>CM076573.1:665299464-665818491 GCA_034641835.2 Pinus albicaulis | reverse complement strand
TGATACAATTTACAAAACCTCCTTTCTATATATAGGAGTCCATGGGGCCATAATGTAATCCTAGTGGGCCACAATGTAATCCTAGCCGACCTAACAATAATAATTTAAGGGCACAATAATAACAAAATGGGGGCTACAAGGGTACAACAATAACAATAAGGGGTTTACACTAACAATAATAAGGGGCTATACTAGTGATATAGGGACCTAACATGCCCCTCTCCTTCAAAAAAAGTGTTGTCCCCAACACTTGAGTAGCTCCGGGTGCTTCTGTATAAAATTCTCATCCTCCCATGTAGAATCTTCAGTGGGTAAGTTCTTCCACTTGATGAGATACTCTGAAATTGATCGATTCCGTAGCTGTCGAGTTCTTGTTTCCATGAATGCTTCAGGTTCAAATATGATTGTTCCTTCCTCATCAAGTTCTGGCAATATTGTTTGAACTGGAAGATTTTCACCTATAACCTTCTTTAATCATGAAACATGGAAAACTGGATGTACTCGCGAAGAAGCAGGAAGCTCCAATTTGTATGCCATAGTACCAATCTTTTGCAACACCTTGTAAGGACCATAGTACTTTGGCGATAATTTATTATCCTTCTTAGCTTGCTCGAGGGACATTTGTTTATATGGTTGTAGCCGTAAAAATACCCAATCTCCTACATCAAAACTTCTCTCGCTGCGATGTTGATCTGCCCGTTGTTTCATTCGATTTTGTGCCAAATTCAGGTTATCCTTTAAGAGTTGGAGAACTTCTTGCTGATGCTCGATGTGATCTTCCACTGCTTGAACCTTCGAATTTCCCCTTAAAGATGATGTGATGGATGGTGGATGATATCCATAAAGTGCCATAAATGGGGTCATTTTTGCTGCAGTATGGAAGGAAGTGTTATACCACCATTCCGCAAGAGGTAACCACTTGACCCATTGTGTTTGTTTATCAGATACAAAACAACGAAGATATCCTTCCAAACATTTATTTACTATCTCAGTTTGACCATCAGATTGAGGATGATAAGATGAGCTATGAGCCAATTGAGTACCCAAACAAGAAAATAACTCTGTCCAAAAATTTCCAGTAAAAATGGGATCTCTGTCGCTCACAATAACCCTTGGGTTTCCATGTAGCTTTTGAATTGTGTCCATAAATGTAGTAGCAACTGTACTTGCTTTAAATGGATGAGATAGTGCACAAAAGTGTGCATACTTGGTAAGTCTATCAACTACCACCATGATGACACTCTTTCCTTCGGACTTAGGTAAACTTGTGATAAAATCCATTGAAATTTCCTCCCAACGTTGACTTGGAATGGATAAAGGTTGTAGAAGTCCCGGGGTCTTAATTGTTTCCACTTTATTCTGCTGGAAAACCAAACATTCCGCCACAAACTTTTGAATATCAGATTTAAGGCCATCCCAAAAATATTCTTTCTTCACCCTGTGGTAAGTTTTTAAAAATCCTGAGTGTCCTCCTAAAGGAGAAGTGTACAATTCCAGAAGAATATTTTGTTTTAGTTGGGAATTCTTACAAAGATATAAGCGATCTTTGTACCATAAGGAATCATTTTTCCAACTAAATGTATCAGATGTACTAGGATCTTGCCGCAACTTTTGAATGAGTGTCCATACATCTTTGTCCTTCTTCCATTCATCTCTTGCTTCAGTTATCCAATCTGGTTGGATAATAGAAATGGCACAAAGCAATGCTTCCACCTCTTCATTATTTCTTGAGAGTGCATCCGCAACAACATTAAGCTTTCCTTTTTTGTAGATTATTTCAAAGTCATAACCCAACATCTTTGTGACCCATTTTTGCTGCTCTTCTGAAGATAGTCTTTGTTCCAAAAAGTGTTTAAGACTATCATGATCAGTTTTTACCTTGAAGTGTCTTCCCATTAGGTAAGTTCACCATTTCCTTAGTGCATGCAGTATTGCTAACATTTCCTTCTCATAAATAGGTTTCTGTAAATACTTTCCTTTGATTGGATGACTTTCAAAAGAAATGGGTCTTCCTTCCTGCATTAAAAATGCACCAATTCCATTTCCTAAGGCATCACATTCCACAATAAAGGTTTTTGTGAAGTCTGGTGTAGCTAAGACCGGTGGTAGGCACATTGCCTCTTTAAGATGTTCAAAGGCCTTAGTTGCTTCAGGAGTCCATGAAAATGCATCTTTCTTCAATAATGTTGTTAGAGGTGCTGCTATTCTCCCATAATTCTTAAAAAACTTGCGATAATAGCCCGTTAACCCGAGAAATCCTCGCAACTGCTTTATTGTCTTGGGGACTTTCCATTCCTTAATGGCTTTAATTTTGTTAGGGTCTACTTTAACACCCTCGTGAGATATAATATGACCCAGATATTCCACCTCTTGTACTCGAAAGAAACATTTGGATGTTTTTGCATATAATTGTTTCTCCTGCAATAGTTTGAGCACCCTGTCAACATGTTCAACATGATCCTTCCAAGACCTGCTATAGATTAGTATATCATCAAAAATACTAGCACAAATTTTCTAAGGAAGGGTTTGAAAATGGAATTCATCAACCCTTGAAATGTAGAAGGTGCATTGGTAAGGCCAAAAAGCATGACCAAAAATTCATAATGACCCTCATGAGTTTGAAATGTTGTTTTTGGAATATCTTCAGTCTTCATTCTAATTTGATGATATCCCGAACGAAGATCCAACTTGGTAAAATAAATTGCTCCATGTAATTCATCCAATAATTCATCAATCACAGGAATGGGAAATTTGTCTTTAATGGTGAGCTTATTGAGCTCCCTATAATCTGGACCCATTCGCCATGATCCATCCTTCTTGTGTACCAATACTACAGGAGCAGAGAAAGAACTTTGACTGGGTTGAATTATACCCGCCTCTAACATTTCCGCAATCATACGTTCAATTTCGCTCTTTTGGAAGTAAGGATATCTATAAGGCCTGATGTTTGGAGGAACACTTCCTGGAATCAAATGAATAGTATGATCATGATCACGAATAGGTGGGAGTCCTTTGGGAGTTTCAAACACCTTGGAATGATTGTCCAAGACTTGTTGGAGATCTGTAGAAATAGATGATTTTGATGTCTGAACTTCTAGTGAGCATAATTGTGCAATTACGCCTCGTTGTTCTTTCTTTAGAAGCTTTGTCATGACATTAGAGCTTATTATCCTTCCTGGCTTCCCTTCAATACCCCGTAATTCGACTTCCTTTCCTTCGGAAAAAAATTTCAAGAAAAGTTCTTGAAAATTAAAAGCTACCGTCCCCAAAGATTGTAACCATTGTACTCCTAGTACAACATCAGCACCTCCCATAGGAATGGAAACATTGGACTAGTCAATACATATTCCCCCATGGTTAGCTTGATATTATGGCATTTTCCAGAGCAATTTATAGTTCCTCCATTTGCAACCATCACTTGACATTCGGGTGCTGGGTATAGGAAACAATTTAATTCCTTGGCTACCTTACAATGAATAAAATTATGGGTGCTACCTGAATCAATCAACACTATTACCTTTCTCTTCTTGATTTGTCCTTTTATTTTGAGAGTTTGAGGAGTGGTAATTCCTGCCAGTGCATTACACGATATGGTTGGATTCATTTCTTCCTCTTCTGGGGCTGGTTCCTGGTGTATATCCTCTTCTTGTTCATTTTCTTCTTCCTCTTCTCAATCTATGTAAAATAATTTCTTCTCAGCACACTTATGACCTTTAGTGTATTTGCTATCACAACTGTAGCAAAGCCCTTTTGCTCTTTTTTCTTCCAATTGTTGTGGTGTCAACCTTTTAGGTTGTGGAAATCTAGGCGTAGCAACACTTCCTTCTTTATAAAATTGAGTGGTAGGCTTCCTTGTCGCCATAATTTTACATTCAACTTTTCTTGCCAACTTGAATGCCTTCTCCAATGAATCAGGTTCCAAAACACGAACTTCATGTTGGATGTTATCCTTTAGAGTACCTATGAAGAGATCAATCCCGTGTTCCTCTGGAATATCAGTTACCCTTATATTCAATTTTTGGAAGTCCTCAATGTGCTGCCCCACTAAACCCTTTTGTTTGAGATTTATCAATTGGCTAAAGAAGGTGTTGCTCTTTGTATCCTCATAATGTGCCATCATTTCCTCCGTAAAAATTGACCAAGTGACAATTTTTTTACGGGAGCAAAGCCATCGATACCATACAAATGTATTTTGTTCTAAATGTAAAGTTGCAATGCGTACCTTTTGTGTGTTTTGCGCATTATGGAGATCAAAATATTGCTCCATCTGTAGTATCCATGTTACAGGATCCTTTCCATCAAACTTCCTCATATCCATTTTTGGAATATGGTGGTTCTTCCCGCTAACATTCGAGTTTATGAAATCACAATTAACATTTATTTTGTTCTCATCAGGAGGTTCTTCTCCTATATTTCCGCCATTAGGAATCATTTCTGGTTTTAAGCTTGTCATCAAGCCTTCCATGTATGCTTTTAGATCACTCTTCATGTTTTCCATGTTGTCTTTCATGTCATCCATCTTAGCTTCCATGCCTTTCTTTAAACCGTCCATCTTCACTTCATCCATCTAGCCATCTTAGAAGCTCTATGTGCCTTGTTTTCAAACTTCGTCCAGGCTCCACAGCCACACGCTTTCAAAACTTCCATTTCATTTTTTGCTGCTCTTTGCGAGAGTGAAATTTGTTGCACTTGTTCTTGTAATTTTGATAGATCATGTTGCAATTCTTCATCTTCATGAGTCAAGGTAGATCCGTTGTTTAATAAGGGGTTAAATTTTTAGGCCATTTCATTTGTGAATCCAATATTGATACCTATTCTACAATATTCCTTTGGAATCAATTCAACTTGATTCTTCAAACAAGACTTATGCAATTCGGAAAAAAAATACACACCTTTTACTTGCTTGGAGGAGCTCGATATTGAAATTGAATTATATCTGTAATTGAAAATCTTCAATATATGAAATTCAGCCCTGTAGTAGCCCTCTGAAGCTTCTTTCAAATGCCACAGGTCTGATCTAATTTGGATTCTCAAAGACAAAGTTGTGTCCAATCTCCCACAATGACCTAATTCTGGAATGGTTCAGTAGAGAAAACTTGTAGGACTTGCCACGTGTCACTGTTTCGTCCTTTGTATCTGAAAATGATAGCCAAGAAACTACAGTCCGTGTACTTGTGACCACTTTTTACGGCACTCAAATTCACTGCCCAGAGATAGATTTATTGAACTTTTCCCACGACAACTCTTTGAGATGAAATTCAGGAGCCTGAAAAAGCACTACATTCCACAGATCATATCTCCAAAAATATTGCGAACTAAGCTCTGAAATTTTTTGACGAATTTCCTCAGGATTTCAGCTTCGCACCTTACGAATTTCAGGTTCTGAGCCTTCGTAGAAAAACATTTATAGCGAAAATTCCACGATGACCTGTTTAGGAGCTTGAAAAAAGACCTAACTTCCACAGACGATATCTCCGCAAATATTGTGAACCAAGCTCTGAAATTTTTAGACAATCTTCCTCAGGATTTCAGCTTCTGAAACTTCTTAGAAAAAAATTTATAGCGAAAATGCCACGATGACTAGTTTGGAGCAGCGAAACCCTAGAATCCAAAGCTCTGATACCAAATGTTGTGTAACCAGCTCCAAAAATAGAAGAAAAAAGATATCAACACCTTAGAAATAAGCCACTTCGAGGGGGCAACCTCCAATACATTACCTAAATGAACAATTCTTGGATGATACAATTTACAAAACCTCCTTTCTATATATAGGAGTCTATGGGGCCATAATGTAATCCTAGTGGGCCACAATGTAATCCTAGCCGACCACAATAATAATTTAAGGGCACAATAATAACAAAATGGGGGTTACAAGGGTACAATAATAACAATAAGGGGGTTACACTAACAACAATAAGGGACTATACTAGTAATATAGGGACCTAACATAGTGAAGGATCAGCATCTGGGCATGATGATTGGAGCAGTAGAGAGGAATCTGACAGCTGAAGAGAAAGATGATGGAGAATTTATGGGCCTTGAACAAGACTTAGAATTGCCGAGAGAAGAATTGGTGACTAGGTCATCAATTGAGATCATTAGGTCTCATGGTTTTAACACTGACAGTTTGTTTATGTGTATAGGTGATGCAGAAGACAATTCATCCTTTGAAATTGTCTTGAGAGAAGAAAAATTGTTGCTAAAGGAGGATGAGACAACCATGTTTCATATGCAGGGAATTATCACTGTCATTTACAGAGAAGAATTGGCTAGACTGATGGGCCAAGAGCAGATTGGAGAGCAGGTTTTAAAAGTTGCTGAAGTGAGGAGGAATCAGCATTCCATGCTGACAGAATATGAGAAAGAAAAGCTCCAAGAACTTTATTGGATTTCCAGAATCCATCAAGAGGATGAGAGACAGTTGTTGAATATTGCCCAAGAGGAAGGAAGAGATGTTGGAGCTAACTTCCAGCATGTTGAAGATGTAAAACAAACACAAGAGAATTGGCTGATTTGTTTGCTGGGAGCATTTGAAGAAGAGAAAGGGATTGCAGACCCTGGATCAAGGATGCCTAAAGCTGTGAAGAAGAGAGGAGTAGATACTAGCTTGCAGAATCAAATTTTGTTTACTAGTATACTGGAGGAGTATGTCACTGCTGGTAGGAATTTAAATAGTGGATTGTTTCCTGAGAATGAATTTGCAGATGATGAACAAAAGGAAATTGTTGCAGAGGGACAGGAAGGGGAGGCAGCAACACCCACGGTGGCAGCAGATGCAACATGGGGGATGACACCTGCAGGAGTAGTAAACATGTTAATAGCATGTGAGACTGCAAGAGCAGCAATATTGGCAGTGACAGGGATTGAAAGCAGCAGCAGAGGGCAAGATAATTTCTAGCTAGAGGATAAGCTGGACATGGAGATTGAGTACATCAGAAGACTGATGATGAGAGTGACTCGGGCACAGAAGACAGCAGCAGGAAGGCAGGAGAGTTTCAGCAAAAGAAAAACAAAAGCAGATTGTGAAAATATAGCTGGAGGTGACTTACAGAACAAAGTCTGGAAGCCTGGAGAAGATCAATTGAAGGATGATGAAGCTGATGGTCAGCAGCAAAACCAAGTATGGGATCCTGGAGGCAGAGACGAAGAGCACATGATCAGGATATCATGAACAATTTGAAGCTTGGGAATTTGATGCAGGTGCATTAGGCTCAAAAGTTACTTTGTACATAAGTAGACATAGGGGGTCCCATGTTCTTAAATATTCTTGTAAATATTAATAGTTTGAATAAATTTGGTAGGGAATTGTAATTGTTCTCAAGTCATTTTGAGAACATGAGAAATTGGTTAAGATAGGAATACGAAGAGTCAGTTTAGGATTAGTTTAGTTATTGAGTCTGATTTTAGGAATTGGGAATGCTAAGAGTTGCTAAACTGTTTGGAGACCTGAATATTCAGATCATCCTTCTGCTATAAATGTAATCCTGAAGAGTTTAGATAGGAGAGAGGGAGAGAGGTAGAGAACCTCTTCAGCAACAGAGTAGGAGGGTAATGGCCACTGAATTGAATATTTGGCCTGTCATGAAATTGTAAGAATTTTCTTTTGAGATTGATCGTCTGTATGTATATATATATATCTGTTTATGGAAGAACTGTCTTTGAATTAAGTATGTCTGGATGGGGTTAAATCCTGTTTGAATGTCTTCAAATTTCAATGAGTACCTTTGGATATGTATAAAATAATTTGTGTCTGAATTATGTGAGAAGGGAATTGTATCGATTTTGTTGATTTTACTCTGGCTAACGAAGACTGTGAGTTATTGAAGGAATTGGCTTGTGAGGTGAGGTGAATCGATCACTGTAAGGATCGATTCTGGGATAGAAGAATTCCTGTGTCCGCTATATACGTGAGAGTTTCATTTCCTTGAAATCGTTGGATTGTATGTGATCTGTGTGGAGGATATACGAGTTCTATAGTGAGGTTGAAATGTGAAGAGATACAGTGATTGCGTGAGGAGGAGAACCGTGTGTGTATAAATTGGTACCACGATTGGGTTGGCGTCGAGGAATGGTGGATGTATTGATCGCGCAGGTGTATTGAATCAGTGTTGAAAAGAGTTCTCACGAAGGCTGAGATCGAACTGTGCAACAAACCATTGGTGGGTCCTGGAGCATGAGTAATCGGAACCTTACGGGCCGCATAGGAAAGGCGGTTTCTGGTTTTTATCACACCACTTTCATCGGGCAAGTGGTATTCAAGAGATTGGGATCGATTCCATATGCTGGGCGACACGTGTCCCCAAGCGAATTTGAAAAACCGCTCTCATTGCGCACCATCGCGCGTTATCATCCGTGCACCTTCGCTGAGCGATATCCGTCCGATCAAATGAAGCGGCGCGACGCGATAACAACCGTCGGATATGGAAGGCTTGTCAGCGTTGGGGCCCATGCATACGTATGTGTTGAGGTTTGCGGGCTTAATCCAAAGTTGATATTTAATTAAGGTGTTTATATGGACAAGATTAATCGTATGTGTGATTGCGCCGAAGATTCTTGTTAAAGTCATGGTAAGGCTATAAGTCTATAATTGAGGTTATGAGCACCGTGCAGACGTTTAAGTCATAGAATCATTGTTACAAGAGTTAAGGTCATAGGGCCAATGAATACATTGGATTTAATAACCAACGAAAGGGGTTCACATATGAAATATATGGGAATTATGAATTGGTGGAACTTTATAAGCACAGAGGAGTTGAGTGCATAACATAAGGGCTTGGAACTAATATCTCAAATCTCAGAGATTTGAGATATTAACACTCTCAGATTTAAGTGTTGAATTTTCCAGCATAGAATAAAGGAAGGTTGTGAGATTGCCGGATTGGGGAGATGATTGGGCATGAAATTTTGAATGCAATTGTACACACAGCTTTGTTAAAAATTTGAGAAAAATAGGACTATGGATGACCCCGCTATCAGATATTATATTAAAGCCTGAAAGCAATAGCAAAGAAATTTATTGTAAATGGGTTTTTCGAACTAATTTATAAAGTTCGAAACTCGTAAGGATTGATATAATGGGTTTCATTAAAACCTTATGTCAAAGGGTCAGGTTTTATTAAACCAATGTAATGGCGCATCGAAGGTTTGATAAACCTCATTATAAAGTTCGAAATGTCAAAGGGTTCGATGTAATGATAATGGCACAGCGTATTGTAAAGCCAACAGGGTTATTAAACATATATCAAATCTGCATTTGTCAAAGGTTTGATACGGGACTGTTGTTATAAAGTTTGGGCCGCGGATTATTTGTTTTATTTGAACCCATAGTGTTATCAAACTGCGGGTTAAAACTGTGTCGCATGTGATCGAAGGTTGATCAAACTGCGTCGGAAAATTACACGTGAAGATTGCAGAACCGTGTGACCAGCGCAGCAAAGAATGCCAGCCAAACCGCCAGGATAGCTGCCGGATTGTTCACATGCAGGTGTGGTTAATGGCCTCCACGCGGTTAGCCTAACCGTCAGGCGGAAATATATAACCTAAAGTCTAATTTGGGTTTTGAATGATTTTAATATCAGCGCTAAACAAATGCAACTAAATCCTATATAAAGGATTTATCCAAAGGTTCATGCGTATGTTGATTTGAACCTTATCACCACCAAAAATCCTCCAACAGATTTCTAAATGCAGAAACAAGTTCGAAGTTCTAGCCAATGATGGTTTTCGAATTAAATGAAATTGATTAAGTTTTAAAAGGTTCATGAATGATGATTCGAATTTTATCATCATTAAACAATCTCCAACGAAATTCCAAATATAACAAATGATGATTCGAGGCTGATTAAAGGCCTTGATAATGTGAGCTCTTATGTATAAAAGAGAGCATGTTACTTTTTGATAAGTTAAGTGGAGATGTGTGTGAGCACTTCAAGAAGAAGTGTATGTGAGCACTTTTTAAAGTGATGGAAAGAGCACTTCATGAGAGAGTAAGTGTGTGTAAGAATTTCATAATTTAAGTGTGAGATGTGGGCACTTTTTGAAGTGTGTGAACTCTTTTTGAAGAGAGATATGTGAGCACTTTTGAAGAGTGTAAGAGAGCATTTCTCTTTGTAAAGTAATGAAGAGCATATGAACACTTCTTGAAGAGAATATTTTTGAGAGTGAGATCTCAAGAAAAGAGCTTTCCCTACTTCAGGAGGAAGTAGGCCCTCTTCAAACGACAGACAAAGTATTGATGGAGAGTTTGGCAGAAACTCTTTCAGCCACCAGTATGTCGAAGGTCCTGATAGCTTCAGTCCTCAGTTTTTGTTAGTGTGAAATTCAATCCATGTCCTTCCTTATGTTTTGAAGAAAGGAGTTGTAGCAGTTAGCCTATTCAAGAGAAGGTCCATGTCTGCAATATCAGTAGTGAAACTGATAATTCCTTGTAGCACATTTTCTCTCGGCTTTTAAAATACAACGGACACACCATTCTGAGGCAGACCTGGAGACGTAGTCCAGGTGGGACGAACTCCGTCACTAAACATCTTTGTCTATGGTATGATTTGTGTGATTGATGTGAGATTGTTTAATATTTATTTCATGCTTAACAGTTAATTCACATAGTAACTATTCAGTTAAAATTGCCAATCACATGTTGTACAAAGAGCTAGAAACGATCTTGGTTAAAATTTCACATGTTAAATAACTTGAGCGTTAATTGTTTTAAAGTTCTATAGACAGAGTCTGTAGAGGGACAGGTAGCCTCTGGATCTCATCCTTTTCTGAAGGGTGACATATCCAGTAAACGCCCCTACAGTCCATCTCTGAAATAGAGCTAAGTAACTCGGGTCATTTTCAGATCAGGTCACAATATAATCAAAGCCTACATAAAAATAATAATGTAAGGGCACAACAATAACAATAGTGTTGGGTATGGAGCATGATTATCTTATTGATTCAGTTGTCTCAACCATGTTGCACCCCAATTCCTAAATGAGGCGGAAACGTTGCCCGTATGAAATCCGTCTGGGGGGTCCAAGGGGGGGCGATGACTACTTTAATGAGCCCCACTCCCCCCGACAGTTGTTCGAGGGTACCACCCCTGAAGCTAAAAATAGATGAAAATTTACCTTGTAAAATATTTTAATTTCGTAGTCAATCTAGGTCATTCATTAGGTGGATGATCTCACGGTAGAAGTTATGTTAATTTAGGGTTTTTTTCCCTAGAAGACAACCCTCGCTTTATATGAGAGAATTGTATTACATCTATGTATTATTATTCTGAGTGAGAAAGAGAGAGGAGGTTGTGTGAGAGTGAAGAGAAAATTACAGCGGATCTGTTTCGATTGTATCTCTTCATTTTGTTGGATAATATAAAAGGAAGGATTGGTTGTTTCTCCATGGATGTAGCCCAAATTGGGTGAACACGTATATCTGTGTCTCTCTTGTTTTATTTGATTTTATGTTTGTTTTTCCATAATATGTTTTGTATTTCATTGTTTTTTTAATTAATTTATAACAACTGTTATCAAATTTGATGATCTATTTGACTGATAAACTCACAAGACAGAAGGATTCTAGGTTTAAGTGGGAGAAATGGAGAAATATGGGTGATTTAGGGTTGAGAAATTTAACGACCAAAACTACCAGTTGTGGAAGATGCAGATAGAAGATTATTTGTATCAAAAATATTTTTACCTGCCATTGACTAGAAAATCAAAGAGGTTGATGAGTATGACGGGCGGAGAATGAGATATTCTTGATAGAAAGACACTAGGAACAATACGGTTGTGTCTGGTAGTGTTGGTGGCTTTCAACATTTCAAAGAGAACAACAAAAAAAGGTTTAACGATGACATTGGCCAAAATATATTGAAAACTCTAGGCCTCAAATATGGTATTTCTTATTAAGAATCTATTTAATATGAATATGTCATAAGGTGGATCTGTTGTTGATCATTTAAATGAATTTAATACAAATACCAGTCAGTTAAGTTATATAGGGGTAAATTTTGATGATGAAGTGGGGGCTTTGTTGTTTTTTTACTCATTTCCAGAAATTTGGAATGACTTGGTTATGTATATTAGTAACTTTTTCCCTGGATCTAGTACTTTAAAGTTTGATGATGTTGTTGGTTCCATCCTTAGAGATGAAATGCGACGAAAAAGTTTCGGTGAGACATCAGGTAATTTTTTGTCTGTAGAGACTAGGGGAAGAAAAATGGAAAGAGGAAGGAGCTCAGGAAATCATAGTAAGTCAAGAAAAGGCAGATCCAAATCTATATTGGGGTTAGTGTACTAGAAATGCGGGAAGAAAGGACACATGAAGAAAGATTGCAAATCTCAGAAGGGAAAAGGAGATGAACATCAAGAGAATAATGATGAAGCGAATGCAACAGATGATGTGTTGTAAGATGATTTGATTCTTTCATTAGAGAATATTATTGATGTATGTGTGGTAGATTTAAGGGCTCCATTCCCTTCCACACTCGATAGAAATACTTTCATGACTATTTTCAAGGAGATTTTGGACAGGTTTGTTTGGGCGATTATTAAACATTGTAAAATCGTTGCAATTGGTAAGTTTTTTATAAAGCAACAGAATGGAAACCAATGGTTTTTATCACCAAAAAATGATCGCCTAGTCATTCTTAACTAGGTGGATCGAAATACACCATGTAAGACTAATTTTACCATAGTAAAATTTCTTTCACTATAGGAGATAGTTTGATAAACCATATTTTATATTAGGTCCCTATATTACTAGTGTAGTCCCTTATTGTTGTTAGTGTAGCCACCTTATTGTTATTGTTATACCCCTGTAGCCCCCATATTGTTATTATTGTGCCCATAAAAACCACTATTGTTATTATTGTAACCTTACATTATTATTGTTAGGTCGGTTAGGATTATATTGTGACCCCATGGACTCTTATACATAGAAAGGAGGTTTTGTCATTTGTATCATCCAAGAATTGTTCATTTATGTAATGTAAAGGAGGTTTCCCCCTTGAAGTGGCTTATTTCTAAGGCGTTGATCTCTCTTTTCTTCTATTTTGGGAGTTGATTTCATAACATTTGGTATCAAAGCTTTGGATTCTAGGGTTTTGTTGCTTCAAACAGGGCATCGTGGAATTTTCGCTATAATTTTTTTTCTACAAAGGTTCAGAAGCTAAAAAAAACTCATTTGCAAATAAATCTTGAGGAACATCTTGTTAAATATCAAATCTTGGTTCGCAATATTTTCGGATATATGATCTGTGGAAGTTAGGGTTTTTGCAAGCTCCTAAATTTCATCTCAAATAGGCGAACTTGGTAAAATCGTCATAACTCTCTCTCTGAGCATCAGATTGGAATTCTGTAAAAATTGGTTGACAATACACAGACTGTAGTTTCCTGTGTATCAATTTTAGATCCAAAGGAGGAAACAGTGACACGTGGCACGTCGTACTGAACCAGTCCATAATTAGGTCATTGTGGGAGATTGGGCATAACTTTGTCTTGAAGAATCCAAATTAGGTCAGACCTATGCCATTGGAAATAATATTTAGAGGGCTACTAAAGTGCTCAAGATAAAATCTCTGGGATCCGAAATTACAGAGATACATCAGCTTCAATATCGAGCTCCTCAAAAGAAAGAAAATGGTGTGTATTTTTTTTTCGAATTTCATAAGTCTTGTTTGAAAAATCAGTTTGAAGTGATTCCAAGGGCATATTGAAGCATAGATATTAGTATTGGGTTTTAAAATTACCTCTAAAAAGAATTCAAAACCCATTAAGCCCTCTAAATTCTCTACTATGACTCATGAAGAGGAATAAATGCAACATGATATATAAAAATTACAAGAGCAAGTGCAACAACTTTCGCTCTCGCAAAAAGCAACAAAAAATGAAATGGAAGTTTTGAAGAAAGGCATGGAAGCTAAGATGGATGGTTTGAAGAAATGCATGGAAGATAAAATGGATTACATGGAAGAAAAAATGAAAGAGAACATGGAATACATGAAGAATGATCTAAAATCATACATGGAAAGTTTGAAGGAAGGTTTGACAAAGTTGATACAAGAAATTATTCCTAATGGTGAAAATATAGTAGAGGAAACTCATGATGAGAAAAAATTAAATGTTAATCGTGATTTCATAAACTCTAATTTTGGATTTAATACCCACCATATTCCAAAGGTCGATATGAGCAAGTTTGATGGCAAGGATCCTGTAACATGGATACTACAGATGGAGAAATATTTTGATATCCATAGTGTGCAAAACACACAAAAGGTACGCATTGCAACTTTATATTTAAAACAAAATACATTTGTATGGTAATGATGGATTTGCTCCCGTAAAAAAATTTCACTTGGTCAATTTTTACGGAGGAAATGATAACACGTTATGAGGATCCAAAGAGCAACACCTTCTTTATCCAATTGATAAATCTCAAACAAAAGGGTTCAGTGGTGGAGAACATTGAGGACTTCCAAAAATTGAATATAAGGGTAACTGGTATTCCAGAGGAACACAGGATTGATGTCTTCATAGGGAATTTAAAGTATAACATCCAACATGAGGTTCGCCTTTGGGAACCTAATTCATTGGAAAATGCACTCAGGTTGGCAAGAAAAATTGAATGTAAAACTATGGCGACAAGGAAGCCTACCACTCACATCTATAAAGATGGAAGTGTTGCTACTCCTAGACTTCCACAACCTACAAGGTTGACACCACAACAATTGGAAGAAAAAAGAGAAAAAGGGCTTTGCTACAGTTGTGATAGAAAATACACTAAAGATATTAAGTGTGCTGAGAAGAAATTATTTTACATAGATTGTGAAGAGGAGGAAGAAAATGAACAATAAACTTCAAAAGAAGAGGATATATGCCAGGAACCAACCCTAGAGAAAGAATAAATGAGTTCGACCATATCCTATAATGCATTGGCAAGAATTACCACTCCTCAAACTCTCAAGGTAGAAGGGCATATTAAGAAGAAAAAGGTAATAGTGTTGATTGATTCAGGTAGTACCCATAATTTTATTCATTATAAGGTAGCCAAGGAATTGAATTGCTTCCTATACCCAGCACCAAAGTGTCAAGTGATGGTTGAAAATGGAGGAACTATAAATTTCTCTGGAAAATGTCATAATATCAAGCTATCCATGGGGGAATGTGTATTGAATAGTCCAATTATTTCCATTCCAATGGGAGGTGTTGATGTTGTACTAGGAGTACAATGGTTACAATCTTTGGGGACGATAGATTTTAATTTTCAAGAACTTTTCTTGAATTTTTTTTGGAAGGAAAGGAAGTTGAATTATGGGGTATTGCAGGGAAGCCAGGAAATATAATATGCTCTAATGTCATGAAAAAGCTTATGAAGAAAGAAAAACGAGGCGTAATTGCACAATTATGCTCACTGGAAGTTCCAACATCAAAATCATATATTTCTCCAGATCTCCAAAAAGTCTTGGACAATCATTCTAAGGTGTTTGAAACTCCCAAAGGACTGCCACCTATTCATGATCATGATCATGCTATTCATTTGGTTCCAGGAAGTGTTCCTGCAAACATCAGGCCTTATAGATATCCTTATATCCAAAAGAGTGAAATTGAACGTATGATTGCAGAAATGTTAGAGGTTGGTATAATTCAACCTAGTCAAAGTTATTTATTTGCTCCAGTAGTATTGGTGCACAAGAAGGATGGATCATGGCACATGTGTCTGGATTATAGGGAGCTCAATAACCTCACTATTAAAGATAAATTCCCCATTCATATGATTGATGAATTATTGGATGAATTACATGGAGAAATTTATTTTACCAAGTTGGATCTTCGTTCACGATATCATCAAATTAGAATGAAGACTTAATATATTCTGAAAATATAATTTCGAACTCATGAGGGTCATTATGAATTTTTGGTCATGCATTTTGGCCTTAGTGTTAGATGATCCAAAAATAAAATATTATCATAGGTTATAAAGTTGGAATAAAATAATTATTAATTTAAGATATTAAATTAATAATTATTATTCTAGAATATTTAATTAGTTTATGGAGACATTTAGAATTATCTTATTGTTGTAACAAGATATGACTCTCCAAATGTGTCGTATCTTGGGCTTTTTGTTAGCTAGTTATTTGGAATAGCATTTAATGTAAGTGGACACTTGTTATTTAATAAGTGATCCATAATTAGTGGAAGTTAGGACATTGAGCATATAAATAGCTCATTGCAAGAGTGTTGTTGTTGTTCAAGTGTAAACTCTTGCATAATTCCAAATGTAATTATTTTTCTGATTGTTAAAATTACGTGTTTGAGGACACTTCGGCCATTATTGTAGTATCGGAGCTACGGTATTGCTACAGTGAATGAGAGGAGGAGATTCCAGCTCTACAAGTTCTTGGAAAACTCCATTGAATTGATCAGCAAATAATTGGTATGGAATTTGTCAATTTTTTTTTGTTTAAAAGGAACATAAATTTTATTATTGATTTTAGATTTGTAAATTCTAAAATCATTTTTATTATTAAAAAAACCAAAAAATGCAAAATATTTTTCTGCAAAATCTACCCATTAAAAACTATTTTTCATTAAAAACTATTTGGCCCACATTCATCATTGTTGTTCATCCAAAATTCATATTCTACACAGTCATCTAGGTGTGAAAGTGACTCCTTCCAGTCTAGATTAATATTCACCATTTCACGCTACTCAGAGCTTCATTAATCTTCTGTCGTTATGTGTGTGCCTCCGATAAATACATTTGGGATAGTCCGCTATTCTGTCCACTCCTGAAGAGCCGAGCGGTCGTAACAGCTCGGTTTCCACAGTCTGCTATTATGTCCAGTCCGTTGTTATGTCCTGAATATTCTATAAGGGAGTGCGCATGTGGTAGCTCGGTTTCCACAGAGCATCTTCCACTTTTTACGTCGAACCGTTGTTTCAGGTTGCGGGATGCAGTGAACCATCCACAAGGGTAATGGAAGTAGTGCCAGAAAACTCGTGAACTTTACAAACACCCTGCTCCTCGGCACGCCATGTATGATGAATATGGAATCAGGAAAGACAGTTTCATAATTATACATTCCGAGCTCAGTCAATTTTCACTTACCTCATTGTTGGTCACAATCCATTGTAATGGTGTTCTTTTGAGAAGTATTGGTCCCTCCATTTAAGCACAGTACGAAAGATCCATTTGCAGATAGTTTTGAATTCCTCTACTTACTAATAGTCAGATGAAAAAAGATTTCAGTGGAGTAATAAGATTACATATTTTCGACCAACGGCGTCGTCTGCTGGACAGGTTTCGATAAGAAACACAGATCTATTTTAAATTGAATCAAGGAGCGTTACTTTTGGTACTACACTAGAAGTGGTTGAATGGGTTTTTAGAGTATTCTCGTTACGTTCCATGGCAGAACTTCAACACCAAATATTAGACCTCTAACAATCGCTACGCCCCTTTTCCATGTGTGCACCCATTGGAGTTATATTTTTTTTAAATTAAAATTGTAATTGGGACCATAAGGTGAAGTAGCGCTTTGGAGCAATAAGGTGAAGTAGCACTTTGTATTTGGAGGAATAAGTAGAATTTTTTTTGTGAAGAACATTGTAATATTTTTTGTTGGAGTAATAAGGATTTTGTAATATTTATGGAGCAATAAGGTTATTTGTAATTTTTTGGAGTAATAAGGAGATTTGTTTTTCTTTTGTAATTTGTTTCTAGAGAGATAAGTGTGACTCAAAGTAATTTTACTTTGAGGGGGGGTAACATTTTTTTACCAGATTTTGCAAGAGCATCATTGTAAAAGTCAAAATTTGAAAGTTACCTTGTAAATATTTGAGAAATTGACTAGAGCCAAGTGCAAAGCTCAGTGATTTTTCTCTTGTTTCAACGAATATACGAGGGTCAAGGCCAAGCCCTGATAGATCGTTTTTTGCGTGGCGTGTGTCGTTTTTGCATGGCGTGTTTCATGTGACGAGTTGCTCAATTTTTTGTGCTTGATTCTTTTGGTGCACTGCTTCAACACTCCAATGTCGAAATTAATTAATCTGTTCTCTGAAACTGATAAGCTAGAAGGAGTGAAATCCTATAAGACATGGAGATGTCTAATTGAAAGCACTCTTATTTTTAATGAATTATGGCATGGCATTTGTGATGGCAACATTAAGCCAAATAAACCAACAGATCCAACTGCACTTGCAAAATGGGAAATAAAATATGCCAAGGCATTAGCTCTTATAAAAGCTTTAGTTAGTAATGAAATGTTCATACACATTGAGAATTCCTCTGATGCATGGGCTGATTTACATACATTCAAAGATCTCTTTGATACACAACCTGAATCAAAGAAGGTTGATCTTCAATTAAAATTGCTTCAACAGAAATTAACTGAAGGTGGTGATGTCCTTGAGTACATTTCATGACTTAAAAACATTAAGCAAGAAATAATCAATGTTGGCTTTCAAGTTGTTGATGAAATCTTCTTAACGACAATTTTGATTGTTGGATTTCCATCATCATATACTCATTTTTTTTTAAACTTTGCAAGTCACTAGCAAGTTAGATAACATCAAATTTGATGAAATGAGTGACATGTTAGCACAACATGATAAAAATTTCAGGAAGAAGAAGCATATCGGGGAAGATGTCTTCCTCACCGAAGCCAGTTCAAGCAACTCCTCAGCTGACAATTCTAGAAACAAAGGAAGAGGTAATTTCAATCCAAATCAAGCAGCACAAGGTCGTGGTCGCAGTCAACATAGAGGAAACAACTCCAACAAAGGCTCCAATTCAGGCAGAAACAATTTTCAAGGCAGAGGCAACAATCAAAACAGAGGATATCATCAAGGCACAGGACAAATTCCAGGAAGAGGACAAACTCAAAATAAAGGAAAAAGCATAGGCCAAGGACAGTCTCAGGGAAGAGGCACCAATTTGAGTCAAATTGTTTGCAGGCGATGTAACAGAGTTGGTCATTATGCAGCAGATTGTAGAACTTGTATTGAGAAAAATTCTAAGTTTCATCCAAACTCAGCACAGTTTGCAAATGATGAAGATGATCCTGATAGTTCCGAATATGTCTTCACCAACACAGAAGAAACAACTTTACAGGTTTCAAGCTTTCTCCGAAGTGATTATGAAGATGCATGGATTCTTGATACAGACGTAACTCAACACATGACATTTCAACGTGACTTCTTCTGGAGTTTCAAATAATGTCATCTGAATTCAATCTATCTTGTTGACAAAACCAAACATACTCCTTCAGGCAAAGGTGTAGTTAAAGTTTTTTTACTAGACATCGGAGAAAGAATGATTTCTAATGTATGGTATGTCCCAACATTCAAGCAAAATTGGTTGTCCTTAGTCACAATTCGACAAGCAGGGCATACAGTGATTATGGAAGATGGCTCAGTTAAAATCAACTCAGTCAAACAAAACATGAAAACAGTAATGACAGGTTATGAAGATGGAAAACTGTTAAGGATGAAAGGGATAGTTATTCCAAGACATTCTGACTTTGCAGGCGCAACAAGTACAGATATTTCACCAATCAGATTATGGCATGTCAAATATGGCCATCTCAACTTTGACAGTATCTCTCAGTTACAAAAACAGGGCATGGCTAAAGGACTTACAACCTTCAAAAGGGAAAATGCAAAGTGTGAATCTTGCATTTTTGGAAAAAAACATCGAGAGACTTTTCCCACCAGTTCCTGGCGAGCAGACAGGCTTTCGCAGTTGGTTCACAGTGATATTTGTGGACCCTTCCCAACTTCACTTGGAAGTTGCAGATATTTCTTACTTTTTATTGACGATTTTAGCAAGATGACATGGGTATATTTCTTGAAGAAAAAGTCAGAAGCATTTGAAAAGTTCAAAACTTTTCGTAAGCTTGTTGAAAATGAATTAAAGGAGAATATTGGCACTCTTCGAAGTGACAACGACAGAGAATTCACTTCAAATGAATTCAAAAAGTATTGTATGGATAATGGCATAAAACGACATCTTACCAATGTCTACACTCCACAACAAAATGGAGTAGTAGAAAGAATGAATCGTACCTTGTTAGGAATGGCGCGATCTATGTTAACTTTCAAAAAGTTAAGTCCTTCATATTGGGCTGAAGTAGTTCATACCGTTGTCTACTTGAGAAACAGATCTCCCACAGCTTCTTTAGACGGAATCACACCTTATGAAGCTTGGTTTGGCTTCAAACCACGCATTAAGCATCTCAGATTTTTCGGATCTATCTGTTATGCCTTAGTTCCCAAGGAAAAACAAACTAAGCTTGATGCACAAAGCTTAAAGTGCACAATGATCCGGTATTCTGATGAGAAGAAAGGGTACCAACTTTTGTCAAATGGGAAATTTATTGTAAGAAAAGATGTGATTTTTGATGAAAATGAGAGTAAGAGTGTTGAAGAAGTTGACAGTCTTCTTCGAAAGTTAGAAACAAAAAAAAATAAAAGAAATGGAAATTTACAAATTCAACCGAATTCACCAAATTGGTATGAACTTGAATTTCCTTCATCTTCGACGCATGATTCATCCAGCTCCGTCTTCTTCATCGACGCCATCCGTGTCTTTTAGCAGTTGTTAGGTCTCTCGTAACAAGCAATATTGGCAAAGTCCGATCACGCAGTTAACATCATTTCAACTCAACTCTTGGGATTCTAGGATCTAGCCCTCTCGAATCCGAGAGGGATCTCTCCAATATTTACAAAGATGGATATTGTCTTTGAAGTTTAGGGTGATGATATTAGGCTAGTTATGAAGACCAAGGGTTTTTGTTTGGTTTTTCTCGTATGGTTGAACATAGTTGTTGTCTAAGACTGAAAGATCTATATGCAAATAGGTTCAAAGGTGAGAAGTTGCAAGTGAACAAAATAAACTTTGATTCTAAAGAAAGATGATGGCAAGTTTTCAATCCATTGGGCTATGGGAGTCATAAGAGAATTTAATTGAAACAACCAAAGTTCAAGAGTAATCTATGGGGCAAGTCATCTAGGCCTCAAGGATCTCTTTGAAGTTTGATTTATGGAATGAGGTGATACAAAAAAGAAAGGGAATTTAACAGATAGCTAACAAAGAGCACTAAGATCTCGGTAAGTACTTTGAAACTAGCCACCTTTCGACTGTGCACTTAAGAAAAAACATAGAAGCAAACTAGGATCTAGTAAGTACTTTGAAACTATCCACCTTTGATACACTTCTAATAGAACACAACATTAAAAAATGAGGGAAACTTGAAGGCAACCTTTGGGAGCAGAGACTAGCGTTAGCGGTGGCTCACCTTTCTCCTCATCTTAGTTCTCCTTTACCTCAGCCTACTTCCAAGACAATCACCAAGATAACACGTAATGGCCCAAGATCTCGATAAGTACTTCGAAACTAGTCAGCTTTTGACACATTCTAAGGGAAATGTACAAATAGTTGAGCAAACAAGAAAGGGACTCATGGATAACCTTTGATTTCCTCAATTCATTCCTTACACAACATATATGAAAGTAACATTTAAAAATAACATTCAGCAAACAGCTGACGTAAAAAAGATGAGGGAACGCCAAGCATCTCTCGTGCTTAGATCGAATTAAATCATTTCTAAATAACACAATTAGAAGAAAACATTGGGATAAAGATTTTTTCACCCAGTAGAAGGTCACCGATATGCAAAAACTCTAACAATCGTTTAAAACTGTTCTTTTATAGTGGAAAATGAAACAAATTGAAAACAGTAAATAAAATGACAAGTTACAAAGTGAGAATAACATCACCATCAAAGATAGACCGAGATCCCATAAATCAGCCTTGTATTGATTGCTTCAAACCGGTTACAATCTTCAAATCCAATGTTTTAATTCACTCTCTTCACAACCTAATCTATCTCATATAAGCAGCAGCTCCAAGGGCCCATGAAACCACTATTTACAAATCAAGAGTTTTCCACTCGAAAAACAATACATGCCAGCTTCAAACAATTACATTGACAACCAACTAATCCAACCCCTCACTCATCCTCTTCTCGAAGTATTTATAGAAGGATGAGGAGGTGAGATCTGATAAAAAAGATCTCAAACACAATCAATGCGTAATTAATGTCTTCCCGACCCCGTGAGGTTCGATGAAAGAAATTCTACAAAAGTGTTACATTGCATTAATGTGTTTATACTTAAGAAGTAAGCTCGAAGAGAGCTTTTTGTTGACCTTTGAAGCTCCGCATACTATTAGGGCTATTCTCGCAAATATTCGGAATAAAATCATCGGTGCAGTAAATAACTTCTGGGTTGTTTCCGAGGCATAGTATCCGATCTTGTTCAATAAATTCGCCTCCGACCGATCGTTCGAGGCAATAGGTGGCACCGGGGTGGTTGAGGAATCAATTCGCCCTCAAAGTATGCTCGTGGAGGCGATCCGTCCGATGAACACTTTTAGGTTTTGCTTTAATCCGTGTTCCCGAGCTCTGGGGATTAGGCTTTTGATAACCTGTCTTAGCCGTAATCCCCGCCAATTTATTCATAAAACCGTCGCTTCCGGTTCATTCTCGTCTTCAAAAACCCTCGATACTCTTTCTCTCCGCTCCGACATCGATGGCATTCTTCGAGCTTTACAGTGATATGCGGGAAACCAAAGCTCATGAAACTTTGTTGATATCATTGTTCTTCTCCGTATGACAGATTCCCCCGGACAACCCTAAGGATTGAAGTCGCCACCCTCATCCTTTAGATTTCATAGAATACGAAGAAAAAAACCTTAAAAACCTCGCAAAATACAAGAAAAAAATGAGGAAATCCCGCGTTATATGGATAGACCGCATCGAAGTCGTGCGGGGAAAATGGAGAGATCGTGAACCGTTGATCGTATCGCGATCAATCCGTTGGGGAGCAAATTGAACACCAACGGGGAAAAAGGTGGACCGTACAACGGAATCGGGAGAACAATGAGAGCCGTCGATCCGCGGAGATCGACTGGTGGGGATCGGCTCTGAATGCGCCGGGAAGATTTAACTGGGGCGGCGAGTTCGTTAAAGGGTGAGCGGAAAGGCAAATCGGGGACCGCCGGGATGGGAGGGCCCGCATCCGACTATGGGGGATGAATCCCGCCGCGGGGGCCATAGACGAGTTTTAACGTGCGGGGAATAGACACCAGCACGACGGTTTTTGGGGTGAGGTGGAGAACACGTGTCGGCCGACGGTGGGATCGCCGGGTCGACGCGTATAAAACCGCTCCCGTGACGAAAGGTGGTGCGGGCACAAAACCTAGGGGAAATGGAAAACAGCCACGGCGAAAAGGGGGGTCCACTGGGTGAGGGGTACACTCCGCACCGTTGATCCGTGGGACAGCATCGACTACGGAGTTTTAATATGATTTTCTTTGGTGGAAAAAATAAAATAAACCCAACTTTTGCTTTTTACAAAGGGTTTTCAATGTTTTCGGTAATAAATTATTTCGAGGGTTAAGCGCCCAGGGCGGTTTTAGCACGCGATTCCGCGTGCTGGGGCATATGGAGGAAAAAACGAAAAGGGGGCTTAGCCTCGAGGGGGTAAAACCCAACGCATAGAAACGCATGTTTTTCTATGGTTTTTAACCCGTTTTTTTGCAAAAGGAGAGAGGTTCCGATAGGTCAAAAAGTGGGTTTTTAACCTTAGGAAATGAGGTTAATGGAGGAATAAGGAATATAAAAGGGTTTGATGGGGTTTTTACGGATGAAAGGAGAGTTGAAGGAATGAGGAAGAGATGGAAGAAGGGGAGAGAAAAAAGGAGGAGGATGCAAGCAATATTTGATTAGGATTTTCATGGAACATCGTAGGCAGAGAGGATGAAGAGTATGTAGAACCAATCGCAGTTTGTGATCTTACCAACAAGCCTTTCAAGCACCAACAAGTTTCAGTGATTGAATTTGTTTCTGAAGGCCGCAAAGAATATTTAGCCACCAACCGATATAATTTTTGAAAAATATAGGTGGCTAACAAGCAAGCTCATCCAACTCTCCTAGTAGCAAATAGCTTCTTCTAACAATGACTCTCCGTCCCCCGTAACCTATTGTTGATCAACCAGACATCACTTTACATCAACCCTCTTTTTTAATGATGGTGATTTTTCACAAGCTCAAAACCAAAGGAACATCAATTACCGAAATGGGCTGTTCAAATTTTAAAAAGATGTAAGGCCTAATGAACAAAATAAAAACAGAACAAGGGGATCAAAACAAAATGAAGGCAAATTTTCTTGATAGCAAACGATTTTACCGAACCTTCTTCTTATCAAGAGGCAATAAAACATAAAGCATGGAAATAGGCTATGGTTGATGAATATCAGCAATTCAAGACAACAACACTTGGCAACTTGTTGATTGTCCTCGCATGTTAAACCTATTGGATGAAATGGGTTTATCGAATTAAGTACAAGAAAAATGGTGATATTGACAAGTATAAAACAAGACTTGTTGCTAAAGGTTTTGCGCAAGACAGAAGGGATAGATTATGAGGAAAAGTTTTCTCCTACAACTAAATGGAACACCATCCGCCTCACACTTGCCTTAGCAAAATCAACAAGGATGGAAATTTCATCAAATGGATGTAAAAAGTTCTTTTCTCAACGGATATTTACAGAAGAAGTGTACATGACACAACCACCGTGTTTTGAAATTGAAGGACAAGAACATAAAGTCCGCAAATTGATGAAGGCTTTATATGGGTTAAAACAAGCTCCCCGAGCTTGGTATGCCAAAATGGATGAATACCTTCGCAAATTTGGTTTTCATCACAATGGAATCCGATGATACCTTGTATGTACACCAACAAGGTAACAATCTAGTGATTTTGGTTATGTATGTCGATGATTTGATCATCACAGTAACAATGATGATCACATTGAACAGTGGAAAAAGGAGTTACATGCGGTGTTTTAAGATGCATGCATTTGGGACTACTTCACTACTATCTTGGTGTTGAAGTATTCCAATGTCCACATTAGATCTTCATTTCTTAGAGTAAATATGCAACAAAAATTCTTCAACGATTTGGAATGCGTGATTGCAAGCCCGTCCTTACCCCTATGGAACAAAAACTCGAAACTTTCAAAATTTGAAGGGGGGGGGGAAAAGGTGGACAAGCACTACTTACGTACGCTGATTGCGCCTTGATTTATTTAAAAACCACTTGTCCCGATCTATCTTATGCAGCGTATAGTATTCTTTCACGTTTTATGCGAGAACCACTAGATGTACCACCGGAATGCGGCCAAAAGAGTTCTTCGATATATCCAAGGAACAAAAGATTTTGGTCTTCCTTTTACAAAAAAGACTAAAAAATTTTGTACTTCGTGGATTTTCGTGATGTCGACTTTGTCGTGTATATGATGACGTAGGCATCAACCTTAGGTTACTTAATAAAAATGGGGCTCACCGCAGCTCGAGTTGCAAGAAGCAAGCTATAGTGGCCACTTCTTCAAGAGAAGCAGAGTACATTTCAGCATGGGAAGCAAGATGTGAGATTGTTTGGTTACGTTGAGTTTTACAGACTTGGGAATTCCTCCAGCAGGTTACTCGTATTCATCGACAATCAGCCAGCAATAAAGCTTGCCAAGAATCCAGCTTTTTCATTCAAATAAAAAGCATGTGGACACCAAGTATCATCATATCATATCACTCATTGCAAAGGACGTCATCAAGCCGATTTATTGTCCTTCAAAAAGATCGACCTCCGACATTTTCACGAAACCTCTCGCGAATAAAATTTACTAAGTTCAGGGATGAACTTGGTATCCGTTGTAATGTATCTTTGGATCATGGGGGGGAAATGTTAGATGATCCAAAAATAAAATATTATCATAGGTTATAAAGTTGGAATAAAAATAATTATTAATTTAAGATATTAAATTAATAATTATTATTCTAGAATATTTAATTAATTTATGGAGACATTTAGAATTAGCTTATTTTTGTAACAAGATATGACTCTCCAAATGTGTTGTATCTTGGGCTTTTTGTTAGCTAGTTATTTGGAATAGCATTTAATGTAAGTGGACACTTGCTATTTAATAAGTGATCCATAATTAGTGGAAGTTAGGACATTGAGCATATAAATAGCTCATTGCAAGAGTGTTGTTGTCGTTCGAGTGTAAACTCTTGCATAATTCCAAATGTAACTATTTTTTTTGATTAATAAAATTACGTGTCCGAGGACACTTCATCCATTACTTACCAATGCACCTTCTACATTTCAAGGGTTCAAATGAATTCAGCTTTTCAAAACCTTCCTTAGAAAATTTGTGTTAGTATTTTTTGATGATATACTAATCTAGATCGTGTCTTGGAACGATCATGTTCAACATGTTGATAGGGTGCTCAAACTATTGGAAGAGAAACAATTAGATGCAAAAACCCTCAAAATGTTTCTTTGGAGTACAAGAGGTGGAATATCCGGGTCATATTGTATCTCAGTGAGGGTGTTAAGGTAGACCCTAAAAAAATTAAAGCCATTAAGGAATGGAAAGCCCCTCACAACCATAAAGTAGTTGCAACGATTTTTCTCGGTTACTAGTATTATCACAAGTTTGTTAAGAATTATGGGAGAATAGCAGCGACCTATAACAACATTATTGAAGAAAGATGCATTTTCATGACTCCTCGAAGCAACTAAGGCCTTTGAACATCTTAAAGAGGCAAAAGTGCCTAGCACCGATCTTAGCTACTCCGTACTTCACAAAAACCTTTATTGTGGAATGTGATGCCTCGTAAAATGGAATTGGTGTTGTTTTAAAGCAAGAAGGAAGACCCATTGCTTTTGAAAGTCGTCCAATCAAAGGAAATTATTTACGTAGAAAACTTGATGAGGAAGGAAAAATCATATTGGAACCCGAAGCTACTCATGGAAACAAGAACTCGAAAGCTATGGAATTGATCAATTTCAGCAGTATCTCATCAAGTGGAAGAACTTACCGCACCGAAGGTTCCACATGGGAGGATGAGAATTTTATGACGTAAGCATCCAGTAGCTACTCAAACATTGAGGACTACACGTTTTTAAAGGAGAGGGGCATGTTAGGTCCCTATATTACTAGTGAGGTCCCTTATTGTTTTTAGTGTAGCCCCTTTATTGTTATTTATGTACCTCTTGCATACCTCCCATATTGTTATCATTGTGCCCCATAAAAGCCACTATTGTTATTGTTGTAACCTTACATTATTAGTGTTAGGTCGGCTAGATTATATTGTGACCTTATGGACTCCTATATATAGAAATGAGGTTTTTTTTATTTGTATCATCCAAGAATTGTTCATTTATGTAATGTAAAGGAGGTTTCCCCTCGAAGTGGCTTATTTCTAAGGTGTTGATATCTCTTTTTCTTCTATTTTGAGAGCTAGTTTCATAACATTTTATTAAATTATTTTTTGGTTACAACTAAAAACCCCGTGAGGAATAATTAAATAAATCATTATTTGTTTGATTTTCCTCTAGGAATGATTATTAAATCATTATTTAATAAATATTCCTTGTCACATTTGACCCAATCATGAGAAATAATTAAATAAATCATTATTTATTTGATTTTTTCTTTAGGGATAATTAATTAAATCATTATTTAGTTAATATTCCTCATCGTAATTGACTAAATCACCAAGGAATGATTAAACAAATCATTATTTATTTAGTATTCCTTAACCACGTCCCTTGAAATAAAAATAAATCATTTATTTATTTTTTTTGTTTCTAAATAAAGGTATTTAACCAATTTAAATATCTTTTCACTCTCCAAAAAATATAATAAAATATTCCAAGAGGTTAAGTTCTGAGATTGTGGTTAATAATATTGTATTATTCTCCATTTTCACTGGCAACTAAATATTTTATTATAAATAAGAGGGTTTTTCCATCCACTCCTCACCTCGATCACTATCATCGTCTTTATTATCATATTTTAGCAATCAAGCTCTCATTTGAGTTCAACACACATTATTTGGGTTTCATACAAGAGAGAGAGAGAGAGAGAGAGATCCATTACTAAAGAAACAGGGATAGCCGCAGACCCGTACCATTGAGGGGGGATCTATACCCTTCATACAAGACTCCTTCACCAAGTGTAATAAATATATTTTTCATTCTAAATTGCTTTATCCATGGTTGGGGTTTTACATTAGTTTTTATTATTGTTGTTTAATGCTTTGTTTTGCATAGATCTATTGTTTTTGAATGTTTTATTTTAACTTTCTATTGCAAATTTGAAGTTTCGAATAGCTACATTTGTTGTTAGAGCCATTAGTCACTTGTGGCTTTAATTGAAGCCTTTTTGGTACACTTGCTAGAAAACTTCACACTAACAAATGGTGACTCCATCGTTGTAATTCAGCTTTCCTAGGTGACCAAAAGCTTCAAATGAATCGTGGTTTTTCTTCAACTATTTTTTCACTTTCTCGATGTCTATTTTCAACTTTTATTCCCTTATTTAGTTAAAATTTCGAGTTTTGATAATTTTCTTCGGTGTTTTCCGTAGGTCACAAGTACCAACCAAACATGAGACGATAAATATGTTCTGAGACCCGTCGCCCAAGAATCGAGGATAGAAAAATGCACTTTTTAGACCATAAATTGTGTTTTACAACCCTACATTCCCCTTCTACCTTATGATCTACATTTTCCACCGAAACAGATCGTAAACTACATTTTCATAAATTTCTTGGATTTTTTTTCTCGTAATTTTCAAGGTTTGTCGAGAGCACTGCTTTGGGTTGTTTGACCTCTCCGTTTCCACTCGCCTTAGGCCCGGATATGCTCATTTTGTCTATTTGAAGTATAAATAAGCCCCATAGAGTTTCAAGTACACTTCCACCTTTTTAGGAAGGGTTCATCCGAGTAGGTAGTCCGATATATTCCAAGATTTCTCACCATTATTTCAAGGTATTGTTATGTATATTTTATTAATTATTAGTTAGATATAGTTATCTTAGGTTTTATTAAGTGAAATGGCATCATCAAAGATCATGCCTCTTCACCAAGGGACACCATGAGGCTATATTTAAAGCCTCGATGATTCCCTCATTGTAATCATATCTCATATCTCATATTTTATCAATAATAATATATACTTATTCAAGTTTACTCGTATTTTTTTACACTCCATTGGTATCGGAGCCATCGCTCTTTCTAGATCTCGTAGTGATCACCTCGTAATTAAGGAATTACAAGAAAATTCCATAATTGCATATTTTTTTTAAAACCCAAGTGTCGTAGGGCAACAACATTTGTTTTAAAAAAGAAGAAAGAAGAAATATATATATATATATATATATATATATTAATAAAATAAAGAGAGAAGGAAAGTTAACACAAAGGGGGAAATAAATTAAAAGAAATATATATATATATATATATATATATATATATATATATATATATATTTAAAAGAAAATAGTTCCAAAAGAAAAAAAAAAAAAAAAAGTAAAAAGAGATATATATATATAAAGAAGTACATATACGTACATGTGAAGACAAAGTAAAATTAAAAAGGAAGAGTAATTTCTCATGGTTTACAAGCTCGTGGTTTTTGGGCCCATGGTAATTGCCCATGGTATTAAAACCCATTTTCCCTTTTCAAAACAACGTGCCTTTTTCAAAACAAAGTGACTTTTAAAAACAACGTGACTTTTTCAAGGTTAACAATTTTTTTTCCCCATAATTATATATATATATATATAATTCAAATAATAAAATATACATAATGTATGATCCATTATTTTTGCATACCTTTAAGATAGGTTGTTTTAGCATCTAAAACTCCCTTCTTGCATTTTTTTTGGATTCCCCCTTAGGGTCCCATTTTTCTCTCTAGATTATAAAGCTTCTTCCATATCTTTTTGTAGCATTTTTTCCCCTCTCGGTTTTTTTGTTGTTTTTTTCTCCGCACTATTTTTCAGCAATATAGAGTCATTAGATCCCGGCCCCATAGACATTAGATCTTGTGACATTTTTAGTGTGTTTTGATTTTATTTTTTTTCCTCTCCTAGTATTTGAAAGCCTTGTTTGGGTGGGGTTTATTCTTGATTTATTGTTTATTTCACCGCCATTATTTCTGCTTTATTTATAGTTTTCAACGTTTTATTTCAAAGCAAAGATTTTTGGCATCAACATAAAACATGTGTAATTAACTCATCCACAATACACACTTATTTTCACACACACCTAAATAGAATGAGATCTTGGTTAACACCACCAAGCCAAGACTTAAACACACCACTTAATAAATATAACTCACATAGATTAAGCCCACTTGGGCATCAAGGCCAAAACAATATTTGTAGTTAGGTGTAATATTGGTGTGATAGGCTTTCCAATAACACCCATCAATTGCATACATTGAGACATAGAAATTTGAGTTAATAGGGAGCATGAAATCCTTCACCATCCCACTATCAAAGTCGAAGTGCGTCATAAACTCGTTTCCGAGGGGGTTAGGATAGGACATCGTGCGAGCGGTTCTCCTTGGGGCGACCCAACCCGTGGTAGGGAATTTCGTGTGTTGTTTGATTTACCAAGAAGCTCAAGACTCGACCTCCCCCCATGGGATGAAGGTAACCTTACTAGCCTATATTAGGAAAACTCCTTATAGGACTAGCTATGGGAAGCATTTCGGTTCTCTACCCTACCTTTCTTTCGGGGCGGTCAGTGCTCATGTGGATTGGATCCCGTGAGCACAAAGTTATTTGAAAGGTCATCTAAAATAGTAGATTCTAGGCTTGTTTTAGGATTTTGATAACCTTTAGGCTAGAGTTCATTTTTTTCTTTGATAGGACATGCTTTCTTGCATTAGAGTAGCTCATAGAATAGTTAGTTTACACTTGGAACCACTACACTAGGTGTTTGCTTGTTGTTTGTTACTCTTAGTGTCTCTATCATCATTTATCCTTCAGATGTCATCTCGTGTCTCGACATCATTGCACCCCCCTAGGATTTTGTCGTAGATAATTTGAGGTATCCATCCCCGCTTATGTTGGGACATATTTCTCTCGCTCTCGTTGGGTTTGAATTAATCCTCTTAGTCCTCCATCGAGTCCCTCTTCTGATTCTATTTCTACCGATCCATCGAGTTCTTCATATGATTCAAAGATCTTCTCAACCTCGTATCGCCACCATGTTAGGAAACAATTTAGGTGCAGGAAACCAAGGTGGTAAATTGGGTCCCAACCCTAAGTTAATACCACCAAATAAACGGCTACAACTATGGTCACCGTTACCCCATTTCTCCCCTTTATGGTTGGTTTAAGTCACCCATATTTTAACCAGCTAATCAACGATCCCATTCTCCATGATGTTGGCTGGCTAGCTATGCCAACCAAACCTCCTTCCGAAATCCCCGCCTTGAGGGAAATTTTGGAGAAGACCACACCAATCACGTTCGCTCCTTTCACGTGTGGTGTTCATCAAAATCTATCACCAATGACTCCATACTTCTTCGCTATTTCATCACACACTCACTAGAGATGCTACGAAGTGGTATATATACCAGCCCTCTCGCCTCTCATTCCACCTTTGTGACTCTTGCTAAAGAGTTTCTATCATATTTCCCAACCCTATTAATACCACCAGTGAAAACGCTACAACACCATTTATCCCCTTTATGTTTGGTTTAAGTCTCCAATATTTTAACCCAGCTAATCAACGATCCCATTCTACATGATGTTGGTTGGCTAGCTATGCCAACCAAAATTCCTTTGACATCCCTCGCCCGAGGGAAATCCTAGAGAATACTACACCAATCGCATTCGCTCCTTTCACATGTGGTGTTAATCAAACTCTATCACCAATGACTCCATACTTCTTCGGTTATTTCATCGCATGCTCACTAGAGATGCTAAGAAGTGGTATATATACCATCCCTCCGCCTCTAATTCCACCTTTGTGAATCTTTCTAAAGCGTTTCTTTCATATTTCCAGCCACTTCTTCGTTATGCTACTCGGTACCGAATTATTGACCGCATTCCATCAAAATTTTGTCATTCGCCTTTCCGACCATGTACAAGAATGGTGTAGAAGAAGCAACGATGTGTAGATCTCTTGCATTTGATGACCGTGTCTATATGGATTGGTTTCTTATAACACTATTATCCCCCCATAGGAAAATATTTCGCAGCTCACTTTCCTCGTACTCAAGGAAGAAGCTCTCCCGTATAGCCTTAAAATATGACTTGATTTATGCCCAATCAGTGTTATGTTTATACCGCTTTTTACCAAACCTCCCTAGACTGTGGTGCCACCGCACTAGGGGAATTTCACGTTGCCGACTCGCATCATTAGATCCCTTTCATACCCACTCCATATTATCCTCCTCGATGATTTATGGTCACCCTACGAGGGGGACCAGCCTCCAACACTCATCCCCCCTCCTTCAGTGCAACGTGTATCTTGGGCCAAGCACGTCTTATGCATTTTCCCAACCACATCAAGAGATGTCAAAAGCCAATTGTTTCTTGACCACGTTTACTCCGAATGTTGCCACATATCCTTATTATACTTATGCATTTCCAAGCACTCCAACCCCTCAGAATCAGCAGCCCTCGACCCTCCCATGCCTCCTCAACCTTTGTCATATAAACAACCTCCTCCTCAAGGTCAATTATATGCTTAGAAAAGCATGACCAATCCCCCCCCAATTCGAAGAAAAAGAATAAGGGGAAAGGTAACTAGAACCAACAATCATAGGATAACCAAGGTAGCCAAGGTACTCAACTAAATGAACCCCAAGGGAAGCATCCAAATACCACAACCCAAACATCGTAGTGACTCACCCAAGAAAAATAAGTCTCTTTGTACGTATAGGCCTTATGCATGTTGTGGTGTATATGGCCATTACACACATGATTGTCCCCTTTTACCCCATATGCTTCAAATTTTGGATGCTCACAGTCTCTCTCGAGGACAACAACCCATGGTGTTGCTTCCTCACACCATTTCTCCCCCTCAACCGAATGTTCTCACTAATTCTTTCCCTCACAAGGATACCTCATCGACCAACCTCCATAGGGTGAGGCCGCCCCCCCACCTCAGCGCAGTCAAGTCACCCCTGATTACTAGATTATCATGATGAACTCTAATGAGGTCAACACCTCCCAAAGTCAACCTCCAGCACCCTGGCCACGCTAGTATGACAAGAAACTCGCTACGTTTGCGACCGAGCCCCAAACCCAAAGTTTCCACCGCGTCTATCCCGACACCAAATGGTCCCTTAAAGCTCCCTCAACCTAAAGTATAGGTCATGCAAAATATCCCTAAAGGGCCATTACGTCGTAATGTTGCTTCAACCAAAGTCGCCCACACATATAACATAGTAGATGACTTGGCGTAGTCTCCCGTTTCCATGTCAATGCCGGAAGTTCTCTAGATGTGCCCATCCCAAAGGAAAGATCTACCATCTTCTTTAGGGCATCGTGGACCCTTTAGACGATCTCTCTGATCATCTTCGATGTTGAAAAGTTAGAAAATCCTCCTCTCCTCATTAGTTGCTTTCCAAATACTAGTCACCATTGGAAACGCTAATGTCTAGCGATATATTATAGACTGAAGGCGCATCCACGTGTCATGGGAACCGCGTGTTTGGAAACAAATCAGGTCACTCGGGTTGTCCCCCATCCACTATCACTTTACATACTTGGGATGGTCACCCTTCACAGCCCCTTAGCATGTAGCATAATTTTCACATCACAGCTTGTTGGCAAAATTGTTTTCATTGGCATAGAATTCATCGATATCCCTTGGATTACAATATTATTTTTTCATTGTAGCTATACTTATGTGATGCTAGTTGTTGCATCCGTGGTTCACCATAAGATGTGCTTCCCCCCATAAAAAAATATTGTCACCATCGATCATTTGACATATTACGATGCTAAGTCTCGTACACCACCCCTCTGCCTACCATCTCGTCGATGACCCGTAAATAAACTTGTCTCGCCTCTCACCAATGTCTCTCCGTGAGTCTATAAAGATTCCAAATTTCTTGGTGCATACTATAGTCCACCTCCAACCCCTTCTCGATCTCGCATCGTCTAGTTTTTTTCATGTTACAAGTGTTGCTGTGCTACCTACAAGCGCTTGTATGCCCATCCAAAAACGAGCACCCTTGCTACCGTTGTTGCCCACTCGACCCAACCATCGTGATCAACTCCTCAGATGACCTCCTCCTTCTCGCTCGGTGTCTCTCCCTCCTCGTTTTAAACAAGGAATTTTTTCCTTTGTGCCTTAACCATCCATGGAGTCGTTCCACCAGTGCCATTATCTTGCAAGTCATATATCATTTTTATTTCCTCCACCTAGAATCTTTTTCGTTCATGTCATGGCTACGTTGATTTTACCAAATGCGACCTTATGGATCCCGCCATGGTACATTGATCCACCATCAAACACTCCACCAAAGCCAACTTAAACCATATATTGCTTTAACCTCGATCCAACCTGGGTCGTTATGACCCCTTCCTGTTTCTTCGGGCTTCCACAACAAACTCAATAGGAGCCCACTTTTGTTGCGAAATCATCCGGTGAGGGGAGAAAAGCCAAAAATAAGGAACCTAAGGAAAATGCTCCCCAAACAACTCTAGAATTGTCCCGAACTTCCTCATCTCAAAGAGGTCGTCGTCAATATGTTTCTTGACTCTAGCATCCTAGAGGTCCATGTTACCTTATCTCGATTTGGCCAAGAAAAACAAATCGTTATGCACAAATCACCCTTGTGCTTTATGTGACAATGTTGGTCACTATTCTCATCACTATCCTTGTCTCAAATATTTTCATGATACCCTGTCGAGAACTTTGTGAAATAGAGGTCGCTCGTTGTGGTAACACGCAAGTGGCGTACGAAATACACTTTTTCAAAGAAGTCAGGTTGCTACGTACACAAGGTCACGCAGAAAAAATGATCGCCTATTGTTAGTGGAAGAGATTCGACGCGATGTAAACTAAGTTTGAGGTAAAACTAAGCATACAACACCAAAAAAAAATCAAAACACAAGATACAAAATGCAAAAACTCGATGGAGAAAACAAAGCTAATAACACAAGTGGAGAGTTCTCCCTTTATTAGGTGTTGGTGGTAAAAAATATACAATGCAAAACACTTGAAGAGGGTCCTTTGAGCTATGGAAATCAAATAACCAAAACAAGGAGGTCCCTTTCCCTCGATTTCATACAAGTGTCTCTTCCTCTCAGCTGCACCTGGCCGAGAGGGTTGCCTTAGCGATGATAGTTTGCTCATCCGGGTCGATGGCGACCCATCGAGTGTTAGGGTCTCGCAGCTTTCAGGTTTTGCTTCGCCTTTCAAAGCCGGCCACTTTTTTTCATTGGCCTCGCTATGTTTATCAAGGCATGGTCACCCGCTTGTCCAAGGCCCCTGAGGGTCATGGTAAGACCTTCGTTTATGCCATCATCCTCTCGTAGCATTACGTATGAGAGGGTTTTGATGCTATGAACCTTGTGGCCGGTGCTCTTGGGTCCCCTGGGAGGGATCCTCGAATGCATCAATGGGCACCCGTGATCCCCCCATGGTGGTGGAGGAGAGGTGGGTCGTTATCGGGACGGGACAATCGAGACGCTAGCTTCGAGTCGAACCCGTAGGTGTTCCTTTGAGTTCTCGACTTCGGGATGGATTTCCGAAGGCATCCGGATATGGGTCTCCCCCGCAGTGCTATGCATGGGGTCCGACAGCTATGATCTTTGATGTTTTCTCGCATTTTTATGATTTTTATCGTGTAGTAGATCTATATGTCTTTGATGGTGACATTGATATCGTCTTTGGTTTCTCTTGCAAATGTGAGTTTGCAGTGGTGCTCTCACCGCTCATTTTCTAGGTCACTAGCCGAGGAGGAGGGACCCGATTGGGACGGTCAGTGCCCAGGATTGGGGGGGGCAAGGTGGTCGTGTGGTCCCTCGAAGTGAGGTTAGTAGCATTGCAACTACTAGTGGGAATGTTGCTCTTCTCGCACGTGTTGAGTCGACCGAGCCACGTGTGGCGGCGATCGAGGAGTTGTTGGCTACCACCGATATTAGAGTGCCGATGCGAGAGGCTCTGGGCCGAGGCGCCGATGCTCATGCGTCGCAGTCTCAGCTTATTCATGGAGTTTGCTTGACCGGTTGATCTAAGGCATTCCGACCAAAGGTTTTGATGACCTAGACGACATATGGCCGGAGACAATGATGGCCTAGGAGAGGGCGCATCGCCTCGACTTTACGCAGTAGGTGGAACTTGCGTTGCGCCCTATTGCTCCTATATCGGGCACTGTATACTTTTGTGGGTCCATAGGACCCACCAGGGCGTAGGCTCACCCGTAGAGATTTTTGTATGGTCGTGAAAAGCACCCATTATGAGGATGCTTCCCCGTATCGATGACATGTATATTTTTTTATTGACATGATGGTCAATGACCTATTTTGTATACATGGACACATATACTTTTTTGATGTATATATGTGAGATGCATATTTTTTGCGTGCTTATGATGTGTATATGGTTGTTATTATTTTGTTTATGTTTGCATATGTTTATGATGGATGTTATGTACCTATGATGGATGTTTATTCTTTATGAATTTGATTTTTATGGATGATTGTTTATGCAAGATGAATTCCAAATCAGATATGTTTAGCTATGCGATCGGTTGTCTAATTTTTATTACTTGGTTTATATGTAAATTTAATGTGATCAAAGTGATGACTCAACAAAGCGGCATGCAAGTATTTCCTAAATAGTTGTGAATCTCGTACTTTAAAATCTTGGTTTAATCGTGATACCACTAACTCGGGAATCAAGGAAGACATGTAGATGGTGAATGCCTTGGTTGGAGGCATCGCTCACCGTACCGATGATCGCATCATATTTTTTTCTTGATTATTTGTAGTTGATCCGATACATACTCCGTTGGTGAGGAATGGTGACCGGTCAAGAGAGTATATGGCCTAGGCAACCGCTGCTAGATTTTGTTACCATCGAGAGGCTCCATCAACGAATCCAAAAAGTAGTAGATGGGGGGATGATCCATATGTGACACAAGAGAATTTTTTAGAACAATTCCACGATGATTGTGATCATCTCAAAAATTTATGTTACATTTATTTTATCTCTAAGGTTGAGACTTATTTCCTTATTGGTGGAATTTTTGAGGTAGAGCCCATCGACGGGAATAGCTAGCATATACCTTCCCTGCTCCGCATGTAATGTATGCTCCTTTCGAGGAGGCAAAGTTTGATGATGTAAGGACCCTTCCATAATGTTTCGAACTTCCTAGGTCCTAAGGCTTATTTTGCAACTTCGTAGCAGCAGGACTAGCTCCCCCTCCGAAAATGAGCGAGGGGTGATGTTGCGTGCCGAATGATTCTTTTACCCTTTCCTTGTGTGCCTCATTATGTTGGAGAGACTTCGTTCTACTTTCGTCTATGAGCTCTTAACTATACCAACCGTTGCTCTAAATTTTGGGTATCATCGATGAGTTTGATAGTCGTGTAAGTTGGGGATTCTCGTGCTCAATGGGAAGCACGCTCTCCACTCGTATACCAATTGGAAAGGTGTGAATGATGTTGAAGATTTAACCATTGTGTGATATTCCCATAAGGTCGAAAATACCATATGGTTCCAGTTATTTTTATGGTTTTTTACCATACGTTGTAACATCATTTTGAGTACTTTATTAATAGCTTCTACCTCGACCATTGGACTAGGGGTAATATGGTGACGCAAACTCGTGTGTAAATCCTAGATGATGGGATAGCTCTAAATATTTCATTCTCAAAAATTCTTTCCATCGTCGGAGACTAACTCCCTAGGTACACCGAATCATGCGATGACATGGTTGAAGAGAAATTGAGTTGTGGTTTCTACCGTGTTGTCATATGTAGGCATGGCTTCTTTCCACTTGGTGAAATAGTCGACTGGCTACAATAATGTATTTTTGGTTTCAAGACGACGCTAGGGTTGCAAGTCATAAATTCAACTCCCCATTTACAAAAGGGACTCGCTACAATGATCAGGGTGCAGAGGAGAAGGAGGTGCTCTTTCCTGTGGGCGAAGCGTTGGCTTTGTTCACACCTTTGACCGCTTGAATGTAATCATGGAATAAGGTGGGCCAAAAATATCCGACCGTAAGGCTTTTTTTGGCAGTGTGGTCGCCACAAGCCCCACTATGGGAGTTATTTAGGGATTGTTGAGATTGAGTCATGTGCGAGGCATCGATGTAAAATAGTGTCAATGCCTCTCGATAAAGGATGTCCCCCATGAGAAGGTACCCGAGAGCTTGATGGCATATGCGCCTTTGGTCTTCATGGGTGAGCTATGGTTTTAAATTTTTGGGTTCACAAGAATAGAAGGATCTCATCGTACTCAAGGGTCCTCAATCATCACTAAGAATAGATGTTCATATGGTAGTGATTCGTTATCTTGGGATCCTTGAGTCGAATTGAAAGGTCGTTGATGAACTCGCCTAGGATTAATGATTTTTTTTCTTGGAGGAGCTAAACCGACAGGTTGAATTCTCAATGACTACCCATCGAGCATACTTATGATTCATCATACTGTGGTTATAGGTATCGATGGGGTTACTAGGGCTAGGGAGGTTTTTTTCTTCCATTTCATATTTTAAAGCAGTGCACGTATAATTTCTTGTTGACGTAATAGATTACATGCTCTTTATTATCTCGGTCCATCTTGGACTAACACCCTATCTATGGCGTAGTCCCATGCCAACAGATATAAGTTGTATTCTTTGTCGTAATTGGGTGGGTTTCGATCAAGAGGGTTGAATAAAAGTGTATTTTAGTGCCTCAAACTAACTTTTGAGCCTCGAGCATCCCATTTTAATGGAATTTCTGATAGAGTAGGCATAGGAAACCTTGCACGCAAGTGGCATATTCTGGGGACAAAGTGTCGTAAGAAGTTGGCTTTCCTCTCAGTGCTTTGAATTTTCTCGAGAGTTTTAGGTGGTGGTATCTTTTATTTCCTCGGACCTTGAGGGGGTCAACTCGATCCCGTGTTGGGATATGATGAATCGTAAAATTCTTTTCTACATTAACGCAGTAAGACACACTTGAGGGGGTTCAAGCTAGGTTGTATTGTCGCATCATTGGAATACCAACCATAAGTCCTCCGTATGGTCACTTCCTTTCTTGGATCGTACCGTGAGGTTGTCCAAGTAAGCTAAGATGAGGTGAGCCGCATCGTGGAAGATATAATTCATGGCCCGCCGGAAGGTGGCACCAAACGATTTTTAAGACCGAAAGGCATAACTTGATATGCGAATGTGCCCCTGTGGGGTATTGAACGTCGTCTTGTACCGATCCATATGTCGGATTTGAATTTTACTTTACCCTAATAATCCATCCATGAAGGTCAAGGCCTCGTGACCGGCGCAAGCATCAATGACTTGGTCGATGAAAGGGGGTAGGGTAGCTTTTCCTTGGGACAAGCTTCTATTTAAATCTCGTAAATCTGTGCGTACTCTGATGGTGCCCTATTTTTTCATGATGGGTATAGGGTTGGAAACTCCACAATGTGTAGGCGATTAGGTAGATGAATCCGTCTTTATGAAGCTTCGCCCATTTCTTGTTTGATTTATTCTACTTTGGATGGGTGTAATTGACTCTACTTTTGGAAAACTCGTGATACGTCAAAGTTAGGTGTCAATGTGGTGTTCTACGATGGCGGGGCTTAGCCCCGGAATTTCTCGAATAATCCCATGCGAAGATATCCCCGTACTCTTGTAATAATTTCCGTATAAGCGACTACCTCATCTAGGGAGCATGCTACCCCTAACGATATTTCTTCGCCTTTGCCTCGGTTTTCTTAAGATATTCAACTTAGTGGTTGGCTAAATATTCGACATATTATGTTCTTCAAACGCATCTGGGCGTTGGGATATGGTTTTTTGAACCAATATACCTCCCCAAATGGAAGGAAGTATTTGGATTCAAAGGCATATATATCCTCGGGGTTTTTTGGGTTGTTAGGGCACAAATGTTTTTTTTCTAGAATAAAAAATGAGCAAGGATGCATTGGGTCCCACTGGGACAACTGGGTTCTATCATGGCCTCTCGGAATATCTTCATTAGAGTGAAACAATATGTCTAAGGGGGAGTTGGTTTGTGCAAGGCCATGAGGAATTAGTTTGAGCCAAACAGTTGTTGGTCGACAAACATGAATATGATTCTATGGTTGATGCAAATGAACCCGCATCGTGTTGACAGGTGCAAATGGGTTGGGTTTGCACTGCCAAAGATACTACTCTCGTTGTAGAAGCAGCAATGGGTTCCCGACACCAAGGAAATGTGAGGAGACAAGATAATTCATGGTTCCCATGCATGATGAGATGAATCATATACGGTGTCATGCGTCGTCATAATTATATGGTGGAATAATTTCCATTATGGTTGTTTGTTTGAGAGAAAATTCGTGCTCTTTTTGGGTGGTGTACTATAGGATACATGCACCTTCCTTTACTTGAAAGTTGCATTGAATGTGGAGGTGCCGAAATTTTTTTAGCATGTGGCACATCTCTATTCATGGTTATGGCTCATGCAAATGGTGCATGGAGTAAAGGTACCTAACGAGTAGATGGTGTGAGAACCAACACTACTCTCCATGCCGTATGTGGATGCTCGCAGATGGTTGGGCATCGGTGCATTTTTGCACTTATGCCGCCTCCGAGTATTCGATCTTTGGGGAGTGTGGCTCCTTTGGGGAGTCCCGACTTAATGTTTCTCTCGTCGTGTAACCTTTGGAGGTATTCACAATTCATAGTGTGGTAAAATTGCAAGCATATCTTGTAGTAGCAAAGATGTGATCTTCTCTTGATTAGAGAGATGGATATGTGGTATGGTTGTGACCATGCGAAGACTATCGATGAGTTTCTTTAGTTCTTGACATTTATTGACCATGTGGTAATTTCTATAGAATAGAGCACATGTTTTTCTTGGTTGGTTTCATGCCCAGCCTAAGATGATTGGTCGCCTTTAGCTATCCTAGGGTTTTGGTGATGATGGAGAGAAGGCCACATTGCACCTAGTTGTCTAGGTTCGTAAACCGGTTACATCTAGATATTTGGTGACCAATGAGCGTATGATGTCTTACATAGGTTGGAATTGGAGGATGTAAGGATAATTTCGAGTGTGACGCGTTGTCTTGGAAAATAAGACAAGACTATTTCACTTTGGATTTCCACTCCCTTTGGAATACCGAAGTGATCGGGGTACCATTTTCTAAATGATAGTAAATCCGGGCCCTGTGCGATAAAATGATTGCGTTCGTCATATAGTGCACATGTTGGGATTGGGAGTGGAGGGTGGTTGGGGGTAGGAATCTACCCCTCGTCGCCCATCTTTCTTCCGATATGAAGAGTATGGACCCGGTTGCCTCAATCTCTTAGGTTGTCGAACTTTCTACCGAGTTTCGAATCCGATTCGTCTCTCCGTAGCGAGATCGGTTATGGCTCGGCGTAAAAAAATTAACGTCGAATGAAAATGGGGGATGTAGGGACAATGATGAACCCAAAGTGTTATCCGAACACACTCCTGGAAAAGAATATTGGACTACTCGTAGCTTCATATTACACCGTAGTTGACCAGAAATCCATCTTTTGAAAAAACTTCTAGAGCCGCACAATCAAAGGACGGCAAGGATCTTGTTCATCATAGAGTGCGTAGAGCTAGACTAGAGCCCAAGGATGGTTATGGGGAATAGTGGTCATGTCAGTGTGATCTGCTTCTCCTCTAACACATATGATATAGTCCTTTTTTCTTCCATCCTTGTTGTAGTGTTATTTGTGGATTATGTGTCCAAGTCGGCTAAGTCGAGGTTTTTAGTGACGTAAGCGTCACATGAAATCCAACATAGACCAAAATTGATAGATATGGGGACAACAACATACGTGATGGTTGCTTCGAAAAATTTGACACGTATTTCATCCGTGTCGAACTAATTTTCTCTGGGAAACTTCCCGGTTTTTATACCAATGGTTAAACGCCCTTAACTCAACGAATTGTGTGATTAAGTGATCGTGCCTGCGTCACATAGTGCGCAACCGGGGACATGTGATGTGGCCTTTGTTTTTTATCTATGGGCCATTGGGGTGAATGTATACGAGCAAGACGTAGGTTCCTCTCACACGTACAAGATGGTTTTTGGTTCACATTTGTCCATTTGCATGAATGGTGCCGAGGGGTCTTCCCGGGTAAGATTGTTCTAGGCTTGCAAGGCATCCCTATATCGCGCATCTCCGGGAAGTGATGAGTATAATGCCCATAATGGTCGCATGTGGCACACGCGTGATTGTTGCGTAATTTTTTTCCCTCGTTGTTCGTGAACTATTCCTTTTTATGGGAATTCAAGGTTGCGACACTTCTTTCTGTGTAGAAGGGGTTTTAATTCTTCTAACTCTAGGCAAATATTAGTAGGGTGACCTACGACATTGCATAATGCACAAGGTTGTAATTCCCTAGGTAACGTGGGGGTTTCGACTTTTTTTCCCTTTTTTTTATTCTTCTTGGTCATGCCGCCTAGCACCGCTGACGGTGTGTTTCTTTAACTAATATGACCTCTTGAGGGGTAATAGGGGTTATTCATGTAGAGGTAATGCCTCGGGATTTCAAAGATGGTTAGAGAGACAAAATGCCACATGGTTATTGTAAAATCCATATTTGGCAATGTCATAGTTTCCATGACTTGTTTTGATATAAAACCAGTGGGTGATACAAAAATGGGGTTTGCGAAATTGCGTATGGTAGGAATGGTGTACCAATGGCTTCTGCGATCCATATCTGTTTCGTCGCGTCCGGGCTAGTTTCCCGCTTTTTGATGAGAGCATCATGCACACCGTTGCCCTCCCATGCTTTTTCAGACTTCCCCGGTATAATAGGGGATTCCCAGGAATGACCCTAGGATGGATAATGGTTTGAATTTTCTTAGGCCGAATCTCTATATACTTTGCAAGTGGTTTTTTTTGTTGTGTCTACGTATGGTAGCACTACATCTAGAGTGGTCATGGGTTTCTTTTCGTAGTATGTGATTTGGTCGATGGTTAGGGTGATCTCGATCATCATGGGGAAGCATCATTACCCTAAATACAATGGATGCGACCGCCGCCATGGCATACATATAACTCCACTCGAGGACTATATTGTAGTCTAGTTGTGCGTCTAAGACCTCAATGTCTATGAGAATGGTTTTGACAGCCATTTTACAGTACATATTTTGATACGTACCGACGAGGGCCGATGGGAGCCCGTCGTAGTGCCTCTAAGCATGATGTCGATGGTTTTAATTAAGGTGATCCTAACTTTTTTCCAAACCGATTTAGACATGATACATGTGGATGCTCCTTTATCGACGATGCATCGATGTATGGTGATATTCCCGAACCGAAACCGATATCCGGAAAGCGACTAGAGAAGGAAGCCCGGGCCCCGCCTTATCTAGATCGAAAACCATTAGGCATGAATCTAAGGATCAATTGCGCCTAATATGGAAAGTAAGGCTTTCTCGTTGTCTTGGCCATGATTGCAAGACTTCCAAAAGCTAATATGGCACTCGGTGATTGAGCTAAATCATCCACTATACTATAGCTATGGGTAGCTTTGGAGTGGTGTCATACGCTGCCCGGCTGGTCCTTCGACCATTCTCGAAGGGGCTCAATAAGTACTTTGGAGATATTTAATGGTTCGGTAGTTGCGCTTGTACTTTTACATGATGGGTTGGTGTCCTGAGGTGTATCATAGTTCCTATTCCTCGTTTGAAAGAACAATTATTTTCTATCCATGTAGATCTCGTGACCGCTCCTCCCGTATCGTTTTGGGGTGGTTGTTGTTGCTAGGTGTTAACCACTACTGTGGGGGAAGGGTTCTCCGCATTACAACAAAGTTGTTGGGTAGGTCCCCCTTGTCCTCTCGTTACCATGAATTTTTTTTCAATTCGAGGATTTTCGTGATGTAGGTGAGTGTAATGGCCATAATCACTCACATATGGCACAAGAGTGATTTTTCCTTAGACTATATCTCTTGTTTTTCCCTTGGGAGTTACTATTTGGATATTGGTTTTGATTTCTGCTGGGGTTGCCCTCGTGACTAAGATCGCTGGAGGTGTTATTTATTACTTCCCCCTATCCCGAGTCTCCCTTTTCTTTGTTCTTTAGCTTCTTCTTTGCGTTGTTTGGAGGATTATTTTTGTTCTCCTAGTCATAACACCGTCGTTGTTGAGCTCGATGATGGTTGCACTACGTTCACCAAGCAGTGTTCTTTTGTGTTGGTGGTGGATTTTGTGCGGGAAATGGGGGGTATAGGTTCCCTTGTCCCTCATTGGTGTAATATTGTTGGGGAGGCTCTTCGTATCATCATTCCTAGTCGAGTATTGGTTCCCTTGCGAGGAGGGTATAAGCCTCCCCGTTGTTGATGGTAAGGTATTATCCTATTCATCATATTCTGTAAAAGTTGTAGATTAACTTTGATGGTAGCCAAAGTTGTGATACATTTTGAGTAGAATCGTACTAGTATCTTTCGGCACCAGTTGCTACCGCTTATGTGACCTTGGGGTCAAGGACCCGATCAAACCGTCTACAGTACTCGACGCACTCGGTAACTCTCTATAAGTTTTTAGGCATGGGGCATTTGGTAGGACATTGTAAATATATCTTTCTGGGTGTAAAATGAGTTCAAGTTGTTGAGCCTTACTATTGGCGTCCCTCTCTGAGGTGGGTTTTTGTGTTGCCATGTATTTTGAAATATAAATTGTGGGAGTTTTTAAAAAATAATTCCAACAACACTCTATCGTCGAGTTTGGATTTACACAAACTCTAGCGTCGCCACCATTCGTGGAGATGGTCCGATATATGGACGACCGATGTTTGTCTAAAATGTGTTAGCAATTCCATTCATGAATCATGATGGATGGGGAGCTGAAAAATAGGTGAGGAATGTAGTAGTGAGGGGGGATAAAGGTTCCATAAGAAGTGTATGATGCTCAACATACCATTTCACCCGAGGCCCTATTAGGGTGCGTTGAAAAAAGTCTTAGTGTAATGGTATCATCAATGATATTGTTGGATGCAACACCAAAGGTGGAAAGTGATGATATGATTTCCGGGTCTTCCACTTTCTTCCCTTTCGAATTTTCGTATATCCAAAGGGAGCTTCGTGGGCATGGGATGCCGCTAATGCCATGAGAAATGGGGTCATTATTTAACTTCGTTAGATCTGAAATATTAAGTTATGCTAAGAAGGGTAACCGTGTATTGATCGCCAATATATACTCGTGGAAAAATAGGTATGTGAATGTGATGGTTTAGTGGGGGTTCCCTCGGGAATATTACCATGTGGCGTTCCCTCGATGAATGTTTTGTTGATTCCCGTAAGGGGTAGCGCTCCTCCGCCCTATGGGGGTTGTAGAAGAAGTTGAGTGTCGTGACCTTGCTAGGGTTTCCCCCACCGGTGTGATGCTGGGTGACCCTCGAAGGTTTCCATCTGCGCATGCCCCAATAAAGGATGAACCAATAATGGTGGCGACGTGTCTTCCTCGACGCCTAAATGGTAGGAGACCTCGTGTTATCACAAAATCAGACCCGATAGGCCGCCAATCAAATCAATCTCATGTAACTATTTCAAACCAATATTTTGATTGAGGCTTAGTTCTCCCTCAACCCCGAGAGGGCTCTCTCAAGGATTACCGATTTTTGATAGAAATATAGATGGCTAACTCTATGTGGGGTAATAAGAAGATAAATTATAGATATTGGTTTTAAATCACATTAGCAAGTGTACATTTGTCTTATGGATTCAAAATAACTTCGAAAAACCAAAAAAATCTACTTAGCATGGAAGTCAAGGAATATCGTAGTTCTAGTCAAGAGATATACATGTGAAACTCAGTAAAACACACAACATGCTTGTCTATGAAGGAAGTCGTAGCATCAATGATGAATTATGAGTAACATAATCAAACACCACTACAATAGGGTAGTAAAAAGATGCAATTAGAACAAGAACACACTATAACTCTTTATGAATCTCAAGTTGGCTAAGTAGAAACTCGTATTAAGTTGAAAACCACCGCTTACAATAAACACAACGCCTTTTGCTAAAAATGTCCAACCCATGCATATTCGACTTCTTCGTCTTTTATAGATCATTTACAACAATAGGATAACCTTATCCTGAGCTAGATACATCGAATATCTACTTTTTGACACCTTGCCTAACCATATGACATGGTATTTATCACAAAATGACAGCTGCAAATCTAATAAACAGTCCTATTACAAATAGGATTCAAAATCCTTAACTTTACTCATGACAACCTTATCTAAACTATACTACATCATTTTCCAAGTGTATTTACATAAGGTCAAATCTAGATGATAAGCTCCAACTCTTTATGACCTTAATACTAATCTCCATTAAACTAGGAAACTGTCCCCTGTTTCTAGGCATAGGATCCTTTGCATCCTTGAGACACTCTGACCACCATGAAACCATCACTTTGAGGTTATTTACTGTTAGAAACTGAATTAATACCTACCCAAAATCATTCTTAAGTCCCAGTTGTCCGAAACCACCATTAAACTATTCAAAATCGTTGAAATAGACCTGCGCTACGAAAAAAACACAGTTTCGTAGCGCAGCCTTTTTACCCTTTTACCTTCAAAATTTTGGTTTCTTTCCTCCAGGATTATCTTCATTATCATTTAACACAACTCCTCTAGAAATTTCAAGTCATAATCCATATATTTTCCCTTCAAAAATTTATGAGAAAAAGTGAAAAAAGCTGCTACAGTAGTTTCGTAGCGCTTTTCACTCTTTTTGCACTATTTGCGCTACGAAACTGTTGAGTGAGCATTTTTGCCCAGATTCTTTCAAAATGAAAACCAAAAATGTTCCAAAACTCATAATACCACTGGTTTCATCAAAACAAAAATTCATATGAACTGAAAAACACATTTTTCATGAGGTTCCTTCTTAATTTTTTCACTTGATTTAGCTTTTGACCTTTTTAATGATTGTCATTCTGCACCTTTGTTTTTTAGCTCATCCTGAGTCAGTTTTAGCTGCTTCTCCAAGTCCTCCACTTGATCTCTAAGCCTTCTATTACTGGCTCTCAAGTGAGTATTGATTACTCTGACAAATTTAGCTTCCTTGATGGCTGGAACTGTCCATGTGAAAAATTGTTTTGCACTACTTGGAATTTCAGACCTAGAACCAGTCTGACCTTCCCATACTGCCTTCATTATTTTGAACTCTATTTTCTCAATAATATTCTTTCTGGCCCTCTTTCTCATCATAGAAATCTCTTGATTTTCTAACCTCAATTTCTCCTCAAGATTTTGACACTCTGTCATTTCTTCTTTTTCCTTCATTGTTCTGCTGGCTGCATGTTCTACTGTTGGTGATGAGAGATCAACCACTTATTCAGGGACTTTAATTGTTTCAATAGTTTCTTGAACCTCCTTGCTGCCTTCCTTGAGCTTCTTAGCATGCCTAGTTAAAGGTTTCCTTGCTTGAAAGATAAAGGCTGCATTTTCACCCTCAAATTCAAGTTTCTTTGTTGACTTAACCTTTTTATGTTTGTGTTCATCTAATCCAATGAAATCATCTTGCACAATGGGTGACTCCTCTATATCAATTGCATGAAGGATGTCATCTAAATTTCCCTTTATCACTGGGTTGCCCTCTGTAGCTGTAGCAACTTTTTTTCCCTTAAATTCCACTGCTTAGCTTCTTGTCACTCTCTTGATTTCCTGCTTGCTGGAAACTTGTTTTTGTTTTGCCTCTTTGACACTTTTTTACCTCTATTTTGCAGGTGATGGGGTTGGTGCAACAAGCACTTGTGTCTTCTCTGTCCTTTTCTCAACTTGTTTCCTTGGTTTCAACTTTACAAACCTCTTTGATTTTGTAACCACGGGCTGACTAGACTCTGCTCCTGGTGGTGAAGGATTTCCTTTAGTTTTAGGGTTTCTAGCTGGGGTTAGGGTCTCCAGTTCAAAACCATTCATAAACAAAAAGGAAGACCAATCCCTGCTTATTTTCTGAAGCTCATTCAAAACCAATAACTTTATCAAACCATGCTGAAACAAAGATGTTTCAAAACCATCAGATTTGGCTTGTACTTTATCAGCCATTTTGGCAAGGCTCCTATGCAAATAAAAGGGAAAATCTAGTGATATCATACCTGTGAAATGCAGAAGCAGCTTGAAATGATAATTATAAAATTTATGGTATCTGCCATCACATGTAAAGTATCTTTGAATGTTGAACAGCATATTTTCATAGGTGTCTTTGATACAGCTTCTAGGTATTGCATTATTTAGGTCCATATATGCATACTCAGGTTTCATGAATTCCTTGCATGGTTCCATGTCAAATTTAAAACCTTTAAACCAAGTTTCCTTCCCCCTTGGTATTTCTGTCATAGAAGCAATAATCTCAAGTGTAATTGGCACATTTAACATCCCAAATTTGGTAGTTGTTCCATTGAAGTGCAAGGAAAATTATTTAGACACCTGTGTATGGCAACCTTGCAGCTTTTCACAAAACTGGAGACAACCTGCTTTGCTAAAAGCCTCCATCACTGTTTGATATTCAATTATAGCCTTCATATTTTCAGGCTCATATCTTAAGCAATGTCCCCCTCTGTGGACCTTCTTTTCCTTTGCCATGCTTCTTAGAAAAACTTGTTAGCTTCTTTTGAATCTATAAAACAGCCTCAATTGATTAGGATATGAATAGCCTTGTTTGAGTATATGGAACAGACTCGCATGATTAGGATGAAGATAGCCTTTGTATAGAACAACCACAAGCATAGCTTGATTGCTTCAGAGCTCATACACTCGTATGGAGGCAAATGAAAATGAGAATGACCAAATTAGGCAAGATTTTGAATTTGAAATGTCATCTCATAACTGAATGATGCCTCATTCATGCCCTATCATGACGATGATGATTGTGAGACAGGTAAGTACATTGAATATGATCACTAACTGACTCACCATACCACTATCGTATCATTTCCTAACAGATTCTGACAAATTTTAGCTCAATTGACAAGATGGTTAAGAAACCGTGCTTTCGTAGTGCCCACAGTGTATTTTTCTCAGTTTGTGCTACGAAAGTATTAGCGCTTTCGTAGCGCAAATCCACTTTTTTGAACTAGCGGTGCTACGAAACGGAGGATTCTTGGCTAATTTCATAAATTTAACCCGAAACCTTATGGAAAGACTCCTAAATGGAAAATGTGAGTATTTGATTATGAAATAGACCTTTAAAAAACTTTATTTGAATTCAATGATGACCTTAAAACTTATAAAAACTCTAACCTACCCTTAACCAAATCCTAAAATGACTTTCAAACCCATTTTGAGACCATGATAAAAAACGGAGTTGACATAATGATGTTTTGAAAATTTTTGGGTGATAACACCTGGCACAGTCCAATAAACGCCTAGATTAACGAGGTCCCATTGGGTCCGTTATGGTTTTGACTAGCTTAATCTTGGTGATATTTTTTAGGAGGGAGGAATATTTCTATCAAAGCAAATACGATCACATACATAAAACAAAGTGAAAAAATAAGAGGTAATTTTTCCTTTAATTTAAAGCCATGTGATCAATCAAGAAAAAAATGTGGTTTTGTTTGTCTTGCGTATGATACTCAAAATCCTATATGGACCTACTCATTCTTACACCCTCAACGTAACTGGGCCTTGTGAAGATATCTCCTAATGGGTACTGGGGCTAACGTCCCGAAAGAACTGGCGATGCCTTCCAATAGCCGAAGAATCTACCAAGGTAATGGTATGAGGATCAAGTGTTGCCTGCACCGCCACTAATAGGGAAGGATGCCCTAGTTTTGGCCACTAAAGTACCATCGTCCCACGTGAGCATTCGATTCTTGAGTTTCTTGGTAATCAGCTACCAGTATCGAGCACTATATGGGTCAGGTAGCCCCAAAAAGTACCGCATGCACTAGACCTAAGCTTAACCCCCTCTAAAACGGGTCTCTGGTAATGCTTGGGTATTCGTTCCATGGGCGGATAGACAGATTTGAAGCTCCCTACAAAGTCAATGTCTATGTTTCAAAACGTATTATGACCATGGCGGGTTATTGGATGCCTACCCCTGATGGTCCTAACCTGAACTATAGTGGCTTTTTTTGCCCATGTGGGGAGAATTTAGTGAGTTCCATTAATGATTATTTTTAGAGAGTATCACTTTTTCTTACGGTGTGCTTTAGTGAAGTAACTGTAAGAAGAGGATAAGGGTCCCAACACACTGGGTACCTTTTGGTCCAATACTTACTGATGCTTCGTGTGTGCTTTGGAGTGTACAATCACAAGTGTTATGAGATGCAGATATGCATTGATCCTTTACAATCCTTTTCTTATTACCCTATGTGTGATTGTTCCTTGCAAAAAAAATTGATTTGTGGATTATGGGACGCTTATACCTTTCCTAGTTAGACTATGTTTGCACTATAGGGAGATGGAAAATTGTCTTACGAAAACATTCATGTGCATACCCAGGTTCATCGTGAGGTGCAAGGGTGACAGAGATTACTTGCTTTCTTTTTTGACAGTTTGGTCCTAGTCCCTATTCCTAATGCAACATTGAACTAATCTAATGCGAAAATTGAAAAATCTTGAGTTAGCTAAAGATATGTGGATATATGGGCCACTTACTTTTATGCTAATTACGCTATGTGTTTTTTTCTTTTATCAGCAAATCATTTTTAGGACAACATACGTGGATTCAAGGCCACTTACTTTTTCCTTCTTAAACTATATATGATTTTTGCAAAAATATAAAACTAAAATTAAGACTACTTAGTTGCTAAGCTAAATTCTAGCAAGAGTCCTAATCAGTCAAGAAATACAAGAACACAGTGATGGAAAATTTTGTATGGATTTCCAAGCACTTTACAACTGCAAAAAATGGAAAAAAGTAAGCAAAAATTAGCTTGTTGGCCTACCGCACAGGTTATCTTCCCACAGGCACAGAGCGCGCATCTCTCGAAGCACAAAGCACGTTGTTGGGCAGAATGAAGAAAAAATCTTCCTTTGTTGTGAAAAACTTTTCACTGAGTATGATTGGAGATGCTGAGAGGATGAAGGGTTTGATTGTAGCAAACTGAGTAGGAATAAGGACCTGCATCAACAACCATTAACTCAAAAATAAAGAATCCAGTGGAGTCGTCATTCCTCTGGTATTGTATTTGGTGCTAGGCCATATGAAATACACTTCTTAGCAAGATGGTTGATCCCTGCACAAGGTCACGGAGAAAAATGATTACCTAATGTTAGTGGAATAGATTCGACATGATGTAAACTAAGTTCAAGGGAAACTAAGCATAAAACACCAAAAATAAATCAAAACACAAGATACAAAATACAAAAGCTCGATGGAGTAAACATCCTAATAACACAAGTGGATAGCTCTCCCTTTATTAGGTGTTGGTGGTAAAAAAGATACAATGCTAAACACTTTAAGAGGGTCCTTTGAGCTATGAAGTTTAAATACCCAAAACAAGGAGGTCCCTTTCCTTCGAGTTCTTGCAAGTGTCTCTTCCCTCTCTCAAAGGATGGTAGATCAAGATCAAGTGGTGAACCTCTCAATCTTATACTAATATATTGGTTGGCCAATATATGAGTCCATCCAATCCCTCTATTGCTGGACTATGCAAGTTGGTTTTCTATGAAGAAATTTGGCCAGCATAACAAAGTGTCTCCAGTTCTTCTTCCAAATGTTGGCTTATATAGACATTTTTTGGATTCCCTCCTCTTCTCTTGGCCCACGATGGATAGTGACACAAGAGTGGAGGAGGGATTCCTTTGTGGGTTTCATTTACTCATCAAGGTGGCTCAAATCCAGTTTTCCTTGACATTATTGGGTGGAGAATCATCTTAACCAAGCATTCCAAGTGGTCTCGGATGGTAACATTTCGCACTCTTCAGGATCGCGCGACTATCGAAGGAATAGCCGCGTTGTGTGCAAAATTCCTTTGATGCAGGCGCGTTGTCATTTAATTTGCCTTTTGAACCTTAGGAAAAATCAAATTTTAGTCTTCTCTATTGTATTTCTTCTCTGAAAATCTTCATCTATACCTTATGCTTGACATTTTTAATGTCTTTTTCTTGTACGATTTTCTAGTGTTAAAACTCGTAATGAACCCTCCACTTCTTTACCTGCGGATTTTGGTACCATGATTGAGCCAGAACAAGAACCACACATTGTGATTCCTCCTCCTAATTTTGATATGAAGGATAGCATTGCTACCATTCTCTACATTTCATCATCCATGGGATCCTCGTCTGGAGACTTTTGGAGTTATCCATATTGATTTGGTCGAACCTCCTTCATTGGATACCCAGGTCTCAACATCGGTAGATATTCCATTTACTTATTCATCCCCTCTTATTTTCGATGTGCATGTGAACTTTATCTCTCATTATGATTCTTCAGGTAGCCCCTCCACATCAATTGGTCTCTATTCCTCTAGTACACCCATATTCCATTCATATGAAGACATCATGTAAGCCATTACCACGCCTGATTATCCTTGGGACAATATGCACCATCGTGTGTATTTCCTTCTGTGGAAAACCCATTATTAACATGTTTTGGATTCCAAATACTTCATCCATAGTGAGGTCTATTGGTTATATAACCCCTTACTTTGAACCCATGAATTTGAACCACATACACCTTGTGGTAATTACATTGACACCCAATGTTTGGGTAAGGGGGCATCCATATTTGAGAGTCCAGGAGAAGAAATTCTCCCCAACCCTCCTAGTGTATCTGGTAGTGTCGACTCTAGTCCCACTATTATTCCCCATTTAGAAGAAACTCTAGAGTCCCATATCACTTCATAACACTCTAGGGATGATCCACTTAATCATTCCTTCATCTTACATCAACAACCCAGTCCCTTAGAAAAAAAAATTTACCAACCTCTATGTTTTCTAAGTGAGCACCAGTTCATTATCTTCGAAGCCACTCTTTGGTATAGTGACACCATGTATGCGAACCCGGAAATTCATTCCATTTGATTCATATATGTAATGCCAAATGAGTTTGGTAATCTATTATTTCCTTTCTCTAACTGTATCTATCCATTCTTCCCACAAGAAGACAACCATAGCCTAAAAAAATGGTGAGCCACATTATCAAAATGTGTTTAGAGCCAACTATTCTAAATACATTTGTCATGCCCATAGCATGTTACATGGGGGGCACCTATGCCCCTACATATCCTCTATATGGCACGGATTACAGCCTTACAGTTGCGCCAACCCTGTAGGTTTTGGATTGACCTCTTTAATGAGTATTTTGGTCATTTGTTCTTGCTTTTGGGTGTGATTAAAGCCTTTTGGGACTGTGTTGACTACTTTAGACTTGTTTCCTTCAGCCGTTTGTCCATTTTCATGTCAGTGTTATTTGAGACCTTAGGGCTTCCAAGTGTTCTGGTACACTGAGCTTTCTTCTTGAAACAAGTCTCTTTGATTGTTGTCAGTCTTGGTTTCAAGTCATTATTCTGAGTTATTCTTGATCCTCTTGAGTATTTTGTCATTTTAATGGTATTTTCATTTTATCAATTGGTCCGTCTTCTTCTTGCTCTGAGAACTGATTACATTGCTTGTTTGGATCATTTTGGGAAACTCTTCTTTCATTGAAATTTTTCTACATTAGCTTGACTATTTTTACATTTGTTTTGTCTTAATTGAATCATTAAATTCTGAGTCTCTACATTCGCAAAACTCAATCTAGTGTTTGTTTTGTTTTCTATTGAATTAGTACAATGTGTGCTTCATTTCATTGAAAATTCAAAAAAAAAAAAATTGCATTCTTTCGTTGCATTGAAATTGAAACGTTTCTTTACATAATTAGCATTTGTCAATCTAGGAAGGATTTTCATTTTCAATTGATTGTGTTAGAGGCATTAGAAGTTTCTTTGCGTTTGTCTGTTTGTTTTTGTTTGAAAGATTTATATCCTTGTTATAACTAGCATTCATCAAAATGAAATGATGTTCATTTGCATATGGTTTGCATTTAGGAAGTTGAGCTCCAAATTCGTTAGGGCCTGGAAATTGAAACCTAATTCAAGATTAAATTTAAAATTTACTCAATGAACCTAAGGCAATATTGAAACCTAACACAATATTTCTAGTGGTCTAACTAGAGACGTGTTCCGACGTCTTAAAACCTAGTAGTTGTCGCTCGCCTGTTGGCTTTAGACAGCACTAGTACGGATTTGTGCTCCCTGTACTATCGCGTATATAAAGGGAGACCCCTCTAGGTTGAAATCCTTTTATCCATAGGAAGCCGAGTCTACTGCCTTGTAACCTTGATACACTGAACACAACATTCGGGGTGACTACTTGCACGTACGTCAAGTCCTTGGTCATTTCTATTTCATTTGATCACCAAGGTGTATATGGCAGTTCACGGAAACCTGGTACACCCTCTAGCTTAGAATTCCTGAGAAGTCATTTCGATATTTTCGTGACTCTTTAAACAAGAGAAGAGATCATCAAACACTTGTCCTTTCACGCTCGTTACAAATTGAAAGTGACTAGAGTCATATTTTTCCTATTTCTTGACTCTTAAAACATGAAATAGTGAATTTTTGTTTCAATGTTATAAAATTAATCACCTGCGATCACATGCCCATTAAAATTTTCGTGCTTGGCTTGATTGATTTCTTGGGTTCTTGTTTTGGCACCTTCGATTGGATATCTCTTTTCCTTCCTATTCTGATATACAATCAAAGTGGTAGAACATCCAGTTTCGTCATCCTCACTGCCTCCTAGTGGTGGTTCTTTTCCAGATGTTTCTTTCGAAACCCCTCAATCCACTAGGTCTGTCAAGTTCTCGTAGCCTATTCTTTCGTCTATCCAACCCCTTTCTACTTGATCTTCGCTTGACAAGTCAGTTCAATTCAATTGGCCTCCTTCATGTTCTTGATCTGGTTTTGGGGAAGAAGGAGAATTTCTTCCTCTTACGTCAGGATTTCCCTTTGTTGCTGCTACAGTACCTCCTAGTCCCCATAATATTCTCTAAGAACTTAAGTCAGACTCAGATATGGATTCGTCCAGTCCTGTTGGCAGTGAAGGAATACATGTTTCCACAATAGAATATCAACTCTTTCTTGAAGATCTCTCTCGTGCCTCCACCCAATCTTCACCACCGTTGGTCTCACTTCTGCTTGGATATATATCCTTGAGACAGATCATATCTGGTGTTGCCTCCATTGCGCAATCTAGTACATTAACTCCTCCTTCGAGTTTGGTCCTACCTTCGTTGGGTCTATCACCTTCAACTCTTGGTTCGTCGGTTACTGTCACATCTTTTCCAGTTCAACCAACGGTTAGTATGGCTTCTAGTTCAGTTTCCACTCCTCCTGTGATTCCTAGTGGTCTTACTTTTTAAGACTATATGTTGGTTGTTCAGCAACATATTTCTCAGGGTTCTCAGCAGTCTCAGGCTCCTGCTAATCCTCGATTCTATCACTATGATGATGTTGGTAATCCCATATATCTCTATCAGCACCATTGTGATGTGTATGGTAATCCGGTTTATTTTCCTCCTATTGATCCTTATCAAGTTGTTTATGATCCTTATCAGACTGTTACTCATCTAGGACCTACTCTTCCTGCCCAACCCTCTAGCTTCCAAGGACAACCCTCATCAGGACAACCTTTAGCTCAGCAAGGCCCTACTTCTGGTCCACAGGGACAACCATACGGTCCACAAGGCCAACCTTCACAAGGTCAGCCTTCGGCCCAACATGGAAAAACCTCTGGTCTTTCGGGTCAACCTTTGAATCAACTAGGATCATATTTTGGTCATTGGGGGGGAAATTATCCGTCACAGGGACAACCTGTTGCACCTCAATCACAGCCGCACGTTCAGTATGGCCCAAATATTGTGCAACTAGGACAAACCTTTGGTCCTTCTCTGGGTCAACCTGGTTATCAGGGACAACCTGGTCCATCACAAACATCAGGCCAACCTTTCCCACAAGGAAAACCTGGTGGTCCCCAACAATAATTTAAACAGTCGGTTCAACCAGCTCAGTAGCCGTTTCAACCTGCCCACCAGCAGATTCCTTTGGTTCTGCATTCGGTTCTACCCATTTACCCTACTCAGCAACCTACTCAACCTACTCCGCAATGTCAACCTGCTCAACCACAGGGCGCTTATTACCATCAAGTTTCATATCAACCGGTATATAGCACGCCTCAGATTCCTTACCCTCAAAATCCACCTTTGTATCATCAACCTCAACACCATGCTTACATTCCACAGCAAAATCCTTATACTGCTCAGCACAGACCTCTGTGCTCTACTTCGACTCCATATCCTAGTCCTCAATCCCAGTATCAACTGAATTATCATGTTTCTAATCCCTATGATCTGAATATTTCAAGACAGAATGCATGGGGACATAATCCCCTTCGGACTGGGCAGAATGTACACATGGGTCCTTATCAAAGACCTTCGATGACTCAATTACCATTTCTTTCTACATTGGAATTATTTAATGTGTCCAAATTGAAAAATGATCCCATTCTTCATAATCCGTATTGGCCTCCAGTTCCGATCAAGATTCCTAGTGATTGTCCTAAATTTGAGGGTAAAACTGGTGAATACCCCCAAACGCATATTATGACTTACCACTTGTGGTGTTCTTCTAACTCTCGGGTTGACGATTCTATTCGGCTCCGTCTTTTCCAGCGTACTCTTACTGGTGCCGCTGCAAAGTGGTACATTGAGCTATCTCGTGGAGTTTTTAAAGATTTCAATTCCTTAACTATGGCATTCCTTACACATTTCTAGTTTTCAGTCCGCTATGAGATTGGGACACACCTCCTCACTTCATTGAAACAGGACCAAGCTAGTCATATCTCGGATCACATTCATGAGTGGAAGCGGCGTCGTCGCATGACAAAATTAGAAATTCCTGATCATATTCTAACTCATTGGTTCACTACCTCCTTTGTCAATTAGATCGCTAAAGACATAGCTATGGGGGCATGTGTAACTGAGGAAAAATCCATTGCTTATGCCCAGTACCTCGACCTTTTGTACTCTCAATCCAACGCTTTATATGATATCTTGCATGATGCTCCTCAACCTGAAACTTCTAAACCTCCAGCGACTCCATCCGTTGATGGTATTATTGGTTTTATATCTCAGACGCCTTAGAAGTCTCCATCTAATTCTAGGAAGCAGAAGTCTACTTCTTCCGATAATGTTGCTTCTTAACCAAATCCGAATTCTAGCAAACCTGTAGAAGTGAATGCCATTCAGGAAAATCCTATGGATAATGATTGTAAAGGTAAGAATAAGGGTAAAGGTAAGGCCAAAGCTGATACCCCGAAACAGGATTCATCGAAACCTCGTTCTCCTGATAGTTCTCAACGCAAACTGAAGTATCCTTGTTTGATTTGTGATGAAGAGCCCTTCACCAAAGACTGTCCTCGACAATTTGAGGTGAGATGATTTCTCAAAGGCACTCAAGGTGCTCCGGTTGTTCTTAAAGAACCTTTTCCTACTCAACAAACTTAGATGGTAGAGAAACCTTAGTCCTCTACCCCATTTGGTTCTCAGGTTTTTATTATGAACAGTTATGCACCCGTTTCTATTACTACTCGATCAAAATATTATTCTGGTTCACATCAGGAAACCGGGAAGGCGATCGCTAATGTTCCTCCTCCTCCACCTGTTCCTGGCCCTCTTGAGATTGAACGACCTAATACTGAATTTGTTGTGTGATCACCTTCCAAAGGTGTGCTCTGCAAGTCTTCGTACAATCCTAACTCCCTTGCTGCTCAACATTATAGTAGTGTTGAGGATTTGGCTCAGGCGCTGTCCGCAATGTCTACGTTAGAAGTACTTTAGAGTTGTCCATCACAACGGAAATCATTATTATCCACGAGAGGTGGTGTTGATCCTACCAATACTAGCTTGCTTGCTTTCGATTTAGAGAATTTTGTCCCACGACTCCCACACCAAATTGCACTCATCATTCAAGTTGGTATAAATGGTTTGAACATTCACCGAGAAATCATGGATGAGGGTGCATCTACCTGTGTTATGTCATCTACTTGTTGGAAAGCCATTGGTTCTCCAGCTCTTACCTCGTCACCCAATTCCCTTGAAGCATTTGATGGAAGAGAGTCTAAACCTCTTGGTGTTCTTGCTAGTTTACCAATCACATTATAAGGGAAGACAGTCAATGTCGAAGTTGAAGTCGTTGATGCTAAGCTCAATTATAATCTTCTCCTCGGTCGCAATTGGACTCACACAATGCTATGTGTTTCGTCCACTCTCTTTCGTGTTTTGAAATTCCCGCATGAAGGAAAGATTGTTACTGTCGATCAGTTGTATTTTTTCACTTCTTATTCCTAGAAAAACGTTCCGTATGTGGATAAGATTCCTACTCCCTATGAGAGCATGGGGCTAGGCCTTTTCAAGGATCCTGCCCTCATGGGTATTTTTCCTCTTCCACCACCAAATATTGTTCAGGTCAACATGATTTCTCGCACCGATGACCCATGGGTTATCCCTTCCCCTGAACAGATCGATTCTTTTGGAGATTCGATGCCTTTGAGTCTGATTGAAATTGATTATTGTGAACTCATCACCACATCAGATACTCTGTCTCCTGATTCTTCTCTTTCAAGCATGTCTCTTGACATTTATTCTCAATCCCCTTGGCTTGGTAATTTTGATTCACCCAATCCTTTGAAGGAAGTGCTTCCCTCTGATGAGGCCATCGTGGAAACCATGTCTCTCAAAGATCCCCCATGGGATGATAATCATCATCATTCCTCGTTTCTCCCAAGTCTCAGAGCCATGCCTACTTGTCTTGAGCGTTTTTCTTCTCAGGTTCCCTCTCCTCTGCTTCAAACGCCTGTTCAGATTCATGAAGTTTTTTTGGAAGGTAACTTGAGTAAAATTACACAGACAATTCCTATTGACATTTCTGTTAAATTGGGAATTGTCGAGAACATCCATATAGGGGTCACTTGTTCTTCCAATGAAGTACAAGCCTATATTAGCCTTTTTCGTGAATTCTATGATGTCTTTTCATGGTCCTATGAGGAAATTCCTGGCATTGATTGTAGCATCATGGTGCATGCCATTCCTACTTACCCTGGTTCGAAACTTGTTCACCAGTGTCTTCGTCTAGTTCATCCTCGGAAAGCTGCTGCCATTAAAGCTGAAGTGGAAAATCTTCTCAAAGATGGTTTCATTTATCTGATTCCCTTGACAGAGTGGGTCTCTAATATTGAACCTGTAGAGATGAAATAGGGCACTATTCTTGTTTGTGTTGACTATCATGATATCAATCGATCTTGTCCTAAAGATAATTATCCTACTCCCTTCATCGATTAGATCATTGACGACTGTGCTGGGAGTGAGATTTTTTCCCTTATGGACGATTTTTCTGGTTATAATCGGATCAAAATTCTCCCGACTGATCAACAAAATAGTGCCTTCATCTGTCCCTGGGGTACCTTCACATATAAAAAGCTTCCTTTTGGCTTAAAAAATGCTGGGGCCACATTTCAGCGCGCCATGTCCTACGACTTTCATGATATTCGTCACCATTGTGCAGCCTTATTTGGATGACCTTCCGGCTCATTCATCTAAGCGTAGGGATCACCCTAACCATCTTCGTCAAATTTTTCTTCGTTGTAGACACTATAACATTCAAATTAATCTGAATAAGTGTGTCTTCTGCGTTGATTCCGGTAGACTCTTAGGGTTTATCGTATCTCAAGATGGAATTCGCCTCGATCCTCTCAAAGTTGAGGCCATTATTAATCTCCCCTCTCCTTCCTCATTGCACCAGTTGTAGAGTTTATAAGGGAAAGCTAATTTTTTACGTCATTTTATACCTAACTACGCCGAAGTAGCTAAAGGATATACACGATTGTTGAGGCAGGGCATTCCTTTTCATTGGGATGAAATCGCTCAGAAATATTTTGATACGTTGAATACATTGCTTGTCAATGCTCCTCTTCTTCGCCCTCCAAATTATCATCGTGATTTTTCCCTTTATTTGGTTGTCGCTTTCAGCACAATTGCAATGGTTTTGGTACAAGATGATGATGACAGTCATGAGCATGTTATATATTACTTGTCTCGTAACCTTCTCGACCCAGAAACGCGTTATGCTCATGTCAAGAAATTAGCAGTGGTTGTTGTTCAAGTCGTTCAATGCTTTCGTCATTATATCCTTTTACGCACAGTGACGGTGATTTTTGATTGCAGTCCCATGACTTACATATTGTCTCGACAGTTACTGGGGGGAAAATACTCAAAATGGATTGTTATCCTCCAAGAGTTTGATTTGGAATTTACTGCTGCCAAGTCTAAGAAATCATTAGTTTTCGTTGAGTTGCTTTGTTCTCTCCCTTCCGACTCTGCTCCTTTTTGTTCTGAGGAATCCATTCTATATGATTCACTTTTATGTATTAGCACCCTCGATCTGTGGTACGGTGATATCATTGTTTATCTCTAGACTTCGTCTTTTAGATTTGAGTTGGCGAAGGGTGCTCCCTGACGCATCCGCCATTAGTCGCAACCTTATTGTATAGTCGGGGATACCCTCTATCGTGTCAGGGTAGATTCCATTCTTTGTTAGTGTTTGACACTTGAGGAAGCTGAGAAAGTCCTCAATGACTGTCACAGTGGTGCATGTGGCGGTCACATGTCTGGTTATGCTACTGCTCAACAAATCCTTCGTGCTGGTTATTTTTGGCCCTCTATTTTCAAAGACTGCATTGTCGCAGTTCGTAAATGCCATGATTTCCATATTTACCAGCACAAGATTCATGTGCCACCGATTCCTCTTCATCCTGTCATTACTGTCAGTCCCTTTGCAAATGGGGCATCAATTTTATGACGTGTAAGCCTCACTTCACCAGGGGGGCATGCTTATATTATCGTAGCCATGGACTACTTCACCAAATGGGTCGAAGTAATGCCTACACTTGCCGCCGATGGTAATACAACTGCTCAGTTCATATTCAATCACATTATTTCTAGGTTTGGTGTCCCACAAGCCATTGTTACAGATCATGGTTCCCATTTTTGGCATTATATGGTGGCGGAGTTGACTTCTAAGTTGGGTCTGCGTCACGACACCTCAACGTTGTACTACCCTCAAGCCAATGGTTAGGTTGAAGCTGTGAACAAAGTTCTTGTCACTAGGCTTCAACATACAATTGGGATCCACAAATCTAATTGGCATCTCATGTTGTTTTCGACTATTTGGGCGTACCAAACCTCAGTTAAAAACGCAACCAGGTTCACTCCTTTCCAGTTGGTTTATGGCCTGGAAGCTACCCTCCTGATTGAATGTGAAATACCTTCACTCAAGTTGGATGTTGAATTACTACCTAATACTAGGCCAGAAGAAGAGCATCTCCTTTATTTAGAAAGGTTGAATGAAACTCGCCACTTTGCTGCTTTGGTTATCGAAGCGCAAAAAAAGCGGGTCAAGGCTCATTTTGACCAATCAGTTTCCCCTTGTTCTCTCATTGAAGGAGATCTTGTCCTCCTGTATGACCAAGCTCATGATAAGCTAGGGGCAGGTAAATTTCAACCTATGTGGCATGGGCCCTACATCATTAAACAGGTATTGTAGAATGGGGCCTATGAGCTTATTGATTATGAAGGTCATCCTCTTGAACAACCCAGAAATGGGCTGTATCTGAAAAGATATTATGCATGAGTCATCTATGTGTAATAGGTGTACATAAGTGTCATTTTAATTTTTTGTACATATTTTGGTTTGATGTGCTTTGTGAGAATTTTCCTGCTTATTCGTCTTGCTTATGGTGCATATGTCTATTACCCCTTATGTCGGTTTTGTGGATGGTGCTTCTTGGAGTACCAGGAATTTGTCTTCGGTAGCCTAGGTAATTTATGATCCTGTTGGTGAATTAATAGAACTGCAAGGTATTTGTCTAGGACAAGCTACAAACAATGTCGCTGAATATAGAGCTATTATCGAGCTATTAACTGATGAAATCAACCTCGGCATACGTGCATTGCTGGTAAATCTAGACTCATAGCTTGTCGTTCTGCATCTCAGTAGTTATTATTCAGTTAGAAATCCGCACATTCTGAGATTGTATTTACATATTCGTTTTCTAGAAAGACATTTTGATTTTATTACATATCATCATATTCCTAGGCGAATGAATACATTGACTGATACAGTGGCTAACATTGTATTAGATAGACATTTGTGTAATTTGTAAAATCATCATCACATGTAAAAGATCCATTTAGGAAAATAGATGTATATATATATATATATATATATATATATATATATATATATATATATATATATATATATATATATATATATATATATATATATATATATATATATATATATATATATCGAATGTTTGCAATTGTGTGCATCATAACTTCAAAAATATATGTGTGCTTTTGTTACATCCTGAGACATCACGTCTTCAAAATATGCAGCTGAAAATAAAACCTAGGTATCTAATCAGCATGGTGCTCATGATAACATGTCACTGCCTGTACGAGCTGCCTCATCAAGCAATGAATTTAGTTGGGCACCCCTACAGTATGTCTCTGGTAGGTGCGTGGAACATCATCAAAACATGCATAGTCTGGAACTCCTTGGGTGATTCCCTCCAGATTATGCACTATCTCATCTTCCTCGACGCCCTCGCCTTGAGGGTCAAAATCGCGAGGTATTCGCCTCGCTATCGGTGACATACGTACAGGTCTCTCTGAGCCAACATCTGCACACACATGGATTTAATGTCAGAACACACATAAATATAAAAAATCATAATACCCATGAAAATTGAAAAATGAGTCTCACCCAAATCTTCATCCCAATCCTCTCCCTCCAGGAGTGGGAGGTCTAGATCATCAGTGAAATATGTACCAGAGTAGGGCCAGTCCTCCAAGACAATCATTTCTTAGTGGATCCAATCGAAGAATTATGGTCTCCAGGACATCTGTTGACCGCCTCCTACCCTTGGCATCAAAGCTTCCCATCGGGCCATCCGTGGTTCTCTCGCTAGTGGTGCTGGGACTATGAAATTTTGGTAATCATTCCAAGAAGAACGATACCAGAATGGATCCATAACTAAATTTCTTCAATTTGTTCTTCTTTCATTTTGTTAGCTGGTGTTTCATGTTTATTTTCACGGCCTCTACCCAGTTGTAGATGGTTGGTGCCAAGCAATCTACAATAAGAAGCAACTGTGTCTTTGTTGCTTCATGAAATGCTTGTGATCTCGCAGCTCCTATGATGGTATGTAGCACTACTCTAAGTGTCAAGTCTAGGATAGTCTGGATATCAACTTTCCCTCTATCCGATCCTTTCCGTGCTCCTCGACATACCCTGTCTATTACCATGGTCATGTTTTACATGCAGGGTCGAGTGCTAGTTAGGATTGGTGCTACAACCCTCCGTGATAATCCTGTTATGAAATAGATGTTAGAGACTTCAATCTCAAGGATGAACTTCTCTTGATTTTCATCCCATATGCTGATCAGATATTGCAATAACTTTGGTTGGGCTCGGAGACATGGCGTTAGGAAGAAATTTTTCAGTCCACAGTTTCTGAGAGCTTCCATGACTCCCTCGTTTTCCATGGCAAGCTCATCTTCTTTGCTATGTTCCCATTCTTTCCATTCTATGACCATTTTTCTGCTTTATACCTGCAAATATTGTTACATGGACATTGTTAGTCTAGTAAGAACATCAGAATTTGTGAAAATTTGGTCTATCACTTGGGATTTTTGACATAAAATGGCTTGCGTCATTGAATGGGCATGCCCTAGTGTATAAAATAGGGTGGTTAGCACGACTCCATGCTTGAAACCCGCGCCAACTGTCGTGCCCTAAATTTCACATTTTCTTCCCTAGAATTCAAAACTACAAATTGCAGGTAGATAGAAATGACTCAACATGAAGGGAAAGGTGTCGGCTCTTACCTGGAACTGACAGAATCAATATTGGACTGTCAGATCATCCGTTATCGTCGCCGCAAAATCACAGTGCTAAATGGGTAACTATTACTCCATAAGAGGTAAAAAGTGAAAAGTAATTATTTTTACCATTTTTGGCATTTTATAACTTTTTCACAACCCTAATTAGGTTTTCAGACATGTTTTTCGATTATTTTATTATATTATTTTCAAGAAATGGGCTTTACATGTGTCTCTTATGCAGCAACAGGTTTTGATGTGACATTGATGAAGTAACGAGTTATATTTTATACTTTTTCGGACTCGGTAAAAACACGAAAAATTCACTACTAGAGTCATCTTTCAGCTCTTTTCTGACTCTCTAAAATTGAGAATATTGTCAATATTCTTGTTGTTTTGAACTCTTTAAATGGCTACGAAATGATATCTACCCAGTATATGTTTACCCCTTTTTGGGTTGGGATGGATTATTTACGAAAAAGGAATACCTTAGCCTCTCACAACTAAGAGGTTCTTTCAGATATTGTTTTCTAGATTTTCAGATCTGAGAGACTATTTACGAAAAGAGACGTGCTGGAGTTTTATTTTCTTCCTTCTTTTCAAACTCTCTAAACATGAAAAGATGCCAAGTTCTCCCTTTGTTAGACTCATTAAACATTGATGTCGTTGGATTTCGTCGCCATGACATGACTCGAGTTCCTCCTTCCTAGGGCTCGTAAAATGTACTAGGATGGATTGTCCAAAGGACAAACTTACAGCACAAGCATATGCTATGATCCCCTTCAATCTTGTTTTAAAAAATAATCGAGGTACTCGCCAGAAATGGTGGGGGAAAAATGGAACCAAATTTTAGTTATGTTAGCAGTATATCGCTCTTGAACATGGCACTTGTCTGCATTCGTGTCGGGTTGGGTACATCTCGTTTCGTCATATTTTTCTCCATGGGTTTGGGTAATCTATTTTGACCTCTCATCCACTCTTTTCCACATCATCATGAATTCGGATCCTTTGATGTAAAATACTGCCAAATCTAGTGTCGTGCTGCTGATATGTTCAAGAGAATTTCACCTCTGTAGTTTTCAACTGCCCTCTGATTGTCTATTGGTCCTGATTCACTATTATCATGTTCCTCTGTCTCGAATCGATGATGTGGGAAACATTATGGCCCACCTTCGATCAGATCACTTCCTGTCTACTTCAAATCATTATCCAAGAATTTGACCAAGAGACTTTATTCTGGTACCTTGGAGCCTGCATGCCTTAATGGCGAGTTTTTTTGCATTCCATGCAAGGTCCACATCATTTTCCTTTGATCAAGTGATTCTGCAGATTTTCGGCGCCAAATCACTGTTCACATCCCGTAGATTGTACCGATTGTACCTTGAGAGACATTCTCATTAATGGTGGTTTCTCTCGTGCCTATTAACAACTTTCATCATTGGATGGTAATTAGGTGATTTTCTGGCATGTTCGAATTCAGCTCATATATTCGCATGCCTGAAATTGTACTTGTTCAGGTCGAGATGGAGCGCAAGACCCTGGATTTTTTCTGATAAAGTGCAGGCTGCAGATTTTGGTGGATTATTATAACTTATTGCATGACTCTTTTGATTGGATGGTTGTGACCATACCTGAGTCTATTTTTTGATCCTTACTGCTGGATGATTGTGTCCATAACTCAGATCTCAGTTATTATATATACTCTATATGGATGGCTGCGACCATGCCACATTTTCATGTATCAGAGATATCAGTTGTATTTGTAATTGGAGGTTTTTCGACAACAGTGTTTGGTTCGAACGTGTTCTCATAAAGCATTTCACCCCTCCCTCTCCCTCAGACCTCATCCTTTAGGGAGCATTTGTTACACAACATTTTGCCACCGTCCCTGCAATCCCATCTCACCCATTGGAGGGTCATTTTTGTGACCAATAAGCAGTGGCATGCCTGGAAAAAACCATCACTGCATTCCTTTGCATGAGAGTAACATTCCTCTTGTTGACAACTCCCTGAGTAGAACTATAAAAACCCTTGTTTTTGCCTTGGCGCGAGTAACCAGTTACACTCTTGTGCCGAGATGGAAAATTAACACTGAGTCCACGCCAGTTGGTGCTTTGTCCCAGTTAAGTGCTTCTGCCAAGCTATTTATGGAATTTTTTTTTAAAAATAGAGGCAGAGGTTCTATTCCAACAACCTCAAGGATGAGTCATTAGGAGTGGTTGAACTGAAAAAACCGCGAACTCCCTCCTTTAGTTAGTAGTTTCCACCTCCCTTGGAACTCTCCTAAAGGATAGGACTCCCTCCGACCTTTGTAGGGATCCCAACCTCCTCTTTTTCCTCTATAAAAGGAGCTATCTCTCTTAGTACAAACTAGTTGAATGGCTGAATAGCTGAAATTGGAGAGATGATAGTTGAATGAATAGAGAAGATAGAGAGAAGGAATCATGTTGAGGAGAGCTTGAATCTATGTCCTCGTTCCGTCTGAATCCCTCGACAAGTGCTGAGACATGCTTCAACTGAATCCCACTGGAGGAGACTGCGACATCAAAGCATCAATTGTACCTCTTCCTTCTACTTATATATACATGACTATTGTTTGGTTCCACTATTGTGTTATGATGTTTATGTAATGTGATAGCTTTAGCCCTCTTTGACTGGTTAATAGTTATGAGTGAAACTATGATGTCGTATGTTGTTCTTGTTTTTGTTACATGTGCATGTATCTGGGCATAACAGTGAATGGATTGTGATTTTCCAAGATAGGAGTGAGAGGCTACTACTCTTCTTTCAACGACGACGGAATTGGATTCTAGGTAGGTCGATCTACCATGTATTTCATTCTTTCATTAACTAGGAAGAAACACTTTAGCATGTCCTTTTGTTTCTAGATCCAACCTAGGGCTAGAGGGATCATCTCTGTCCTTAGAGAGGATTTACCTATGTAACAATTATTTACCATACAGTCTAAGAAATAGCTCTTTGTAGTGCTTTATCAGAATAAGTAGAAATTCGTGAATTTTATTCATCAAGAAATATCAATTTCACGGCTCCCTCTAAATATCAAGAAGGGAAAAACATAATTATCAAACTATCTTTAGTCTTATATTAATCCAGAGATATAGTTTCTTCTAAAGCTCTCCTTCAATCATGGTCTTCCCATAAGATCATTAAAAATATCTTCTCTGACACAGCTAAATGAACCTTCATAGCTATATGACTATTACCAGAGTATTATATTATACAATCCATGATAGGGAAGAGTCTACCTTATTCAGGAATTCTCATATATAAGACTATTCTTCATGAAGATTTCAAAATTTGAATCTCCTCCTTTCTTCAAAGTATATATGTTGATAGGAGGTTGGTACAAAGAACAGTTCTGGAGTGCCATGCGCTTCTTCTCCTTTTCACTCCTTTGGATGACAGGAGATAATAATATCAATTTCATATTTCCTTCAAGAGCATGACCTGAAGAGTTTCTTCTGATGGAATGATGAGTTGAATGAGAAATCTGCCCATGTTTGAAAAGGAACAACCCTCATGTCTTGGGTTCATAACAATGAACTTGTCTTTAATATTGCAGTCTTAATTTAGGGAGTCTTAACATAATAAATTCAGGGGCTTTTCCTATAGGAATGTTTGGATATTAGTACTACAATTTTTCAAAGTATGAAGTTGTTTCAACTCGTTAATGTTGAACACAACACAGTTCTTTCAATAAGAGAATACCATAAATTTGAATTCCTTCAGTCACGTTGAATACAATTTACAGGGTCATTGGATTAACACTATCGCCTTTAGCCAATGAGATATCTTCTGAGTTGAACCCAGATTAATTTTCTTGTAGATAGAAAACCCTAACAAGGTATTAAGTAGACTTCATGACAAGCTTTTGAGAGGGTCTCCACTGAAGTTCCAACGCCAAATGATCCAGCATATATACTTAATATGGTGTCATACCAATAGGCCAATACCAATAATGTTCTTCTATATTACTATTTTTTTGTGAACCTTATACCACCATGCCATACTGGACCATGTGGTCCATACACCGTTGGGCCATGTTGTCATGCCATGTCACTGAGCCATACATTCCATACTAATCGGGCCATAGGGCCATATCAACCAAGCACTACCAATCGGGCCATAGGACCATACCAACCAGAAACTTCCAATCTAAGCACAGGGCCATACCAATTAGGTCATACCAACCAAGCATGCCAACTGTACAAACGATGTCATCCATACATACTGTGCATTGAGGTTTTGATGGAACATACCATACAACTAGAGATGCAGGATTGAAGACAAATAATCGATGCCATTCATACTGATCTGAACCATGTACAAATACAACCATACTACAACAAGCGAGTCAGGGATATATACAGTAGTGTGTCATAGGAGTGCTGACCTAAAATAAATTTAGAGTAGGAAAATGATTGAAAAAGGTCAATATTGTACACATCATATTGTTGACTTGCAATGATATTATGATGTAATTCATAAGTTTCTATATAAAATCCCATTACACAGGTGCCTTGTTGTCACAGTAACTGTTACATGATTCGATTTCATGGTCATTATTGATATTGTTCCTAACTTGATAAAAAACTAGCCAAAATTCCATAGTTGCCTCAGGATAGCAAGGATGCCAAATATACATCACTACTTCTGTTGATGTTGACTGTTGATGCTAATCTAGGTCAGCCTAATGGAGTTTACTAAGAGATGTAGATGCTAATATATATATCTATATATATATATATATATATATATATATATATATATATATATATATATATATATATATATATATATATATATATATATATGCACTAGACATAATCTGTCTTACTTGAGTTCAGATGTTTTCTTCAATAATAGAACTTAGGGATCCAAGAGTCTAATCATTGCCTTGTCGTGAATGAATTTTAGAGACTTGGAGCTTGATTATGGATGGAGGTCATATTCAGAATGTTGATTTTACTGCAAGTCATGATAGATACTTAATTTCAAGATATCAAGGATACCTTCATCAAAATAGGTCATCCTTTTGTAGGGATCTGAAAGAAAACTTCAAAATAATGAGTCTCAAAACACACATTCGAGAAGAAAAAAAAGTGTCATTTAAAGTTCAAAATTTTAATGCCCTACAAAGCTTCGAGTTTGTGCCATAACCCACTAGACTTTCTGTTGGTCGAGAAGATTAAAAAAAATGAAAGGTTGAGTTTATATCTAGATTAATAGACTTATCTCCTTTGTTGGTATAACCTGAAAAGTCTTAATCTAGAGAAAGAATAACCAGCTGAGCCCTTTTTAACTAAATTCAAAATTATCGAGTATGCAAAAAATTCTTACTTACCTCTATGATAGAGGCCAGAGACTCGAAAGAGATTTGAGCCAATTTTTTCCTAAATTTCCCTTAAGCTTCCTAGCTATTTGTTCAGAACAAAAGTTCTATCTCCAATGAAGATTCTTATCAAGAAGAGCTCTTAGGCTCTTGCTTTTCTAGAGAAGAGAGTTATTAAATATGCCCAGACTTGCATATGGAAGGATACCATGGAGATTTATCTTCAAACTTTATTTTTTGATTGCTTTCTCTTACCCCCGTGCTTGGGCTTATCCTCACCTGGAGCTTTGAAACCATGTTAAATTTGATTAACATGTTCTTTTCTCAGAAAATTTATTTCAGAGTTCCAGATGAGCCTAGTTATTTATCCATCTTATTCGAATTATCAATCACATTAATCATACTGACATTAACTGAAGAAATAACATAAATGTTAAATGCAGAAGACAAACCAAGGACACAAGGATATGGCACCAGCCAAGGAAAAACCCCAAGGGGAAAACTCTTTCTCAATTCTTCTTATTATCTCATATCAAAGTATTCAGTAGAGAGAGAGAGAGAAAAAGAGTACAACAGATCAAAGTAAATAATGACTTGCAAGCATCATAACCCTTTAATAAATTAATGATCCATCTGGAACAACAACCTGGAAGGAACTACATACATGATACTGAAGAGAGTTACATTGTCTAGGGCTTCTTACAAGTAATTGTTAACCACATCAAAACCCTCCTCTTGACTACGGCTACGCTTGACACACAAAGATTTCTTCCGGTCCTCTTCCACTTGATCGAAAACACTTCAATAAGTCGTGGCCAGCCTTCAAACAAGCTCTGCAATGTAACACTGTTACACTGAGCTAACACGAGCCCTAACAATAGACCTGTGGCTCTCCCTTATGAAGCTAGGCTTTCATATAACAACTGATATATGCCTGCAACAATCCTAAATTACAGTGACTTCCTTCAGCTCCCATTCGACCTCCTGAAGAAGATACAAGAAACCTCAACGATGCCCTAAATAACCCCTTAGGTACTACGGTTTTCTCTCATGAGACTCACGGACCTGTGAGAGAAGAGAAAACCCAAAATAAATCACTCCTTGGTCCTCCATCTGCATTCGGGTGCTTCAAACATTTGAGAGCTATTTTTGAGGATCTGTAATGAGAAAGGAGGATGCCCTCATATACAATTTGTCATGATGATTAGTCCTAGATATTTTAAGGAAAATACAAAATTTGAATTTTCAAATTTTCCCGCCTAAACAAGATTATGACTAATAGAAAAATAAATACCTTTAGAAATGATCTTGTATGAAACTTTGAGGAGAGTAATGAACCTCAAACCTCCATTGTACAATGGTGAACCGTGCCCCTAGCTACATTCTTGGTAATGAGTTTATTAAGACCTTGATTGAGAGACTTAGATAGCCTTTAGAAGAGAATTCTTAAACTGTCAAACAATATAAATCATCTTGTATTGTGTCTAACATGGCCTTGTAGAAATCACAATGAAGGCCATCCATTCTTGATGAAAAAATCACAACAAAAGCCATCTAGCGAATGGGCTTCTATCTTGGAAAAGACCAACTACGAGAATAATTTTCTTCTTCAATGTCTCAATTGGCATCAATATTACCTGTATTAACAAAAGAAGGGGATTTTTCAGCGTCTCTAACTTTCTCAAAAAATCTTCCTGGTTTTGATACGTCATTTGCACTCTTCTTCATTCTCTTCCCAGGTCAACCTTTCTGTTCAGAATCACCATCTATTCTCAAATTTTTAGGATTAATTTATTCTAGAGGTACCTATGAATCCTTCATAGTTTTCTATGCATTTTTAGGTTTTGAATATGGATTCCTCTCCAAATTAAATTTTCTCTTTCTAGTTCTTTCCTTTCCAATATATAATTCAATAGAATTCTCTTGTGCTACTGCAAAATCTTATAAATAAGCATCACCTTCAATAATCATCCAAATAAATTTTGTTGTACTAGAAATGCCCTTTCTCTTTCTCTACCTATCGTTACCCTGCATAGGTCCTTGCTCCTTTATCTTCTGCTCTAGATGAGAATCATACAACAACAAGGAAACAACCTCTTTAGCATGCATTAAATCATCTTGTCCATGACCCCCCGTCACAACAAGCTATTGAACAATATTCTTTTTACTAGCTCCGTGAAAATTTTTCTCTTCGATAGTCTCCTTCCAAATCACTTTATACACTATGAGCTCCTTTGTTTTTCCAAGATGATGTGCCATGTCCATCGCCTATAAGTCCAAAGTTAGATTCCAATCAATTTTATAAAATATAATAGTATCAACAACTGTGAGATTGATTCCCAAGCACTCAAATATTTTTCTCAACAAAAAGACAAATATATCTTGTTTGTTTTGGAAGTCTTTGACTATGTCACAGTGATCCATTATGGTTGAAGATCCATCCAAATGAAGATATTTTTACTTCATGTAATTCATGTAGTCCATAAGAATATTGAGCAAACATGAGAAATTTATGGTTTTTAGCATGAAGGTGTTTTAGCAAAGCATCTAATGTTTGTAGCTTCCTAGAATCCATAAGCATTTTTGCAAAATCAAAGCTTTGCAAAGGAGGTGAAGATCCGAATATTGTATTTGTAAGCCTAAGAACTAGTTTTTCAGAGAGTAAATCTGATTTTATTTATTTAATCAAATAATAAGGATCCCGAGGTTTTGTAGGACCATTGAACTTGGATGTATCAGCAAAACCAACAAGAAGCTTTTTCATCAATGGATGATGAAGTTTTGAATCCTAATATGCAAAACCCCTATCTGAGCAGATGACATCAAACGGGGAGCTCTAATTGGCATAATGAATGAATAAACAGATTTTAATAGTCCAATATTATTAATGAAATGGTCTTGATGGGAGATGACTAATCATTCATATGGTAAATTTAGAGGACCAGTATCACACTTTTTTCTCCAAAATATTGACTCTACACGTGTTGGTAGCATAGAGATCTATTGACATCTCTCACTTTGTCTTCTTCAATCTGATCATACTACAAGATATCCTTCTCACTTTCCAAGAAGGCTTCAATAATTTCATCTAAAAATTGATGATCCAATTTTGAAAAATAATAAAGAAACTTCTCCACAAATAAACCTTTAGCAAAAAAAGCAACCTTAGCTGGCAAGCAGTCAATCATCCGAGAAAAGCCTAATGTCCCACTTTTAGCAGGAAAAGTAGATTTCCCTTCTGTTTTCCATGGAAAAATTGATGATTGAATATTTTCAAGAAAATAGAAATTAAAAAAGTTTTTCAAACATCTTTTCCAAAAACCATGAACTGATCTAGAGAAGAACATTGTTAGACACTGAATACCCTCTCTGTAGACTAGCTTGGGAATATTGTATGAGATGAGATTTCGACTTCCAGCATAGTGCATATCTTCCATTTCACCAAAAGGTTGTGGTAAAAGAGAATTCTATATTTTTCCGAAATTCATAAACATGTGCCCTTGATTCCTTTCAAATAAACCTGGATGATTTCATACCTTCCACGACTGGATAAAAATGTTCATGAGGTTTTCAACCTTTTTGTAGTTTTTATGACCTCAGGCACTTCAAGTAATTCAGCTACAAAAATCTTGTTCTTGAAAGCCTGATAAATGGCTTGTTGGCAAGAGCTCAATGTACAATTCATAGTTACTTCCTTTTTATTGGTCATTTCGGTGATCACATCTTTCTTTACTCGACACAACATAAAATGCTTTAAGACAACATGTAGTTGATTAATTTAGCGTTCATTCAAAGTTCCTCCATGCTCTGCATGGTTTTCTATGCCTTTGGAGAACCATTCATTGAATTTCTCATGGCTATCAAACAATGTTTGCGTGATAAAATGAAGTAGTGCCCAAAGTTTTGCCATGTTATTTTGAATGAGCATTTCAGTAAGAAAAAGGTGATTTTGATAGTTGAAACCCAAAATTATTTTCCACAGTTTACTATTTGAACTCTTAATCAGTTCAGCTTCTTTTAAAACCATATACTTCCATAACTCACCTTAATCACTTCTCATCAGTTACAACTTACAAGGAGCTGGTAACTTGTGACAAGTATATGAAAACTTGCTTCCCTTTAAAAAATTCATTTAGGATTTATATTTTTTTGAAGTAAAATCCATTCATTACCCCAGTAAGGGAGATATGTAAAATCAATACAAAACCTTCCAATTTCATCATTCAGATGCAACCAAAAGAAATGGTATCCATATGTTCTTTTCGTCAACTAAATGAGTAAGAATTCCATTGCTTGAATGGTCTCGCCTAAACCCATTTCATCAGCTAGGATGCCATTCAGTCCCCGTTCATAGAAATTTACAAACCATTGAAGACCCGTGAGGTGGTACTATTTCAGAATACTAGTGAACTTTTTTGGTGTTTGTAATGATGAGGTAAGAGACATTGAGGAAGGGTTGAGAAAATCCATGTTGCTAGAACCTTCAGCCACACCTTTCAGTGTCAAGCTATCAGCTCCACAAAATTTTAAAAACTTGTCATCAAATGCACTTTCTCTATTCAAATACTGCACTCTGTGAAAATATAATGGCTTCTTCTTTAAATGAAGTTTCTTTTGGATATTCTTCCTCCATTGGTTTCACATCATCTATGTTTTTACCCACATCTACTTCGGCAGTAGAGGCTCCAACAATTAGCATTAAAGGTTCAGTAGGTTGAGAAGTTGTTTTATTCTGCATGAAATGGCTATAAATCTTTGCATGTGAAAGTAAAAATTTTAGCCTTTGTTGTTATCTTTTAGCTTCTCTAAGATCTTCCTCACACTTCAAAGCTTTTGTTGCATCCCTCTCTTCCTTTTTCCAAATTTCAGCCTGTTCTTTGTCTGTTATTTTCCATAATATCATTATATCTCGAGCTAATTTTTTGGTGCACATTGATGCAACCTTCATAAACTCCAAGGACCGTGAAGATCTAGCCTTAACCTCCTTTCGGAAATATTCTGCAAATTTTTTAGCATCATTTGATTATTTTCTGTGATATAATGAGAAATTTTTATGGTGTTTTGGCAAGTTCCTTTTGACAATGTTGGCCCAATTCTTTGTAATTTTCTCAGAATCCTCCCTTTCAACCATAAATAGATATTTTGTATGGGATGCTTCTTGGGTAGCTTGTGTTTAATAATCTCATAGCTACCCCCTTTCTCCAAGACCTTCACATAAAAAACTTGTAATTAGCCTGTTTCAGACGTAATAATCCTTTGAATGTATAATGATTCTTGCTATGCTAGCAATGCTTCCAAATAAAAATAAAATACTTGTAGACATAACTTTTGGCTTCAGTCACATGATGATTATAGCGATTTCAACCCACACTGAAGAGTCTCATACTTAGTCGAAGGTTCTCCCATTCCATCACATTTATGATGTCTAATGCTTTTATTAGTAGTAATCATGGAATAAAAATATCTCAAATCTAGCCCACCCTTCAAAAAACTCTCCTCTATTTGAACATATGTAAGGGTTGGCAAGTTATGGTGCTAATTTTTCATAAAATAGTGGAATTTTAAAAACAACTCCCTCTTCTATCTCCAATAAACCATACGTTGATGCATGAGGACCATGTTCAGGAGCAATGTCAAGATGGTTGTAATTCCCCAGATTTTGGACCGCATCATCTATGTGAAGACCTGACAAAGTAGGAATGTCTAATCCATGTGGATTTCTCTCATATTTTAGAACCATTTGAGAACCATGACTTAATTTCCAACTCTTCCCATTTGAATTATGCTTTGTTGTGGAGGAACCTATGCGGGCAGCAACAACTTTCAACTTATTGGATTTCTTGAACTTTAGTGCATGTTCCCCAAGCACGTTCGATAATATTCCTCTGATATGTACTTCTTAAAGTCGTCATCATCTTCATCATTTCTCTTTGAATCTTTCCGTGCAAATGAGTTATAACCATCCTCTGGTTCAACATGGTACAATTTTCTTTTTAAAGCCGTCTCTGATGTAAATTTTATGGCCTCTTAATCCAACCACCATTTATTTGCGCAAGCATTGTGTCACAACCTTTAATTCCATTAATTTCAACTGGACTATTGCTAGTGTAATTATCTGTATCATCATCATCATCTTGTGGTACTTGATAATTCCATGTAGAATCTAGGTTAAATATTTTTGAATATGAACAATTATTTTTAGTTAGATGATAGCCATTAGTATAATGCAACTTGTCTTCCATCCTAATATGGGAGAAAAGAAACTGATATCACCAACCGGAGTAGTGACTAGACTTGTAACTTGTGATAGGGTGTCTAAATGATTATTTTTCAATGAAACTCTCCAAAATTCAGTGGCGGCGAGTGTGTATTTAATTTGGGAATCAAACCGTCAACTAGTGGGTATTCAATACCCTAGGTGCCATGTGGCTCCTTATGCTAGAATAAACCTTTGAAGCTTATGAGAATGGTGGAGAAATCTAGGTTTTGAGGATATGTAGGGGGTTTGGACTAGGCCATATCTTCTTCTACCATATTTCCAAGGCTATGTCGCTTGCTTGCTTCCTGTTTATTATGAATTACCACTTACCTTATGTGAATGCCAACTTTGTCAAATGGGATCATCACTGATCTTATTTCCTTTTTTTTCATTCCTGTATATTTTTTTGGGTCATAAACCTACAATACTTGATATTTATTATTTATTATTTATAAAATATACTACTTTCTTGAACATATGCCAAATTTTAAAATTTGATTTAGCATTGCTTGATTGACATGCCAAAATTGTTAGCTTCCAATGTTGAATGAACTAAAATATCTTCCCTATGAATTCAAATTGGGACCACACTTTAAAAGGCTGCACAACTATTGTAAAATCTGCGACCAATCCTCGTTAACATGTACAACTTCATATCTGGGAAAAAATGTGGAGAGGGATCTTCAATTAGGGTAACCTTTGAATTGGAAGACATGAGTTGCCTATTTATATCATGGTACAAGTTTTTGATTCAAAGAGATTAGTTTTAAAAATTGTATATCCTAGTGGAGAGCACAGTCACAAGACATGGACCTAGGAAACATTGGGCAAAGTCTAAATAAAAAGATTGATTTGGATTTACACAATAGAAAATTGGCATAAAACTCCACAATTGAAATAAATTCGGAAATAGTGGTTTGCCTAGTTGGTAAAAGTGAGGTGCTAAAATTGGATGTATTAGTGTTCAAGCCTCTTTGATGAAAAAATGTTTTTTGTGCTTATGGATGCAACAACACAAAAAACAATCGCTAAAGTCAGATGCAATTTTTGAGCATCTTTTGGCAGATTGAATGCCCCTCACTCACAACTCTTAGTGGATACCATTGGTTCTGATTTTTCTTGCTTATCTAGCCACATTGTGGTAAGAGGAGGCTAGTTCAAATTCTCTCTTCGAGACATATAGAAAGGGAAAATTTTTCAAAATATGTTAGAGCAGTCATCTCTATCAAAATTCCTTTTCAAAATCCTAGGTCAAGCTTATTGACTAGCTTAGGAAAACATAATTAAGCTCAATGAATCTTGGTCAAACTTAGCAAAATTTGACTAGGTTTGGCCCATACTCGAACAAATCAGTCATTTATAAACAAATTTGAGAACTCTTATGGTAGGAGTCACCATAAGCTCATTGGTGACTCCTCCATCACCAATGAGATTATGGTGATGGTCATATATGCGAAAACTTGTTAATGTGTCTTTTCAAAGTATAATTATGTAATGTATAAATTAAACAAAAAAATAAAAATTCTTCACATAAAAGTGTAGGACTCATCAATTGAATACTCTGGATATGGAGTTCCATCTCCTTTTATACTTTGAGGTCAACATAATAATAAGCCTATTTATTGGTGCTAAATATTTCCCCATGATGAACATGTTTTGCAAGGACTTAGTTATAATGTTTGAACCAAACCATGACATCAAGGAGAGAGAACATGCAAAATTATTTTTGGTCAGAGAGTGAGTCATAAGCTTAGTGTCATTTTGTATTTTGTTGGTTTTTTTAGCATATAATATTTGTCTCATTTAAACTTCACTATTTAGGTAATATTCACCAATGTTAAGGTAGAGAATCAAATGAAATTTAAGATGAGTCCATTTAAAACTAAAAGCTTTGAGCCCATTGAGTGTGGCCTAGAGGTAAGTAATGAGGTTATTGGGCTTTGTATTTACATGAATACCTAGGTTCAAAACTCTCGAAGTGTATTTTTTTATTATGTAGTTCTTTTTTCTTTGGATTTCTTCTCTTCACACCCTTTTTCTAGTTGAAGTAATTGTGGGAGGACATAGTTATCATCGAGAGGTAAAGAGTGATTTCCCTGTATCAATGCAATTGCATCTTTTGATATTCATGCTTGGTGTGGATATGGAAGTGTCTAAAAGTCCCTTGGATATTTTTTTATTGTAACGAATATTAGCGAAACTTTGTGCTTACAATTTTAACATTTTTTTATTTATTACATTTCAAAATAATTGTTATTGATTGTTGTATTTTAACATCTTGAATTAAATTAATAATGAGAAACACTCCCAATTAGTTTTCTACACTCCATAATCAGTTGAATTCAAGCATGTAGCTCATTATTCATGATTGCGTCATATTTACTCATTGTTTTTTACTTTTTAGAATGCAAATAAGTGCTTTAGAGGAAGATTTTACGTTGTCATGACATATTTACATGATTCAGAAGGTGAGAAATCAATATTTGGTGTACTTGCAGATTTTAGGTTTGATAATTATAGTCATTTATAGGCTATAAATGTCTTCAAAGTTTCACTTTTAATTGAGTATTCAACTTAACATAGCGTATCTTATACATAACTAATTTTATCTCCACCTACTGTTCATAGCTTCCATAACCATTAGGTAGGGACTTGCACCTTCGATGGTATTTTTCTTCTTTAGTAAAATATTTGCCAAGAGTTTTCAAAGTTTTATAATTGATTGAAAGTTATAGAATCTACAATTTATAGAGTTTCAAGGTATAATATTTTAAATATTAATCTTTTAAAGGGCACTAGCTCAATGGAAGAGCATCTTCTTTACAAGTAGGAGGTTGGTGGTTTGATTCCATCGTGCTTTAATATTCATATAGAATGGTGACCATAAATTTTTGGTGACAGAGGCTCTTTTGACCATCACCAATGAGCTTATAGTGACATTTTTCTACCCTCACCAAAATATGAAATGGTGACGGTCAACGATCGCCATCATATATATATATATATATACATCAATAGTGACAGTCATGAAAGGTCCATCACCATATATTACTGTTGGTCATATAAAATGGCGACGGTCAATGAACGTCACCATATATATGCATCAATAGTGATGACCATAAAAGTTCCATAACAATAAATCATTGTTATTCATATGTAATGGTGACAGTCACTATCCGTCATTATAATCATTATTCATGACGAACCTTGAATGTCACTGCAACACTTTATTTTTGGCGACTCCACCTTTGGTGACGTTCAACTTTTTGGTGATGGAGGCTAATGTTCGTCACCATTTCTCACATAAAATGGTGACGGTCACTATTCATCATTACAAATCATTATTAGTGACAGAATTTAAATGTCACCACAACACCTATACTTTTGGTGATGCCACCTTTGGTGACGTTTAGTTTTTGGTGGCGGAGACTCTTTCGACCATCACCAATTAGCTTATGGTGACATTTTTTGACCCTCACCAATATCCTTTTTTCTTTTAGTGTGTATTGTATTATATTATAATTACCTAGTGTTATGCTAATAAACCATAAGATTCTTTACACATTTATGGCTCATGGTTGTTTGGTCAATGATATGATAGAGGTAATAAATTGTGTATTCAAGCCCCTCCTCTCTCTTTACCTAATAATAATAATAATTTATACTCAGCCTACTCACAAGGATGGCCAAGGATATACTCTTCCTTCAAGCATGTCACTTGTGAATTCCCACAAATCAACTTATAGTGTACATTTTCACGGAATATTGGTTTAGGATTGTGCCCCTCTTCTTATCTCAATCATTGTTAAATAAGTGAATTTGGATGACTTGACCAAACATGATAAATACTATGAGTCTAGCCTTAACCATTTTTGAGCTGAGAGGCTCATTCTATAGCCCAATATGAGGGAGATGTGTAATTTTTTCCATCCTTCCATTCCCCTTTAAAATAAAAACAATAAAAAAATAATGTCAGCTATAATAATAAAAAAAAAAATGAATATGTTGTAAAGTAATTATAAGTAAAAAAGGTGTGTGAGTAATATGTTTAAATCTTATAATTTGTTTATTGATAAAATATTTTAGTATTAATTGATATTGACATATACTTCAAAATATGTTAATAAAAAACCTTTTTAATTTTCTTCATAAAATGTATGGATGTGTATGTCATGTTAATTATTTTAATGTCAATTGCGTATACATTATAAATCATTTTAAAAAATTTATGTGTATATCATGAAAAAAGTAAGTTTTATGGTTAAAAAGTTTATTTGGTCCTGTATATAGTCTATTTAGCATTCAAAAATACAATTTAAATAATGAAAAATAACACATTGTATTTTACACACTAAATAGGTTGCACGTGAAGAAATTTGATCCCTATAAGCTCATGTTAGATCCATACATAAAATGGATCTATGCTAGTGTGTAATGAATTAGAGTTGACTTTTTGGACTCAAAATGCATAAGCCAAATATCAATAGCCCTTTGACCTTTGAAGTGTCATGGTCAACTTTAGGCCTTGATGTGTTTAAATTCCCTCAACCCAGAATTGGTTGATAGATTTGAGGTTAAAAAGAACCAAGTCAAAGAATCATTGGGCGTTTAACCATTTGGCCATCGAAGAAGTAAAGTGTTTTATCATAGTTGGTGATGGAACCTTACTTGACCCAGTATGGTGAGGATGAAGTAGACCCCACCAGGTTTTGGACGCTCTGGCTTTGGGGAAACCATACTCGATCAAATAAATTGCCCCCAATGAACCTCGAATTAGCATGACATTAACCAGGGTAGGTCTTTCCATCGGGTTCTCGACCATTAGGCCCCAAAAACAACTATGCAGTATTGGATGGTGGAGACTCGACTACGGTATACTCCAATGGTGGTTAAAGTAGGCCAAAAAATGCTCAAATAGAGGGCCATTAGGCCCAAAAGAAATATTTGTGGAGTGGATGGGCAATGTTAGCTTGACATGACATGGTCGGGTAGGTCCCATCAGACCTTCGTCCATCAAGCCACTGAATCCTAATGGGCCATAAGTGTCATGTTTGTAGTAGAGTAATCCCAATTTAATAGACCCCACTAGGATCTCAGCCCCTAAGATGCCAAACTCCCACACTGGTAAGCATTAAGAGGAAGTGATACTCTAGACCAATGATCAAATGGGAAGGGCAGATATTTTTTTCATTTGGAAGGGCATATATTCACTTGACTTTTCAAAGAATTTTTTTTATAATATATATATATATATATATATATATATATATATTGAAAAGTGTATTTTAAATAAAACCTACATAAAAAAAAAATGCAAAAATGAAATAATGTACTTCTAAAAATTTAAAACTTTAAATTAAGACTATTCCCATTCTCACTAATACATAATGAGAAAACACAAACATAAATAAAAAATAATAAAGCATTAATTCTGTTTTCTACAATTTAGGTGATATTTTTTATTCAATTTAGGTGAAACATCACAACTCTGGATTAATAAAGCATTGACTTATTTGGATGTATAAAATAATCCACATTTATTTTCTTCAATTTAGTTGATATTTTCAATTCAATTTAGGTGAAAAATATCAACTCTGGATATTTGTGCTAGGGTGAATAAATATTATTGGATTCATCTCAATGTTTATAATTGTATGAGGAAAATATATGGTCAATGTTCTGCTAAAATTGGTGAACAAATCATGTTTATGGGTGTACTCATATTTATCATCTTCTCGTGAATCTATGAAGGGATCTGAAAATATGTAACATAAGTTTAAGAAAAAAACCCACTTATCCATGAATACCATCAAAATCTATTATATTAATAAATTATATTAATTAACCAAAAAAAAAAATTATATTAATAAATTCAAAAGAAAAAATATCCAAATATATTTATTTTATTAATTATTATTTCCATTTATCATCTATCATTTCTAGACATATTTAATTTTTTTTTTAAATGAGCACAAGATTATTGAAATAATTAAACAAATATTAAAAAGTTTCATACTAAAATTAATAGGAGGATGAAAAACTTTGAAAAAATAAGGACATGGAGGATGGGAAGTTGGCTACTGAACACACCCACTAACAATTCATTTTGAGACAATCGATTGATAATAAGAGCCACTAGAGACATCTTTACACAACAAATTTTAATTATCGAAAAATAATAGTTATTACAGGTTTGTTCCCGCAAAACAAAACAATTAACTACAAAATTGAACTTAGAACTTTATTGAATAATATATAAATAATTATTTGATTGACTCATAGATGATAGTTGAAACAAATCATTAAAGGCCTTCTTGTTCCAATTCCAAAGACAACGTGTCGACGAAGACTGGGCAATATGTCTTCCCAAGTATCTCAGGTGGTCATGCATATCTATCTTCAGAACTTGGAGAGGAAAACACATAAAAAACGCCTTCCAATATTTCTCTTCCACCTATTTCACCAGACACTTATTTGGTACATTTCGAAACCCCATATGCGGCTTAGAATGGCCACATGGATTGTGCCTGTTTGAATATCCCTGTCTATTTTAGGGGCTAGATAGTATCCTCATTCCAACTCCTCCTGATCCAAAAATACTTTCAATCCACATAAAATAAGTTGATGGCAGAGTAAACTTGTGAAGGTTTCCTTGACATTAGGACACTTATTATTTAAAAAGACACCATCAGAGGAATTGTTGGAGTTTTTTGGATGAGAGGAGATGGAGATGGAGGTGGTGGCTCCGACGAAAGAGGATAAAGCCATTACCAATTGGAAATAAACACAAACAAGGGATGAGTTAGATTGAGAATGATATTTCAAGGGAGTAGTTTTTGCAGTGAGGGATACATTTTGGAGAATTTCAATGTGAAACATATAGATTCTATGCACAAATACATATATATATATATAAATACTCATAATTTTTTTTATTTATGTCTAAATGTTTATTTTCCATACTGAACGACTGTTAGGTGCCTATAATACTAGTGTATTGCCCTTATTTTTATTTTTAGCACTACCCTCCATTGTTATTTTTGTGCCCATGTATCCCCCACGTTGTTATTGTTGTGCCCCATAGAAGCCCATTATTTTTATTGTTGTGCCCTTACATTATTATTGTTCCATAGGCTCTGATTATATTGTGACACCTTAGACTCCTATATACCAAGGAGCTATTATCATTTGTATCATCCAACAATTTTTCATTTATGTAATGTAAAGTAGGTTTCCCCCTCCAAAAAGACAATTTTTAAGTCATTGATCTATCATTTATTTTGTTCTTTGAGTTGGTTGCATAATATTTGGTGTCAAATATTTAGATTCTAGGGTTTCTCTTCTTCAAATAGGACATCGTGGAATTTTCACTATAATTTTTTTATACAAAGCTTTAGAAGAAAAAATTGCAATAACATGGAGCAGAAGTATTGGTGAAGCTCGTGTACAAATTTCAGATCTTTGTTTGCTATATTTTTAGAGCTATGATCTGAGGAAGTTAGGGTTTTTTCAGGATCCACAATTCCATCGCAAACACGTGACCTAGGGAAAATCGTCATAATTTTCTCTCCGAGCATTGGATTTGAATTTTATAAAAGGTGTCTGAACTTGGATGGACTGTAGTATTTTTGGTTTCATTTTTAGGGCCGAGGGTTGAAATAATGACATGTGGCACTCCATACAAGTTCACTCTACCTAACTAGTCTATAATCATGTCATCATGGGAGATTGGGCTCATTCTTGAGGTATCCAATCTTGGTCTGACTTATTGGTTTGGAAAGAAGAATCACATGGATACCACAAGACAAAAGTTCATATCTTAGAGATCCAAAATTACATATATGCAACAATTTTAATATAGATCTCCTAAAAATGAAGAAAAAGATGTCTATTTTTTTTAAATTTGCATAATTTTGTTTGAAAAAATAGTTTAAAGTGATTCAAAGGGCATAATGAAGCATATATATCATTATTTGATTCCAAAATTCCTCGAAACAAAAAAATGGGTACACCTAGTAAGAAACTAGAAGGCTCTTCTATGATGCATGAAGAAGAGGAAGAAATGCAACATGATATATCAAATTTACAAGACCAAGTGAAACAATTTTTTCTCTTACAAAAGGTAACAAAAAATGAATTGGAACCCATGATGAATGTTAATATAGATGGTATAAAAAGGACATCAAATTTAAGATAGGTGGTATAAAAAGGGACCTGGGATTTAATATAGATAATATAAAAAGGGACATGGGAATTTTGAATAATGGTTTAAAAGCATACATGTAAGAAATGATGAATGTCAAGATAGAGGGGTTAAAGGAATGTTTGGAAAAGTTAATAGAATAAATACTTCCCAATGGTGACAAGGTAATCCATGAAAATAATGATTAGGACTAAAGGAATATGAATTATTATTTTAGAGACTCTAATGTTGGTTTAACAATGACCACATTCCAAATATTTATATATATGAGGAAGTTTGATGGCAAGGATCCGATAACATGGATACTACAAATGGAGAAATATTTTGATATCCATGATGTGAAACACACACAAAAGGTATGCATTGTAACTTTATATTTAGAACCCAATCAGTTTGTATGGCATCGATGGATTTGTTGTTGTAAAATACTTGTCACTTGGTCAATTTTTACAGAGGAAATGATAGCACATTATGAGGATACAAAGAGAAGCACCTTCTTTAGCCAATTGATGAATCTCAAACAAAAGGGTTCAATGGTGGATCACGTTGAGGACTTCCAACAATTGAATATCATGGTAACTGATATTTGAAAGAAGCATATGATTGGTGTCTTCAGAGGGGCTTTGAAGGATAACATCCAACATGAGGTTCTCCTTTGGGAACATAATTCATTGGAGAAGGCATTTAGGGTGGAAAGAAAAGTTGAAATCAAAATTATGGCAACAAGGAAGTCTAACACTCACAACTATAAATATGGAATTTTTGTTGCACCTAACCTCCCATAACCTATAAGGCTAACGCCACAATAATTGGAGGAAAAAAGAGAAAAAGATCTTTGTTACACTTGTGATAGAAAATACACGAAAGGTCATAAGTGCGTTGAGAAGAAATTATTCTACATAGATTGTGAACAGGAAGAATAAAAGGAACAAGAAACATCAAAAGAGGAGGATATTCATTAGGAGCCAACCTTTTAGAAATAAGAAATGAATCCGAACATATATTTCAATTCATTGGTAGGAATTACCACTCCTCAAATGCTTAATATAGAATGATATATCAATAAGGAAAAGGTAATATTTTTTATTGATTCGGGTAGTACTCATAATTTTATTCATTGTAACATAGCCAAGGAATCGAATTTCTTCCTATATCCAGCACCAAAGTGTCAACTGATGGTTTCAAATGGAGGAACTGTAAATTTCTCTGGAAATTTCCATAATATCTAGCTAACCATGGGGGAATATGCATTGAATATTTCAATTCTCTCCTTTCCAATGGGTGGTGTTGATGTTGTACTATGATTCCAATGGTTACAATCTTTGGGGACAATAAATTTTAATTTTCAAGAACTTTTCTTCAAAAACATTTGGGAAGGAAAGGAAGTTTAATTAAGGGGAATCGTAGGGAAACCAGGAAAGATAATCGTCTATAATGGCATGAAAAAACTTTTGAATAAAGAACAAAGGTGTGTAATTGCACTATTATTCTCACTATAGGTTCAAACATCAAAATAATCTATTTCTCCACATCTCCAAAAAGTCTTAGAAAATCATTACAAGGTGTTTGAGAGTCTCAAAGGTCTCCCAGATATTATTTATCATTATCATCTATAAATTTGATTCTAGGAAGTGTTCCTTCAAACATTAGACCTTACAAATATCTCATGCCAAAAAGAGTGAAATTGAATGTATGGTTGTAGAAATGCTAGAGGCTGGTATAATTCAACCTAGTCCTGTTTCTTTATCTTCTCTAGTAGTATTGGTACATAAGAATGATGGATCATGTTGTATGTGTCTGGATTATAGGGAGCTCAATTACCTCACTATTAAAGATAGATTTCCCATTCTTTTCATTGATGAATTGTTGGAAGAATTACAAGGAGAAACTTACTTCACCAAGATGGATCTTCATTAAGGATATCATCAAATTAGAATGAAGACTAAAGACATTCTGAAAAAACCATTTAGAACTCATTAGGGTCATTATAAATTATAATGCACCCTCAAAATTTCAAGGTTTGATGAATTCCATTTTCAAACCCTTCATTAGAAAATTTGGGTTAGTATTTTTTAATGATATACTAATCTACAAGAAGTCTTGGAAGGATCATGTGCAACATGATGACAAAGTGCTCAAACTATTGGAGGAGAAACAATTATATTAAAAAGCTACAAATGTTTCTTTGGAGTACAAGAGGTGGAATATTTGGGTCATAATGTATCTCGTGAGGGTGTTAAGATAGGCCCTAAAAAAATTAAATCCATTAAGGAACAGAAAATCCCCACAACCATAAAGCATCTTCGATGATTTCTCAGGTTGACAGGGTATTATCGCAATTTTGTTCAGAATTATGGGAAAATAGCAACACCTCTTACATCATTAATAAAGAAAGATTCATTTTCTTAGACTCTAGAAGAAACTAAGGCCTTTGAACAACTTAAAGAGGAAATGTGCCAGGCACTAGTCTTAGCTACACCTGACTTCACAAAACTTTGATTGTGGAATATGATGCCTTAGGAAATGGAATTGGTGGTGTTTTAATGCATGAAGGAAGACCCATTTATTTTGAAAGTCGTCGAATCAAAGGAAATTATTTACAGAAACCTATTTATAAGAAGGAAATGTTGGAAATATTACATGCACTAAAGAAATGGAGACCTTACCTAATGGGAAGACACTTCAAGGTAAAAACATATCATGATAGTCTTAAATAATTTTTGAAACAAATATTATCTTCAAAAGAGCAACACAAATGGGTCACAAAGATATTGGGTTATGAATTTGACATCATCTACAAAAAAGTGAAGAAAAATGTTGTTGCAGATGCACTCTCGAGAAAGGATGATGATGTGGAAGCATTTCTTTGTGCCATTTCTATATCCAACCGGATTGGATAACTGAAGCAAGGGATGAATGGAAGAATGATGAAGAGTTTTGAACATTGATTCAAAATTTTCATCAAGATCCCAGTACACATGATACATTTAGCTGGAAAAATGATTCATTATGGTACAAAGATAACTTATATCTTTCTAATAATTCCCAACTCAAGCAAAATATTCTTTTGGAATTGCACACCTCCCCCTTAGGAGGAAATTCGGTATTTTTAAAAACTTACCATACGGTCAAGAAGGAATTTTTTTGGGATGGCCTTAAATATGATATTCATAAGTTTGTGGAAGAATGTTTGGTTTTCCAAAAAAATAAAGTTGAGATAATTAATACCCTGGGTCTGTTACAACCTTTAGCCATTCCAAGTTAGCGTTAGGAGGAGGTCTGAATAGATTTTATGACAAGTTTACCCAGGTCTAAAGGAAAGAGTGTCATCATTGTGATATTTGATAGACTTACCAAGTATGCACACTTGTGTGCATTATCTCATCCTTTTAAATTGAGTAGAGTTTCTATTTCATTTATGGGAAGAATTCAAAAGATACATGGAAACCCAAAGATTAGTGTAAGTTATAGAGATCCCATTTTCACTATAAATTTTTGAACGAAATTATTTTATTGTCTTGGTACTCAATTAGCTCATAACTCATATTATTATCCTCAATATAACAAGTAAACTGAGATAGTGAACACATGTATCTGTTAAACAAACACAATGGGTCAAGTTGTTACCTCTAGTTGAATGGTGGTATAACACTTCCTTCCATACTGCAGCATAAATGACATCATTTATGGAAATTTATGGATATCATCCACCATCCATCACATCATATTTAAGATAAAATTCTAAAGTTCAAGTAACGGAAGATCACATCGAGCATCAACAAAAAGTTCTCCAACTCTTAAAGCATAATCTCACTCTGGCAAAGAATCAAATGAAACAATAGGCATATCAAAACCACAGTGAAAGAAGTTTTGATGTAGGTGATTGGGTATTTTTATGACTGCAACCATACAAACAAATGTCACTCAATCAAACTAAGAAGGATAATAAATTATCACCCAAGTACTTTCGTCCTTACAAGGTATTGGAAAAGATTGGTACTTTGGCATACAAACTGAAGTTGCCTACATATTTTGTAGTATACCCATATTCCATGTTTCATTCTTAAAGAAGGTTATTGACGATAAGCTCTTAGTTCAAACAATGTTTCCAAAACTTGATGAAGAAGGAAAAAGCATATTTGAGCCTAAAGTATTCATGGAAACAAGATGTTGACAACTATGGAATTGTTTAATTTCATAGTATCTCATAAGTGGAAGAACTTACCTGCTAAAGGCTGCACATGGAAGGATGAAATTTTTTTACATAAGAATCCATAACTACTCAAGAATTGAGGACAAGACATAGACTTGAAGTAGAGGGGCATGTTAGGTCCCTATAATACTAGTGTACTCCCCTTAATTTTATTGTTAGTGTAGCCCCATATTGTTATTAGTATGCCCCATAGAAGCCCACTATTGTTATTGTTGTGCCATTACATTATTATTGTTATGTAGGCTCTGATTATATTGTGACCCCTTAGATTCCTATATACCAAGGAGGTCTTATCATTTGTATCATCCAAGAATTGTTAATTTACGTAATGTAAAGGATTTCCCCCCCTTGAAGAGGACAAATTTTAAGTTGTTGATCTATCTTTTATTTTGTTCTTTGATTTGGTTTCATAACACCGGTCATCAACTATGCCAAGTGCATCTCAGGTGAAAGGAAACGTACCTAATATCGAGTCCCAAGACTTGTTGAACCACATTGCCAACAACGATCCATTGATTTGGGGAAGAAATGGCACAAGAAAAGTTCAATCCCTCTTAATTATAAATAAAATGTGTTAATAATAATATTAAATAATATAATTTAAATTAAAAGTAAAAATAAAATTTCCATCAATGATGGAAAAGGCTAAGGTCTTTCCATAATTATGGTGAATAATCTGTAGGGAGAGCCAAGATTCTTTGAATGATGAATTGAAAATAATGAAGAAACTTAAAAGCCCTTTTAAGATTTTGTTGTTGTCTTGTACGATTGCGATCCTTGGTAGAAACAATTAGTGCAGTTGGAGGAAGATAGATCTAACAAGCACGGAACAACCACAGTTGGCAAAATCGTCTGTTGTAAAAGAAAAATAATTAAAATTTGAATATAATTATCTTCTGACAATGAATCCCTTAGTTAATGTCGTGGAATCAACCAGAATACTTATATCTGCTAGTAGTATCGACCATCAATAGTGTCGAGCAGCACAACAACCTCCATCCTCCATTACGCTTTCTTTAATTTTGCACCAAACTCTTGTTGCCTACATACCCTAGACTCTAGATTATATATGTTAGCAAGTTGCAAGTTGCAACAAGGGTGTAGGGTATAGAAAACCAAAAATTTTAGAAATGTTCTATGGATCGGTAGCCCTTCATACGACAATTTCTAATATTATTTATTTTTTATAAAAAACCCGTGGAAATCAAAGTTTATTTTTTTTTTTATAGGTGAATTTTTCTTAGCACTTCTCTAACGTGCTAGAGGCCTTTAGAAGGGTTGTGACGTGTTCAATTTTGAGCAATCCTCTGGACCTATAGAGGAAACATGTTGTGATGGGCCCATATGGCTCGCAACTTGAGACTAACGAGATTTATCAGTCTAGAGATAACAATTTTCTTGTTGTCTGGATAAACCCAGACAACCATAGCCAACTCTAAGTAGACCCAGTAGGTTGACGTGGAAATGCCACTTGGTCTAGGTGGAAGTCATGTGGGTGCCACGTGGAAAATTGGTGATGATTTGGTGATCTGTAATAAGCCAAAAATTCTATTTAGCATAAATTTTGATTTTTTATTAAAATCAAAGAGAAATTTATATCGCCAAAAAAAATTCACCAAATTAAACGTGATGGTAACACCATATTTTTGTTATGAAAACTTTGAAAAATAACATTTTTTCTAACCCATCTTCATGACAAATTCTAAAAGTCAAATTAAAACATTGGTATCACCTTCCCAATCTGTGATAATACAAAAAATAAGAGAAAATACTACCCTAACTATATAAAAAAACATATTATATATATATATGAAAATAATATTATAAATTACAATTCACAAAATTTTCAAAATAAAGTATCATAAAAGTTATATACCGTTTGATATAAAAAAATTATTATGCATTTTAGTTAGAGATTTGGGATGGATATAAAAAATATATACATTTTAGTTAGATTTTTTTTTCTTATAGCAATAAAACCTTTTAATAAAATATTGATGTTGTATTGAAAATAATGTGTCTAGATTCATTTTCGTAGCTAGATTCAGATTATATTCAATATTTATTGGGATTGTTTTTTTTATTCAATATTTATTGGGATGGTTTTTTCTATTATGTTAGTTAGTGTTTTATATTATTTTATGTAATTAAAAAAAAAACATTTTAATGATATTTTTGGTTGATATTTAATTCTACCATTTCATATAAAAAAAAATATTGTGTTATTACATTTTATTACTATTTTAATGGCATTTTATTTTATGATTTTAATGGTATTTTTGTGGCACTTTATTGTATCATTTTAATGCCATTTTTGTTTGACATTAAAAATCAATTCAAATCTATTTTAATTCCAAAAAATTGGATCTTTCTAAATTCTTAATATATAAAAAAATAAAATAAATCTAAACTACTTTAATTCCTTCTTTAAATAAATTATATTCTACCAAAAATTGTCAATAATATATATCATTTTGATTTTCATTATTAATTTATTTTTATAAAATTAATTTATTTTTTATTTTTTTCCCAAAATAAAATTCTTACATGACATCATCTCTAAAATTCTTACATTACATCGTCTCTACTATTGTGTAGAGTGCATCTCTGTGCAAAAATAATTTAACATTTTAGGTAGATAAAAATGATAGATATAAAAAACATTATTTGACATCAATTAATAATATAAAATTGAACTGCATTGAAAATTGTAGTTGTATTCAGTACTCTGGTTTTTCCTTCCCTCTCCGGGTCATGATCATGAAATGATTTCTGTCCAAATTATTTTTACGGGTAGTGTTGTGTTATATATAAAATCTTATGTCATATTCGTTTGCATGTGGTTGCTCTATTTCCAGGTCAGAGAGGGACAGACTTACCATTTAATAATGTAGCTGCCTTAATGCCTATCAATTATCTGCTCACACACTACATGACGTAGAAGCCTCCCGTACCAAACGCTGAAAAAGCACAGTTGCAATGGCCACGGCCAGAGCAATAGTTCAAACGCTGTTTCCGGGGCGAGTCCCCCTGAATCGTTGTCTCTTGTAAGGAAGGAGAAGCCACGGCCATCGCCTCGCAATGTTGTGGTGCGCATGATTGCCAGAGCCGTGAATCCCATCGATCTCTTCTACATCCGCGAAGCCTTCCTAAAGCATTTCGAAGAGAAGGGCCAAGTGCACGGCTTAGGAGTAGGCGTTGTAGGTGAGGTGACTAATTTGTCAATTTTTAATAATTTTTTTATTAAATTGCAGTTGAATTTTATGTTATTGTAAATTTTGGAAATATTTCTAAATTTGGTGGATAGGATGAAAGTGATTCAGAACTAAGATGGAGGAAGAACAAGACACCGCTAAGGATGGACTGATTCAAATCATCACTGACCAGAGTTATATTCAAGGTAGACTCTTTGTTTCATCATTCTATCAGAATTTATTGGTTGATAAAATGCCTTCTAGTCAAGGCAATAATGTCAGTACAAGAGGTTGGGGGATCCCAAAGCTGCAACAACTCTATCTGAAATCAACAGAAGCATTCAGGAAATGAACTTTAGTCAGCATCATCGGTATGTGCGTCTCGATAGAATCCATGCATTAGGTTGATATGCCCAGCTCTAGTGTCAAGGACCCGGCTTCTGTTGATAGTGGATAGCTTTTATGTTTATGTTATGTGTATGCGTTTAAATACTCATACTGATATTAAATATTTGAAGACAATAAGTAATAGATTCAAGATGTATATGTTTTGGATAGAGTATAACTCGCTCAGACGGCCAACAGACCTGGTTTCCTACTGGGAGGTTGAGGCATAAAGTTGTATTTTCAAACATGCTTTTGCTTATAAATAGAAAATAGAAAAGGCCTACTAAGGTTACAAAAAAAAAAAAAATCCTACGAGCAAGGTGAGGCCTAATGTTGTATTTTCAAACTTGCTCTTGTTTATAAATAGAAAATAGAAAAGACCTGCTAAGCTTACCAAAAAAAAAAATGTGATTCACCATATCAAAATAAAAAAATTAATAGTTGGTGTCAGACTTTGCTTGACTTTAACCTTATAAATTAAATTTATAAATATTTATTGCAGATTTTGGAAATATTTGGAAATTTAATACACAAAACCAAATTGATTAGTCAAATTCTTGTTGAACTTTGCTAAAAAAAAGCATACCAGGCCAAAGCTCCACTTGTGCAAACTTATGATTAGCATAACCCAGAACTTATAGGACTTGTCTAAACAATGACAATTTTTCCTAGAAAATGATTTTTTTTTTTTTTCAAAACTATAAATATTTATTTAATGGTAAAAATGAATTTGACACCCTCAAACATTTCTGGAACATTCTGAAACTTAATAACTATAACTTGAATTTACAAATATTTCCACATAATTTTTTCACATCCATACCAAAAAAAACCATTCTTTCCTAGGTGAAATTTTGTATTTACGTTGTACATAACCACTGTAATAACAATAAGAATAAATGAACCCGATGTGGAGCTCTTTCTCCATGGCCATTTGTCAATAGAGATAAGTAATACTCGATAAATGAACCGGATGTGGAGCTCTTTCTCCATGGTCATTTGTCAATAGAGATAAGTAACCCAATGTGGAGCTCTTAACTACTGTAATAACAATAAGAATAAATGAACCCGATGTGGAGCTCTTTCTCCATGGCCATTTGTCAATAGAGATAAATAACACTCGATAAATGAACCCGATGTGGAGCTCTTTCTCCATGGCCATTTGTCAATAGAGATAAGTAACCCAGTGTGGAGCTCTTTTTCCATGGGGCTTTTTCTCCATGGCCATTTGTTAATAGAGTACTAAACTTATTTCTATTTTAAATTTCGAATATATTTTGGAATGGTCATTTGTCAATAGAGATAAGTAACTGAGTGTGGAGATCTTTTTCCATGGGGCTTTATTTGTCAATAGAGTATTAAACATATCTTTATTTTAAATTTCGAATATATTGTGCAATCTCAGAAACAGAAGCAACATTATTTGAGTTAGTTTTTGTCAATTAAATTCCAAAAATATATTTCATTTTAGGAGTACAATGAGCCTTAGGAAAAATGAGTAAGAAGAATAAATCTTAACAAAAATTCATTTTAAAAATATAATGAGCCATAAATTCCAAAAAATTTCATTTTAGGAGTACAATGAGTCATAAGAAAAATGAATAAGAAAAATAAATCATAATAAAAAAAATGAAAAAAATACTAGACTATCAAGGCAAAAAGATGCTCAAAAAGTGGGGCAAGTTGGTGGAAGACGAGGGCAATGACAAGAATACCTTTCCAAACAAATATCATTTTTTTTATTTTTCAATAACATTTTTTAAATTGAGTTTTTTTTTTAATATATGTGTGTATAATGTTAAATAGATATAAAGGTGTGTACGATGATGATATATAAAGTTATATATGTATAATGCTTAAATAAAGTTAACATCTGAAAGTAATTTTTTTGGAACATATATGTGTTTTCAATTTTTTTTAAATATTTTATGTTTTTTTTATAATTAATATTAAAGAAAATTGTGATTGTAATTTAAAAAAAAATGAATGTGTTATTGACAGTATTTTTTTTTTTAATTGGGAATTGATTCTGAGATTTGACATTAAAGGTGAATGTCATGGGTCTCAAAAATGAAAATTTAAGACTATTTTTATAATTTGAAGTTTATTCTAATCTTTTTTTTTGAAATGGTACATATTGTCAAGGTTTTAAAAAAGTTGTAATGCTCATAATCCTGGGAAAATAAAATAGTTATGTTGTTAGTGCCATATTTAGATTTCATGATATATTTTAAGCTCTTTGTTGAAAGCATAATGAGATTTTGAGCCCCATAAAAGTGGCTATTGATATCATCACTTTTGTAAAAAGGAAGTAAAATCAATGATTGAATGCAACCTCTAAAAAAATGGAAACTCTAGAGAGTTTTTGTCAAATTTGTAACTAGGTGTCTTAGCCTATAAATCTTGGCCATAGAAAATATACAAGTTTTTCTTTCTTTTAACCTATCTGGGGGAGTAATTAGTTGAATGAGCAAGATGGAGGTCATTGTTATAGTTCTATATATAGAATTTGAATACTAGGAAACTACTTATAGAAGTAAGGAATTTATATGGTTGGAAATAATCCATTAATGTATTTGTCTTGTTTTAAAAGTAGCGAGGATAGGTTATAATAGCTACGTGCAGTTTTTTATGGAACGGGAGCCCTAATTTTCATCTAAGGAAAAGTGTATTGAGGTGTAATACCATTTTGTTAAAGATGTAGTTCAAGAAAATATTTTTTTATTGGAAAATAATTATACATCTAAGAATGTTGTATAGCGATTCACAAAGTCTATTAGTATAGAAAATTTCTCTTATTGGAGATACACATGGGAATTTTTTTCCCTAGTAGTTGATTATATTAATTCCCTCCCCCTACCCAAGAAAACAAATGTTGGATATGTATTCTATCCCTAGTAGGTAGACTTGTTCCCATCCCAGTGGGAATTTGGGTCTATCTATCAAATGAAGGGGGTCCAAAGGGAAACCATCTATGTGCTAAAGGGCATGAAGGGATAGTGAGCCCGTAAGGAAAAAACGGAAGAATCGGTCCATTATGTATCATTTTGACCCATGATTCCACCTCATTGTAATATTTTCCTAGTTAAGGGATCATTTTTGTCATATGATCCAGGAACTTAATTGATTGTGGTTCATTAAAGTGGCAAATAATGAAATATTTGTAAAGTGAAAAATTAAGCCAATACAATAAAATAAAGTGATGGAATTCTCACATAGGCTAATTTCTCCTGTGAAGTGTGTATATAGTAATTCTTGTACATATTATGTGAATATGCCATCATTATTCTTATGTTTTATATTCTATCCATATTGTTTTCATTATTGATTTATTAAACATTTCAAGAACTTAGCTTTCTTTTAATATATTGCACACTTATGATATACTTGTTACACTCAGAACCATGTTAGTACCATCATAATAATCAAACATGTCCATCCACATGTGCCTTTTAATCACTAACCATCCAACCCAAAGTGAATTTTTCAATTGATGGTTAAAGTGATTTACGCTCTTTGTTCAGATCAAGGAACATTTTGATTGCGTAGTAATTTCAATGGATCTCATATATTTCTCTCATTTCAATATATTTTATTTTGAAGTTGTTATTACAAGAAGATATGAGTATGTTGTTACATATATAATTTTTCTTACAAAAGATGAAGGCTTGTATGCCTCATCTTAAAAAGATATTTGAATAGTGAATTAGATGTATGATACCTGTATACCTGGGAATTATAAATTTTGAAGTAATCTTATAAATTTTGAAGTAATCTAACATTTCATTCCTTAAAGTTATATACACTCTATTTGAATTATAGCACACACCCTATTTAATGGGTGTTTGAATTACTCCTTACATTGTTAAGCTTATTATTATGAACAAAAGAACATCATTTTGGTACTACTCATATATCACATTTCTATATAGCAATTATTAGGTAGCTTTTGAAGAATGATTATATGCCTAATTATAATGACACTTTGACAAGTTTTATTTTGTTGATACTGTTACATTAATGTATGAGTAAGTTATACAAAATATATAGATTTTGCTAGAATTTTTTTGAATGATTCCATGTATTAGAATTTTGAATCATGTTATTGGTTATGGAACCATTACAGTAATACAATTTCAATTAACTAATTTTGAAAATCCATTACACTAAATATTAAAAATATAAATATAAAGAAAAATAAAGATCATAATATTAAAAAAAAAAAAAAAAAATTGCACATAGGCCCTTAGGGTTTCTTGTAAAATTAAGTAAAGTGCACATGAAATTCTTAAAAGATTGGAAAATAAATTGCTAAATTGGTATTGAAATTGGTAACCCTACTCCATTGAGCTATAATAAAATCATTATCATAAAAGAGGGGAAAGACCAATATTTATACACCAAGGACTAAAGTTTTAACTTTTGGATAAATTTATTATTATGGATTAGGTATTTATTTAACTGGTTAATCAAGATCACCGTAATTATTTATTTGATACTTTATATATCAAAAATAACATTATACAAAATATAAAATTATTAAAATTATTGAAAAAACTATGAACTTATGTATAGAATATACAAAATAATTTCTATTTAAGTACAAAGCACGCCTTCCCATTTAAGAAAGTTTTACCCCTGAAAGCTATCTAATTTTTTAGATTATAACCCAACCAATTACCTTCTTGACTACTCAAATACAAATTAAACCAAAAAAATCAGAAAATCATTTAAATGTAGCTAACTAATTTTCCATGACCTTTTTCTTATTGACTTAAGAATTTTTGGACTTACCCAAGTAAATATCATCAATTATCAAAACTAGCCATACATAATGGTTTAGTTCATAATCAAGCACATTATTTATCTCCAAAAGGCTCTAACACATAATGAATCATTATGGAAACCTACATTCTCAAATATAGTTCATATTGAGTAGAATATTACATGAAGAATATAAAATAATTAAAAATTTGTTTGATAGCTTTTTAATGTAAAAAAGGACTCCAAAGTCTATCATCAATATAAAATAATTATAAATCTATTTGATATTTTTTTCCATGTAAAAACAAACCACTCTCCAGTTCATAGGCAAGAGCAAGCTATATTTATACATAAGTACGCATTTTTCACTTTTACATGCTAAATAAGGACATGGCTCTATGTTGTGTGTGTATTTCAACAGTGGGAAAGACTCATCATATAATAAACCAATTGTCAACCAATAGTGGGGATAACCATCACTAGCTATTATCCACAAATATGAGCTAGTGCATCAGCATCATTCAAATAAACCCACACTGCCTCGAATAACCCATTGGTGGTCTATAAGGGGATAGGCTTTCACTCCTAATAGATGCCTCCATTTGTTGGGTCTTTAATATGCTTCCTTGTATTCATATAATATGAACTATTAGCCAGGAAAAAACAAATGTTAGGTCATACTCCAAGACCAATCTTTTGTGTGACTTCCCTAAAAATCTTATCTCTTCCTTTTAGGAAAGTAAGTTTTTTTTAAATTTTGAAATATTTTATTTTGTCTCTATAAATTTAGATTTAGCATCACCAATGCAAGAAGAATATGAATTTAGTTCTAGAGCTTAATTTCATGACATTGCGAATGATTATAAACCAATTAAGCATTTAAGAACCAATGTTAAGGAAGGCTTGTAATGAGCATATTGTGAAGGGATTTTTCTTACTTTGTGGAGTTATTTTGTTTGGATTTCACCATGGAGGATGGGAAATAAGTTGTGAGAAATATTTCGTCCCTAGCATAAAATGTTGTTATATTTATCATTCAAAAGGAAGAAAATTGTAGCTCGAAGAATTTTCCCATAATTTATTTAAAATTTCATATTTAAGAACTTGTATTTATATATTCAATTATATACCAAATGAGTTTGAAAAAAAATATATTACCTATAACAACCAATAGCTCATCCATAGAGTTATTTTGATGTCAACTATTTTAAGATCTACAGACTTATACATACAACTTCAATTTTCACCATAAGTATGAATCATCTTCTATTGTGAGAGATTGATTAACTCCAACTACAATATGATGGCATGCACTCTCACTATAAAATTCTCATTTTCCTTATTTTGTTTTCTCTCACTAAGTTTTCTTTTGAAATTTTTGATTGATATTGAAAATGTTCTCTCTTATGTTCAATCTTGTTTTCTTGTGTTATTTTTCCCTTTTCATTATTGTGTTTTTAGTTATGAAGATTTGGTTTTAGTTCCCTGCTTCAACATGCTTAAATGAGCATTGAGTCCGCCCTAACTTTTTATTTTATACAAGAAACTATATTCCTTATTTTCAACAAAAAGATAAAAATAGCACATTTATTTACTCAACCCTCAAGAGGGATGGAATATAAAGGTTGAATTGAGTGGATGCATTCTATCCTAAACGAAATGGTAGCAACATATATTTGGTCTTTGATGTTATTAGTTTCATAAGTTTTATTATTAAAATAAGGGTAATTAAAGACCTACTCAAATACCTTGTCTTAATGGAAAAACATATCCTACTTTCACTTTCATGCTTAAATGTCAATTTGGTCTAGACTTTCTTTTCTGACATTTTAGAATAATTGGATTATCTTAATTTTCCATAGCTTAGATAAAATGTTATTAAAAAATGTTAAAATTTGGAATTCAAAGATAATTAGTGAAAGTGAAATGGATTTTCCCATAAAAATGGAAAAAATTCAACCAGGCTTATGAAGCCCAAGAGTGAGTAGCACAATGCCCATTTCATTGAAACCCTACAAGATACACACTTCAACCAAACGCAAAAATTTTCTTGTTTCTAACAATAAGATCATAATTTCTCCTTAATATATCATTCTTACATCTAGAAAAACCATTACTAACCCTAAACCAATATTCATGTTATGAATTGAATGAAAATTGAACCCAAGCTTCTTGTTTTTCCTATCCATATTTTCTCACTCCATAATGAGTTTATTTTAGCATGTTGATACCTTAACCTACTGATATAATCAATTCTTCAAATTGAATATTCTTATTCACTACTTTTTTATTTTCTCATGATTTACTATGGTGATATCCACATTTGTTTTGATATATTCTTCACTAAACCAAGATTGTTTTTATTTCCAAATCCCTATTAACTATGCAACTTCAAATTTCATTCTTCATAGGCATTTGTTTGGGAATGTGTTTTTTTAATCTTTAAAAAAAGAAACTACCTCCTTCCCTTGTGCATGAGCAGTTGTTGATCATGGATGGTACCAAACATATGACTTTCTATTGATGCTTAATCATTTGAAAGATAATTTTATTGCATTATTCATGGAGATTATTCAATGGATGTTGTATGATGACCTACCAGGTCTATTCCTCCACAATTTCCAACCTTAAACACTAAGGCTACACTACAAGTCTCAAGAAAGATATCTTAACCCTTCCTTCTCTATTCATTTCATAAAAAATTGCCTTAAAATCAATTATACATAAACATGGAAGGATTAATTTCAGATTTTGTGTTATATGGAAGAACTAAGTGTGATTAAGGGAACACATGGGAATGTCAACCCTTTGATGCTCAAAACCCATGTGCTCATTTTCCTTCAGTCTTGCTTCAAGTATGAGAATCGTGGAGTTGAGAACTGGAACCCAACTACTAGAATAGGAACATGAACTAAACTTCTGGAACAGGAACATAACTCCCTCTTCAAACGATCAATGGTTGTTATCACTTCTCCTTTGATCTCATGGTACCTGTAGATCATGTTTTTGTATTCACAATTCTTACCCAAAATTCTCATTTACATTAGATTTTAAATCTCTCCCATCACAAAGTAAATTTAATTATTTTTGTAATAGGAGGAGCCTAATCCTCACATCGAGTCCACTTATTATTTTTTCTATCTTATCCCCTTCAACGATTTCTCCTTAGGTAACTACGCAGAGAATCTTTGCTCCAACAATTCATAAGAGGATACACAAAGTGTATTAATACGCCAGACTCTACAAAGAGCTTTAAATTATGTGGCAATTTAAATTCTGTTCCAATTAAACTCTACCCAAAAGCTTTTGACTTACCTCTGTGCCACAACCTTGAACAGAGCTTCGATCCACCTCAAATTTGATCTACATCCTCACTAGTTAGGACATTGTCCTCGACACCTAATTTCTGCACTGTAAACCACGCACGCCTATCTCTATTTCACCACATGGAAATACACATGAGAATTAATTTAGATCTAATAAATGTTGCCTTATCCACGCAGAAGAAATATTGTGAGGAAATTTCAAATTGCAGAACTGCTTCCAATTAAATTTATTTCAAAACGTGAATGGTATTTAGTTTTGGTGAATTGTTTTAATGGATAGATTCAACTCCATATAATCATGTCCAAATGATCCCCTGTCATCCATACTCATAGTGGGTTCAATTCATAAACATCAATAAGAAGCATCACTTCCTAGATTCAGAGTTTCACTGATTTCTAATCACATATCATGAAGAAGCATACACCATAACATTAACAATGTACATTAACAATATACAAAGACAATTTTCAGATATATTTTATAAATAAACCAATTCTTTCTATAAACAGATTCAAAATTAAATAGCCTGATATACAAAATATATATGGGCATATCGAGCCCTTGGCCTTCTACACATCTCATCATTCTCACACACACTCACACCCACATATTCTTCCCATATGAAAGCTTACATTTATAGGAACAATTACATAGTTATGGATCACTCCAGATCCATGATCTTCTTCATAGATCACTCAACTAATTCCTAAAATCTTATAACCCTCTTTTGACTGAACTAATTCACTACTCTAGGATATCTTAATCCCTAAGATCTTTATGAGATCTTCATAAGGCTAATATCTCTCGTATTCTCAATTATGTGAGAATATTTACATTAAAAACCTCACACACCTGTTTCTCACTCAATTAATCAAAATAAACAAAATTTCCTATTAATAAATTAAATTCTTTATCAAACATTAGACCCCCTAAGTCAATCAAATATACAATGATTTTTTCGAGCTGGATGCTCCTACATTAGACTCCCAAAGTAGAAAAAAAATCCATAGACCCTTGTCTATGAGGTTTGTGACTTTTTTGTAGTAATGTGATAGTGAAAAGTCTTAATAACTTGCTACCTCCAGGATCCCAAACTTTGTTTTGATGTTGGTCCTTCAATCTTTCTTCTTCATGTTGCAGTGTTTTTATTTCTGTCATATTTCTTTCTCATGGTCTCCAAATTTTATGTTGTAGTCTTCCTTTCATATTGTTGATCAATTCCATTATCATCATTTTCTTTCTGTTGTTGTTTATCGCCTTCATATTCATGTACCTTTTGTTGGGTACTTTCATCATCAACTTCTTTAATTTGTCAATTTCAAAATTTAAATAATAATCATTTTGTTGAAAATTTCTTATAAGAATTTCAAAATTCTTATTTTCATCTTCATCATACTTCATTTCATAAAAATTTAAGACATTGAAATGTCTTCTTTATCGCTATTTTAAAAAAAAATTAAAATTGTTGTTGCTCATAATTTTTTGCAAATTATCTTCATTTGTACCACTATTGTGTGGTTCTACAATCTGTTTCTTTTCCTTAACCGAGTCTTCCTTATCTACGTTTCTCTCTAAACATTCTTCTAAAAATTTCATTTCATCTTCAAAATCATTAAATTTAAAACTTACACTGTTTACCTGAGGTTCTTTCTTTGACTCGGATTCTTCCAGCAACCTTTCCAACAAATCTATTTCAGCATCATACCTCTTAAGCATAGCATCTGAATTCTTTACTTCATGTGTGCTTAGAAAAGAATTCAAATTTTGTTCTTCTTCCTTTGTCTTCATATTAGTTGTAGATGGTTTGACTACACCTGTAACAAAATATTTACAAAAATTATCAGATTTTAAAATATAAGGTTTTCTAGCCTCATTTGATGTTTCATGCATCAAATATCTTCCAGCGCCTTTGCCATTCTCTCCAAAGTTTCTTCTTTGTTCTGGTTCACATATGTGATCATCCTTTACCTTTGTTTCCTTCTCTAATTGAGCTGAAAACTCAACTTCATGGAATGAGAAACAATCATCCCAATTTCCTTCAAGTTCACAAAGAAATTATTCTTGACCATAATCTCTTTTTGGATCTTTTCTATGGTCATTAGCTGTCATAATTTTCTTCTCCTTCTTGGAAACAATCTCATCATTTGGTACTGTACCTGCATACATAAACAAGCTATCAGTTTTAAAAAAACAAGACCTTTCGGCCTCGTTTGATGCTTCAAACACCAATCTTTCATGACGAAATTTCAAGGTTTCAGCAAATTCTCTTTGTTGTAACTCAATTCCTTTGATTTTCTCCTTTTCCAACAAAGAAATATGTATTTTTTCAAGTTCTCTGAAATTTTTTATCAGCTCCGCATTCCATTTATTTTACAATAGGTTCCATTTGACCCATTTCTTCATTCTCCATCCATATCTTTAGTCTTCATTCTATTTCACTTGTATCCATTCCTTTAGTATATCCAACTATGCTCTCATCACTGCAAGACTTATATCATGCTATTCATTACTCATCTTAACTTTATGGCATTTATCTAAACCTTTTCTATTATCCTCCATGATTATTTTTCTCATGAGCTCATCCATGCTCATCTTGGTGATCTGCAATTCTCCTTTGCTACTAAATACCCTGTCAAGCTTCCCCTCTAAGCTTGATCTCTTCCTGAATATTCTCTCTCTTGGTTCTCTCTCTTCAACCTTCTAGATCTTCTCTCCTCTTTTTCACTCAGTCACCTCTCTCCTTTCTTCCAACCTCTAGTTGGATAGGTTCATCATCATCATCATCAAAACTTTATTGTTATGCATACAATCATTAAAACATCCTCATACTGTTACTTGCAATCAGTAATTCATCAATAATTAATAAGAATATCATACCTCATTGTCCAATCTCTATTGCATATGTTGCTATTCCAATTTCCTCTTCTGTTGATTCTAATTTTACTATTGCAGTCATCAATGATATTTATACCTCAGAACAATCTTCTTAATCTGTCTTTAAAGAAAATCTAATCTACTTTCTCTCAAAGTAGATTTTCCTTCCATCTATCTTCATTATTTATTCAAGCTTAAATCTTGCAATCATCAATATTCCAAATTCAACAAAAAACAATATTTACCTCAATCAGATTTCAAATATGATTCCTCTTATTTTCTTCTTTTCTTCCACTACACCTTTGATTCCCTGAAAGCTTCTTCCTACTTTGGCCTTTTCAAATGATGCAACCACAAAATATCCATATGAAAGAATATTCTTTTTCTAATAATAAAAACTGATGACCTACCAAGTCTATTCCTCCACAATCAACAACCTTAAACACTAAGTCTACACTACAAGTCTCAAGAAATAGACCTTAACCCTTCCTTCTCTATTCATTTCATAAAACACTACCTTAAAATCAATTATACATAAACATGGAAGGATTAATTTCAGATTTTGTGCTATATGGAAGAACTAAGCATGATTAAGGGAACAAATGAGCATGTCAAATCTCTGATGCTCAAAACCCATGTGCTCATTTACCTTCAGCCTTGCTTCAAGTATGCGAATTGTGGAGTTGAGAACCGGAACCCAACTCCTGGAATGAGAAAAGGAACTAAAATTCTGGAACATGAATATAACTCCCTCTTCAAAAAAATTATGGTTGTTATCACTTCTCCTACAATCTAATGGTACATGTAGATCGTGTTTTTGTATTCACAATTCTTACCCAAAATTCTCATTTACATTAGATTTGAAATCTCTCCCATCACAAAGAAAATTTAATTATTTTTGTAATAGGAGGAGCTCGATCCTCACATTGAATCCACTCAGAAAATTTTTCTCTATTATCCCCTTCAATGATTTCTTCTCAGGTAACTACAAAAAGAATCGTTGCTCCATCATTTTAGAAGAGAATACACAAAGCGAATTAATACGTAGGACTCTTCAAAGAGCTTTAAATTTTGTGGAAATTTAAATTTTGTTCCAATTAAGCTCTACGCAAAAGCTTTTAACTTACCTCTGTGCCACAACCTTGAACAGAGCTTCGATCCACCTCAAATTCGATCTGCATCCTCACTAGTTACAGCATTATCCTTAAGACCCGATTTCTGCACTTTAAACCACACACACTTATATTTTTTTCACCACATAGAAATATTCCTGAAAATTAATTATGATCTGATCAATGTAGCCTTATCAACGTAGAAGCAATCCTGAGAGGCAATTTCAAACTGCAAAACCACTTCCAATTATATTTATTTCAAAATGTGAATGGTATTCAATTTTGGTGAATCGTTTTAATGAATCTTTTCAACTCCAGCTAATCATGTCCAAATGATCCCCTGTCATGCATACTCGTAGTGGGTTCAATTCATAAACATCAATAAGAAGCATCACTTCCTAGATTTAGAGTTTCACTCATTTCTAATCACATATCACGCAGAAGAATACACCATAACATTAACATTGTACATTAATAATATACAAAGACAAATTTTAGATAGATTTAAAAAAAAAAACCAATGTGTTCTATAAACAAGTTCAAAATTAAATAGCTTGATATACAAAATATAAATGGTCATATCAAGCCCTTGGACTTCTACACATCTCTCCACTCTCACACACACTCACACCCACATATTCTTCTCATATGCAGGCTTACATTTATAGGAACAATTACATAGTTATGGATCATTATAGATCCATGATCTTCTCCATAGATCACTCAACTAATTCCTAAAATCTCTTGATCCACTTTTAACTCAACTAATTCCCTATTCTAGGATCTCCTAATCCCTAATATCTTTATGAGATCTTCATAAGCCTAATATCTCTCGTATTCTCAATTATGTGAGAATATTTACATTAAAAACCCCACACACCTATTTCTCACTCAAATAATTAAATTATAAAAAATTTCCTATTAATAAATTACATTATTTATCAAACATTAGACCCCCTAAGTCAATCAAATATACAATGAATTTTTTGAGCCAGATGCTCCTGCATCACTGTAATAGTTTCTCATGAACCATTCAACACACTTTTCTTATTTTCAAATAATACATCATATTGATTCATTTCAACATTCTTTTCATCCTTGGGTTATTGATCCACGTGAATATTGGCGGCCACCCACCTATTCCACTTGGGTCCCCACCATTATTTCTTTCAGTTTTTAAGTTTCCTTTATTGTAGCATATTTTGCTATTTTTAGCAATTTTTCAGGTCCTGAACATCAAGAGCCATTTTGAGGCCCTAAACGACATTTTTGGGGAAAACCGTGAGAAACATAGAATTTCCTTTGATGTTTCTCAAATCAAAATTTTTATTCCTCGGATAGATATTTCTAACGAGGTATTGTGCACGTCAAACGAATATCGTCCCTGAGAATTTGATGTACCAATTTACCCAAATGGGGCCAATAGTTTTGGCGCTTCATCTCCTAGGATTAAATTTTTGGATTTTTAGGGTTTTCCATTATTTCTCAATAATAAATAAGCTATCAAACCTCATTGTAACACATTTCAGAGGCCTTTAGCCACCACATATCTTTTCAGAGATAAGCTACCAGTGCCCTAGATAGTTTATTTCCATTATGTTTGTAAAAAATTTCAGTTCTTTCATATTAATGAAATGAAGTGTTATTTCTACTGCATATTTGTATTTATGGTTATATGTGTATTATGTTAAGTTCCTGCATAAATTCGAATCAGTGGTATCAGAGTGGTCTGCTCTTTTTAGATCCTTCTTTGCATGTCCCCAATGAGCTCGAGGTATAAGGAGTTAGGGCTCAATCTGGTTGAGCCTTTGCAAGATTAGCCTTGCAAACCTTGACGACTTCCCATGGGGGATGAAAAGAAATATGAGGGAGTAGGAGATTCTATCAAAATATTACTCTAGGAGGCCCTCAAAAAAAAAAAGGGAACGTGATGATGGATCATTTTTCCCACATCCTTCAACAACTGCCCATCAGTGGCGCATCTGCATGCAACAGCCACTCTGGAGGCACAAATCCATTTAAGGTACAAGTAAACATTAACATTCCCATATTTGAGGGCCAAATAGATGCAGAAGCCATAGATAGATAGTTGAATATATTAGAAGGATATTTCTCAGCTCATGAATTTTTTGACCAGGAGAAGATTTTTTTTGCACTCCTCAAAGCTGCCCCCCATTTTAAGGATTGGTGGGAAACCTACTGTGAGAAAAATTAAAAGGGGGAACCCTCTCTTTTCTCAACCATACCCACTAGGAATTCTTTCCCAAATGCCTTCAAGGAACAATATTTTCCCGTGGGGAGCTATGAGGACAAGTACATACAATGGACTACATTGTGACAGCAAAGGGATGAAGATGTGCATGAGCTGACGAATCTGTTCCATACCCTATGCACAAAGTTGGGTATCAAAGATTCAGATAAAAATTTGGTGTTGAAGTACCGAAGTTGTCTTCACATATACATTCAGGAGTAAATGGAGTTCCTCATCATCTCCTCGCTTGGTATGGCATACCGGTATGTTGCTAATATTGAGTGGAAATTCAAAAAAAAGAAGTGAGACTTTGGATTTGTGAATCAAAAGTATGGGAAAGGTTCCCCCAAAGTGTAGAAAAAAGGACAAATCTAAGGCATGGCATCCCAAGACAACCTGCCAAAGTCAAAAGCAAAGAACAAGACCGTGAAGTCAAAGAATGAAATGGGAAAGTGGTGTGAGTTCCACAATAGTTCTACTCACAACACAAGTGATTGTCGAGCCAAGAAATCACTGGTGGCTGAGATGAATTCTTATGAATTAGATGCATGTTCCGACTTCGAATTAGAACCCGACAAGGGGAATGAAAAAGGGAAGCATATTATCGATGCGAAGCCCAATGCCATCATTTCCACCACAAATATCTAGAAGGAGGAACAGGAAGATCCAGAAGAGGAGGAGCGTCTCTTAGACTCCCAGATATGGGTAAAGGGTTCCTGGATACAGTTCATTATCGACAGTGGGAGCCAAAAGAACCTCATTTTAGCAAAGGTCGTGAAGCAGTTGGGCTTGCTAACCATAGCCAACCCACAATGGTAAACCATCGGGTGGCTTTACCAAGGAAGGAATCTCTGCGTCAGCCAATAGTTTCACCTTCCCTACAACATCAAGCCCTTCACGGATGAGGTATTATGTGAAATTTTTCCTCTTGATGTTTGGGATGTATTATTAGGCCAAAAATACTTGTGGAAGTGACACGTTGTGTATGAGTCCCGACCTTGCGATGTTATTTTTATTTTTGGAAATAATTTGTAAAGGATACTAGAGGTACCACCGCCTGCTGATATCTCTTTGGTTACTGCAAAACAATGAAGTAAGCTCATTTCAAAAACTAAGAAATTTTTTTTCCTGGTGATCCGCCCTCAGGGCAAGAAGAAAATTGTGGACACAACCTCCCGACAGGCTCCTCCGCACGACAAAAAAAAATGCACAATGTCGTGGAGGAGTACGGGGACATCTTCACCTCACCCGCAGGGGTGCCTTGGTACTGTCAAGTCAAGCACCCCATTGATATGACCCTAGGTGCACCGCTTCCCAATGGAACGATATATTGGTGCTCTGTTCTGGACAACGACAAAATCAAGAGCCGGATTTAGGAAATTCTGCAAAAAGGTCACATCCAATCGATTTCATCTCTTTGTGGAGCTCGATCATGTTGGTGCATAAGAAGGATGGCTCTTGGAGACTTTGTATTGACTATCATGCGTTGAACAAGAGAACTCTTCAGAATAGGTACCCGATCTGACTGATTGGACCTTCTGGACTAGCTCCAAGGGGTGAAATATTTCAGCAAGATAGACTTGATGTTCAGGTATCACCAAGTACCAATCAAACCCTATGATGTGTGGAAGGCTCCCTTCAAAGCCAAAGAGGGCATTTTCAAATGGCTATTCATGCCTTTCGGGTTGATGAATGATCCTACAACCTTCATGAGGCTGATGGATGCCATCTTGCGGCCATTCACCAACTTGTTTGTAGTAGTGTACTTGGATGACATCCTGATCTTTAGTCAGACTTGGGAAGAGAACCTCCACAACATCCGACAGGTCCTCCAAACACTGCGACAACACAAGTTGTGTGCCAATTGAGATAAGTGCATTTTTTACATGACCCAGGTTCAGTATCTGGGATACATTATTGATGAGCGGGGAGTGCATGTGAATCCAACCAAGATATAATTCATTCGTCATTGTCCAGCCCCAGCCACTATAACGGAACTTCACAACTTTCTGGGTCTTTCTAATTTCTACTGCAAGTTCATGTTGGGATTCTCTCATATCACCTTGCCCTTCAGTCAAGTCACCAACGGAGGAGCGAAATAAAATTTATTTTGGTCTGAATCTCAACAGAAGGCATTCGTAGAATTGAAACATTGCCTCTGTTCCGCCCCAGTGCTCACATTACCAAACTTGCAACAACCATTTGAGATCGAGATAGATGCCCATGACTATGCTATTGGGGTAGTTCTTACTCAACAGGCGCATCTAGTAGCATATCATAGAGAGACATTATCTGACATAGTCTGCAAGTATCCCACTTATGACAAAGAAATGCATTATATTGTACAGGCTCGCCAACAATGGAAGCATTAGATTTTGGGGAAGGAAACGGGCATCCACACAGACCACCAACCCCTGTAGTTCATACAGACACAAGGGAATTTATAGAACGATAGCCATTAGAAGTGTCCACATATCTGCAAAAGTTTCATTTGAACATCAAGTACAAGAAGGAAAGCACCAATAATGTTGCAGACTTCCTCATCTGACCACTGATCATGGTTATAACCACCATTATTAATGGGTTACATATCATCCATGCAAAGGGAATTTGAGTTTTTCTTTTTGTCCATTCTATGTAGAAGAATATTTTTCAATTAATTTTCAAATTTTGGCTTCCAACCAATTATGTTACAACTAATCCATGTAAAGGGAAATTGAGTTTGATTTTTCAGTTGAGTTTCGACTTTTGTCAATAAGTTTTCAATGAATAAAATATCACTTTTCAATCAATTTGGAATATAAATAGTTTTACTGATAGGATTTTTTTATTTTTTTAAATCTTTTTGGGATTGAAATATCTCACTTTTCAATCAATTTGGAATATAAATAGTTTTAATGATAGGTTTTTTTTTAAAATATTTTTGGGATTGAAATGTTTTATATTTAAGTAAAAATCTTAGAATTATTACCATGAAATTCATGGTATCACATATATATTAAAAATAAAAATAACAATCATTTTTATAAATTCCTGAAAAAATTTTCAATAAATCCAATTAACAAAGATAAACAAGAAAATAATAATGGTTTTCATAAATCACCAAAAATAAATTTAATTAACAAAAATAAATAGATAAATAACTATCATTTACCTAAATGACTAAAAATAAATCCAATTAACAAAAATAAATAATTAAATATCAAATAATAATAAATAACAACCAATAACTATCATTTTTCCCAATCACTAAAAATAATCCAAAAACCTAATAAACAAAAATAAATTAATTCTAAATAAAAAAAAATAAACCTCAATAGAAATAAATAATTATTACATGCTTAGCCTTCTTGAAATCCTTCCTTGTGAAAAAAAAATATAATTATTTCCGAGGACCATTTTTTCAAGCTTTGCACGAAATCTCACACGCCCCTCTAATTTCCCTAACATCTCATACACTGCTTCAAGTTCCTTCCTGAAGTTGTATAGATATGGCAAACATCTCACAGGCAACACAAGCTTCTTGGTAATAGCGATTGTTTCATTAATGACTTGCGAAGGCACATACTCTGTAATTACGCTGGAGGCATTCTCTTTATGAGATCGGGTGGGAAAAAACTTTTCACCCCACCCAATTAGAGAGCTTCATCATCGCCCTTCTCACCAATTATATGTTGACATGTGGTGAAAAAATATTAGGTGAGTTAAAGAAAATTCCTCCTGCTCATGGCCCACCAGGCGCAAAGCTTGGTCGCCACATCGAAAGCCTAAATCAAAGATTTTGAGGGCTTGAAGAATGTCGATCGAGCCACAGTCAAACTCAAGTTCTTCAAGAAATTCAAACTGAATATTTGAAGCTTCCCACTATCGAAAGAATATTTTTAGCCGATACATTACATCCCTACCCAAAATGCAACTTAAATCCAATCAAATCATCTCCTTGTTGCATCTCCAATTGGCATATTACAGACGAAAGCTCCTGAAACCCTACACCATTCACTGTCCAATATTTTATCCTACCCGAAGCTTCCATAGTTATGAGATTTAGAAAATTCACAATTAAAGCTTCCAATCCCTCACTCCATACGACTACCTGTGTAGCAATGGGAGAAGAGATGGCAGGATTCTGAAGGCCATAGCAGAAAATTATGTGAATTTTCTTAAGAAGCAGGCGAAGTGAAGTAAAATGCACCAACGATGTGTCAGTTAATTCCAAAGTGGAGAATGTACAAGTAATGAGACTGAAATCCCATGAAATGTGTGGGGATTTTAGAAAGAATATAGTTGTAGATTGTGGGGGTAACAAATGAGTATAGGAGAAAAGGGTTGAGGGAGGTGTGGTTTCTCTTCTGGGGGATTCATAGAGAGTGAAGTTTTTCACTTTCTTCATGTTGCATGCTCCACCCATTCACATACACAGTCGAAGATAAATTTCCACTAACTAAAAATGACAAATGCCTCATTTGTGAGATAAAACGCCTCCAGGTCTTCTGAGTGTGAGAGAAAAAGCTTCAAGATTATATTTTCTACAAATTTGATTATGGAAATCAGGTCTTTGTCAGTTTTGAATGTGAAGGGATTAAAACGATTCTGGGTGTCATAAGTCAGGTGCAAAAGATGAAAGGGAGATAGAATGAGGCATGGTATTTGGGTTTAAAGGAATTTCCATATTTTGGAAGGGATAGAACATATTACTGCATCTCTGATTTGGATTTTAGAAAGGATTACAGAGAGGATAGTGTCAAGAAGTGAATTGTCAATGAAGCTTTGCTTAATGGAAATTCACTAGGCCCTAGACATTGCTATTCTTATTAACCTTTGAATGTAGAAAACATTAAAAAATCTAGATGTTGATATTCCTCTCAAACACTGAATGTTGAATTTATCACTCAGAGGAAGACCTTGATGTTACTCTACCTCGGATGCTAAATGCAGAGAGAATATGAATGTATCTTATACAGATAAGAAGGTATGGAAATAGGTCGATTCATTTTTCCTTCTCAATGTTTTAACTTAAATAATTTAGAAAGGTGGAAAATGGTACTAGTGGACATATATCAAATATGGGATTAGGCATCAGATTCACTGCCTAGCTAGATAAGATCAAATCCTGCATCAGCACTGATTGCATAAAGCATCTTAGTCTGCAAAATTTATTTACTTCTGTAGGGAGGGAGCTTAATAAGATTCACACATGTTGCTCACGTTGGTAAGCGGTCAAGAGCCTCTTCAGAGACATCTTCAGGAGCAATACTTCAAATATAGATTGAAGGTTCCAAGTATCTGAAACCAAGTAATGGTCCTCAAGAACACCCAGTTAAAAAATTGAAAAAAAAATTTGCTGCTCCAAATTGAATTCCTTAATATCTTGCCACAACATCTCTATGATAGGATGATCCTCACTATAACCTCCAAAATTATGAACATTTGAGTGAAAATCGTTAACATCCATACCATTACCCTCCTCTATTGAGTCTGATATAAGAAGCTAGAGCTCATGCTCCTTAAACATGCCTACCCGATCAAATTGTCATTATATAAACTGTCTAAATCCTTGCAAAAAAGAAGAGATTTGATTATCTATCTGATCATTCAGACTGTGGTTTTCCAAAATATAAATAAAGCTAATAACATCCTTTCCACCGGGTAGCATTTAATCCACCTTTTGTTCACCATACTCATTAATTTCACTTACAAAATAGAGCACCAGTTGGGAAACATCACGAGCATTTCCTCCTCCTTTCGTTCACCATAATCATTAATTTCACTTACAAAATAGAGCCCCAGTTGGGAAACATCACCATCATACTTATTTAGGGACAGAATATTTTGATACAGCTCAGAACCCAAAGAAGGAAAATATTGCAAATAGTTATGCTTGTTCATTTAGCTTGCTCAGAAAGAATATGACAAATGGGATTTGAACTAAAATCCCTTCAAACATAGCCTTTCCAAGGATTTTTCCAAGAAACTCAAAATAATGGAATTGTTCAGAATATATTTTGGCAGATGCAGGATTTGGATAGAGCAAATGATCAACAGTTTCCTTGAAAATCCCATACTGTATATCAAAGCTTGTTTCTGGTATGTTCTCCATAAAATCTTTAAAATACCACCCGCAACAATTTCATCCTCTTCAACTCCAAATTCATTCCCAAATGTTACATGAATTATTCTCCTAATTTGGTCTCTTGTCAATCCATTTAATTCCCTGAATGCATCCTCAACAACTCGATTTCACCTTATCATGCTTTCGTATCAGCAGAAGACCCTGTGTGAGAGATTCTGTTTTTTTCTCTGGTTGAGGCTAGCAGTAAAGTATAAATCTGAACCCTTTTCTAAATGACACTAACAATGGTGCTCATTTCAATAGGTCATGGGCATTGGATTTTAATTTTCAGCCTTAGTAGAGGAGAATATTCCGTCAACTACATCACAAGCATAGAATTCATCTAGTGATGTAAATTGTCTCCTACAATTCCAAGCCTACAACTGTGCCAAGAGTTCAACTGCTAACATGTAAATTCTCTCTCCTTGTAACTAAAATCCTTTTTGAGTTGATACAGACCAAGGCTACTTAGGAGAGGGAGTAGGAGCGCCATTTTCAAAAGCTCCCAGTTCGGGAGCATTTATATATATATATATATATGCATATATGTCAACAAAAGCATGTATAATGATGAATTAGACATAAAAAAACATAAAAACATGGATTGAACCATATAACATCAACCGTCTAGAAGTTAAAATATTCATTAACCATGTCCACAAGTTAGAAACATACAACATATTAACTCTCGAGTCTCATGATTCATCAATATTAAAGTTTCAAGCTTCCAGAATTCAATATATAACATTTATCGTTATTGATTCATTGATCACCATAGTTGTACTTGTAAGCTAAGTGTAACCATTACAACAAAGAATATTTAACATGAAATGAAATTTTATCAAATGAAATGAAATGAAACAATGTTCAACTTTCATGAAGCATCATATTCATAATTCATAATGACTTATAAACTTATAAATGCCAACCTCAAATTTTCAAACTTCAAACTTAAAGTGTCATATATTGTTTACAAAAAATATCTTCCATTAAATATGAAAGAGACAAGTTTCAATAGATATAAAAAGTTAAAAACTACTAAAAAATAGAAAACACCAGTAAATTGTAAATCTATTTTATCTATTGCTAGGTCTCTTGCCATGAGAAATGTCTACTTTATGAGCAGCTCGTTGTAATATTGGTCTTCCAGTAGTCTCCTCATGGGAAGTACCATGACCATAACTAGAAGGCCCATGCCCTCCACATGAGGATGTAGGTGGAAGCTGCATCAACAAAGGAACAATAGTTGGAACTCAAACACTGGCACTGGCACTGGCACTACTACCATATGGTGAGTGTGGTGATGGCATGGTTGCTATTGCTTCATCTTCATCTCTCAAAGTTCTCCTTCCAATTATTCCATATGTATAGTGCCATCCTCCAAATTATCATCCTCTAGGCTTTTATCCCAAACTTTTTATGAGAGATCCTCATAAGCCCAATCACAATAATGACTCAACAACCTCAAGTTGTAATGCACATAAACCAAGCTTTGTGCTCGGTTTTCATTGAGTCTATTTCTTCTCACATTATGGATGAAGTTGTAGGTGCTCCAACACCTCTCTGTAGAAGAAGTGTTTACAACCAATGAGAGAAACGTTTTTGCCAATTTTAGAAAAATTCCCATGCCACCATATGCTTCGCACCATGTGAGAGCATCAAACCTGTCTCTATCTTCCATTGCATGCAAATAACCAAACAAACCAGTGCAACTGAAGTATCTTCCTAATTCAAGGTGCAGATTAGCACACTCCTCCCTGTCAAGGATCAACTTGTCTAATGCTTTCATATATCCCTCTTGTACCTCAGGATTTGTATGAGGGTTCGAAGAATGTTGAGCGCTGAAAACATAGCTGCAATTGAATCAAACATCAAAATTCCCACTAATTCTCTGAGGGATCAAGGAAATTCTCATTTCAAAGCTAGTAATTATCTTAAAACAATATTTGTTTACACTCAAGCTATCAAGGTTGATCCTTCCAACACAACTCTTTACAGCAATAGATTTGCAACATTTCTCAATCTTGTTAAGATTAGTAAAGCACTTGGTGATGCTGAAACAAAATCAAGTTGAATCTAACATGGGAAAAGGGTTATTTCAAACAAGGTTGTGTGTTGGAAGCGATGGAGCGCTATGTTGAGGTTGTGGCTGCTTTTCGAGACACCTTGCAGTAAATCCACAAAGAAAAGAGGTAGCCACCAAAATTGAAATAATTTCACTAATGGCTCGGGATAATATAAGGCACGGGAGAAACAAGCTATTAGATCTAATGTAAACATGTTAAAAACACTATAAAATTTGAAGTTAGAATTGGTTCAAAAATTTGGGTCTGAAGCAAGTGGAGAAGAGATTTTTGCTTCCATTACTAATATAATAGAGGCAAATATAAAACAATGGCATGCAAATGGGCACGGGGATGCTAGGGTTACTTATCTCTTTGACAAAGAAAATGATCGCTCAGATGATGCTGCCATGATTGTAAATGTGGAAAAGGTGTTTGAGTCACTAGACACTTTAACAAGTTGTGTGTCATTTCTTAGACAACATGCAGTTGGTACATCATCCAAAGAAGCTTGCTTGGTTGTGCCGAAAAAAGTGATATCATTTCCTTAGGTTTGGAAGGGGCAAGGAATCAGAACGTGGAAACATGGGCAGGGGGATGGTTTCTTTGTCCAATTGGATTCATCTAAGGAGGTCCAAAAACTCTGGTTTGTTTCAAGCTCAATTGAGAAAGGAAAAACTTGTACAAGGACCTCAAAGCTTTAGATTTGGATGCTCATGCCGTGCTTCCACCTCTTTTTAGATAACCAAAACGACTGAATTTTTAGTCCCTTATATTGTCAGCTTGGAGAGACTTTATATTTGGGCTATTTAGATGTCAATGAAGCCATTTTTCACTATCAAAAAGGAAAAGGTGAAGCTTCATTGATTGTCCAATGTCATTCATAAAATTATTATTTTATGCCTCGAATTAATTGGTTCCCCAATATAAATGACATTGTATCTTTAGATGTGAAAAATTTTGAGAATTGGGTTTTGTATGTTGTTTAATTTTTAGCACGTCATTCAGCTCAATATGAATTCTAGCAATTTTGTTTGGGGTTCCTATGTACTCTCTTCCATGCTCTTCTCATCGGGGCATGTGAAATCATTATGTGTTAACTACAATAAAAATCATCTACCTTACAACGTATATTTCACGTGACCTCTTTTCCCTCCTCGACTTGCCGTTGTCGCTGGCAACAACTCCTCCTTCTGCTTCTCTTTTAACCCCAATGGGATAAATAAAACGAACTTCTCTAGCTGGTATAAAGCATTTCTACTAAGTATAAAATATTGTTCAAACTCATGGGTTGAATGATACACAACATGACACATCTAAACTTGCAAACCATGAACCCTTTCCCTTTAGCCCTATGTCACCCTAGGACCAAAGTAGCAATTTTTTTTTATCTATTTGCAGCAGAAAATATTGTTTGTACATGTGACACTGAATTGAAAAATCAGAAAGCACTGGAGGATGCAACAAATTTGTTAAGAAAAGAAAAATAAAGACAACGAAAATTTGGCTGGAGTGCAAGCGAATTGCAGCAGAGTTTTGGTCATCATTCCTGATAAATTAGGGAAAGCTAGAAGGCAATGAGAGTGTTTGATTACATTAACAAATAAAGGTGTCTACAAAATAAAAATAATCTCGCACGGAAGATGTATCCCCACTCCCCGGCGTTACTTTTCACCTCTCGGTGTGAATGCTAGTTATACGAACTTTTCAAGAGAGGACCCGCCTCATTACTCCATAATAACTTCTCTCCGTCTTCTTTCTGCCCACGAAAGACAAGTTTAAAGGATAATTTCGTTTAGAAATTAAAAGTAAGTATACAAATTTAGTTATAATTTTAATGTGCAAAAAACATGCTAAAAAAAATTAAGAGTATTTTGAATCAGCATTTTTCAAAATCAGATAATTTTTTGCTACCTAGAAAAAGCGGGTACTCGACTGTTCTCATTTCAAATTTTACATTATTTTGTATGGATAAACGTGAATAACTAGCCAACTCTGGGTCTAGGTTGATGTGTAAATGCCACTTGGACCAAGGAGAAGTCATGTGGGTGCCACGTGGCACATTGGTGATGATTTGGTGATCTGTAATAAGCTAAAAATTCTATTTAGCGTAACTTTTTATTTTGTATTCAGATCAAAAAGAAATTTGTATTGCTGAAAATTTCTCACCAAATTGAACATAATACTAACACCATATTTTAATTCTACAAACTTTGAAAAGTGAGCATTTTTCCTAACCCATATTTATGACAAGCTCTAGAATTCAAATTAAGACATTGATAACAACTTCCACAATCTCTAATAATACAAAAAGGTGAAAAAGAATACTACTCTAAAGGTATAAAGAAATATTATAACATTTTAATTTAATAAATATACTTAAAATACGAATTATATATATATATATATATATATATATATATATATATATAAAATAACGCGTCTAACAATAGTATTATAAAATACAATTCACAAATTTTTCAAAATAAAGTATCATAAAAGTTACATATCATTTAATATAAAAAATTATTATACATTTTAGTTAAAGATTTAGGATAAATATAATAAAAAAAATCTTTTACCTGGATTTTTTTGTTATTAAAGAAATAAAACTTTTTAATAAAAAATTGATGTTGCATTGAAAATAATGTGTTCCTATTGAAAATGATGTAGCTAGATTCAAATTGTATTCAATATCTATTGGGATTGTTCCTTTAGTTTGGTTAGTTTTTTTTATATCATTTGATATAATTAAAAAATATATATTTTAATAATATTTTTGGTTTATATTTAATTATTTTATTTCTTATGAAAAAATATTGTGTTATTATAATTTATTATTATTATAATGATATTTTATTGTATCATTTTAATGGTATTTTTTATTGACATTCAAAATTAGCTTAGATTTATCTTAATTTTAAGAGATTTGATTTTTTAGATTTTTAGTACATCTAAAGATAAAATAAAATAGATCTAGACTAGTTCAATTTCTTCTTTAAATAAGTTATATTGTACTTGAATACTAAAGATTCTCAATAGCATGTATTATTTTTATTTTTATTATTAGTTTAATTTTACAGAGTTATTTTATTTTTTATTTTGACCAAATATTTTTTTTGCATTACATTAATTTTTGTTTAATTTAATTTAATTTAATTTTTGGCAAAACTCGCATTGAATGCTTCTAGAGGACTGTCTTATTTGAGAGTCAGAGAAAAGTTGTGAGTATAGAGTACTCCTATTATAATAGGTCTAACAATAATATTATAAAATACCATTCACAAATTTTTCCAAATAAAGTATCGTAGAAGTTACATTTCATTTTATATAAAAAATTATTATACATTTTAGTTAAATATTTGAGATAAATATAATAAAAAAATATTTTACTTAGAATTTTTATTATTAAAGAAATAAAACTTTTTAATAAAAAATTGATGTTGCATTGAAAATAATGTGTTCAGATTGAAAATGATTTAGTTTTTTTATAACATTTGATATAATTAAAAAAAACATTTTAATGATATTTTTGGTTGATATTTAATTATACTATTTCATATAAAAAAATAGTGTTATTACAATATACTATTATTTTAATGGTATTTTATTGTATTATTTTATTGGCATTTTTTTATTGATATTAAAAACTTGTTTAGATTTATCTTAATTTTAAGAGATTTGATTTTTTAGGTTTTTAGTACAGATATAAGATAAGATAAATCTAGACTAGTTCAATTTCCTCTTTAAATAAGTTATATTCTACTTGAATACTAAAAATTCTCAATAACATGTATTATTTTTATTTTCATTATTAGTTTATTTTTATAAAAAAAAATTATTTTTTTATTTTTTATGTAATTTGATTTACTCAAAATATTAAACATTACATTACATCATCTCTACTACCATAATTATCTTCTCTACTACCATAATTATTTGAAATCAGTTAATAATATAAAATTTAACTGCATTGAAAATTGTAGGTGTATTCAGTACTCTGGTTTTTTCTTCCCTCTCCGGGTCATGAACATGAAATGGTTTGTCATAATTATTTTTACGAACAGTGTTTTTTTATATATAAAATCTTATGTCATATTCGTTTGCATGTGGTTGCTCTATTTCCAGGTCAGGGTGGGACAGACTTACAGTTTAATAATGCAGCTGCCTTGATGCTTATCAATTTAATAATGTAGCTGCCTTAATGATTATCTATTATCTCTCCCTGTATGAAGCTCAGACACTACATGACCTAGAAGCCTCTCGTACCAAACCCTGAAAAAGCACAGCTGCAATGGCCATGGGCAGAGCAATAGTTCAGACGCTGTTTCCGGGGTCAAGTCCCGCTGAATCGTTGTCTCTTGTAAGGAAGGAGAAGCCACGATCGTCTCTTCACAACGTTGTGGTGCGGATGATTGGCAGAGCCGTGAATCCCATTGATCTCTTTTACATCCGCCAAGGCTTCCTGTGGCATTTCGAATAGCAGGGCCCAGTGCACGGCTTAGGAGTACCTTTGTAGGTGATGTGACTAATTCGTTAATTTTTAATAACTATTTTTATCAAGTTGAATTTAATTTTATTGTAGATTTTGAGAATATTTTTAAATTTAATGAATAAGATGAAAGTTATTCACTATATCAAAATATTAAAGTGAAAATAAATTAATGGTTGGCCTCGGACTTTTCTTGACTTTAATTCTATGAATTAAATTTGTAAATATTTATTGCAGATTTACAGCTCCATTTGTGCAAACTTATGATGAGCATAAACCAGAAAGTATAGGACTAGTCTAAGCAATGACAATTTTTTTTGTACAATATTTTTTTTTTCAAAATTATGAGTATTTGAATATTTTTTTAATAGTAAAAACGAATCTAGCACCCTCACCATCTTCAAACATTCCTGGAACATCTAAAATTCTAAAAATTATAACTATAACCTGAATTTATAAATATTTCCACCAAATTTCTTCAAATCCATACCAAAAAACCATTATTTTTTAAGTGAAATCTTGTATTTACGTTGTACATGACCACCGTAAACAGCGCATTGTACATCGACTAGCTCACAGAGGCATCTTATATATTTTTCAAGCTATACATTATTGGGCTCATGGGGCTCCTATATTGAAGATGGCTGCACAACTTGGTCTTCTCGGCTCAGATGTTGTAGTTTGGAACAGGTTTTTGGAGAATATCTAGACGGCAGGGTTCTGCTACATGGCTGGGGGCGACAGAATCACATGGGAAGGGGTAATGAAGGGCGACCCATTAGTGGTGAGGGATATATATTCCTACATCAATCTACAATCAATACATGACAATACGTCCCCATATTTCTAGAACTTTTGGCACAGAGGAATTCCCACCAAGATTATCCTTTTTGGTTGGCTTGTATGGCGGAAGAAAATTCTTACGTGGGATTCGCTCATCAAAAGGGGTCTTTTTGGTCCGGGAAGATGTGTCCTTTGCCTTCTTCATGAGGAAATGGTGGATCACCTTTTCTTCTCCTGCCCAATTGTAATTCTTATATAGAAACTTTTCTGCCCCTATCATATGGACCCTTCGTGGACACCGATGGATTTCATGGATACTGCACACAGATGGGACAAGATCTCGGGAAAATTCCAATATTTACCTTTTTTCCTCATCTGGGAAGTATGGCTTGCTAGGAACAAGTTTATATTTGATGGTAAGCAGATATCCATCCCCCATATACATGCTGCAATCATGAACTGGATCAATGACCAGGAACCTGCTAAGGAAAAACTAAATGATTGCTCCTGCCGGATCCAACCTCACCCCATTTCTCTCCCAACGATCTTCTTCGATGGGGCATGTCAGGATGGTATGATGTGGTGCAAGGCTTGGATCAAAATATCACAAGCATAAAGGATACATATATGTTGGAAAGGTGGGAAGGGTACTAATAACTTGGCAGAGCTAATGGAACTTTAGAGTGGATTGTTGGTGACCCACAACTTGGGTTTGAGTGAGGTTTATATTTATGGAGACTCTAGAATCATAATTGATACCATTTCCGAAAAATCAGTATTATCCTCTCCGGGATACCAGGTTTGGCTCATGAGAACAAAACAATTATAGATTAAGATGAAGAAGCCTCCCCTGAATCATATATTCATAGAGAATAATACCAGGGCAGATGGCGTTTCCAAAAATGGTATCAGCATTAATTTTGGTTTTTTGTAGGTTTCTCACCACAGAGATGGACAACAAGTTTGGGCATTTGATATCCCCATCCCATGAGAAATCGTTTGGATGTGGACTATTGATGACATGGATCAAGCAAGCCTGAATCCCCATGATGTTCCCTGAATACAGTTTCTATTAGGACGCTGGGACCGCTGCAAGCGAGCCTGATCTCTCTTGAACATGAGGTTATGTGATGATTGAGTATTCATTTACAGTTTTACAATGGTTGAATAGACATGTCATGTCTGTTCGAAATTTTGTTATGAGCTTATATTGTATTTCATTTTTGTTATGATGCTTGGATCAATGAACTTTAATGTGATGATCTATGGAGTTTTTGAATGCTGTAACTTTTGTATTTTTTTACATTTGTCTATGGATGGCTTCTGTGCTGATACATCTCATTGCTGTGGTGTACTCCAACATATCTAATATGATGTTTCGAAATGTACTGTTTAAATATATAATAGAGAGTGTTTTTTTCATTCTGAAATAAAATAAAATAAATAAATAAGAATAAATTAACCCAATGTGGATCTCTTTTTCCATGGCCATTGTTCGATAGAGATAAGTAACGCAGTGTGGAGCTCTTTTTCCATAGGGCTTTTTCTCCATGACCATTTGTCAATAGAGTACTGAATTGATTTCTATTTTAAAATTCGAATATATTTTGGAATGGCCATTTGTCAATAGAGATAAGTAACCGAGTGTGGAGATCTTTGGAGATATTTTTCGATGGGGATTTTTTTCCATAGTTATTTGCAATCAGAGTATTAAACTTATCTCTATTTTAAATTTCAAATATATTGAGGAATATGAGAAATAGAAGGAAAAGAAATTGAATTAGTTTTGGCCTATAAAATTTCATTTTAGGAGTATAATGAGTAATAGGAAAAATGAATTATAAAAATATAAATGGAAAGACTAAACTATCAAGGTAAAAAGATGCTCAAAAAGTGGGGCAAGGTGGTGGAAGACTAGGGCAATGACAAGAATCCCTTCCCAGACAAATATCATTTTTTTATTTTTCAATAACATTTTTTAAATTGAGTTTTTATTTATTTATGTGTGTGTGTGTGTGTGTGTGTGTGTGTGAATATAAAGGTGTGTATGTATAATGATATATATAGTTGTGTATGTATAATGCTTAAATAAAGTTATGATGTGAAAGTAATTCTTTTAAAATATATATTTGTTTTCAATTTTTTTCTAAATATTTTATGTGTTTCTTTTTAATTAATATTAAAAAAATTGTGATAGTAATAAAAAAAAAAAATTGTGTTATTGATAGTAATTTTTTTTTAAATTGGGAATTGGTTTTGAGATTTTATATTAAATGTGAATGTTATGGGTCTCAAAGAAGTTGCAAATTTAAGACCATTTTTATAAATGGTACATATTGTTAAGGCTATCCTTTCAAAAAAGTTGTAATGTTCACAACCTTGGGAAAATAAAATTGTGTTGTTGTTAGTGTCATATTTAAATTTGATGAATAATTTTAAGTTCTTTGTTGGAAGCATAATGAGATTTTGAGCCCCATAAAAGTGGCTATTGATATCATCATTTTTTTTTAAAAGGAAGTAAAATCAATGATTGAATGCAACCTCTAAAAAAATGGAAACTCTAAAGAGTTTTTGTCAAATTTGTAACTAGGTGTCTTAGCCTATTATACAAGTTCTTTTTTTTAAACCTATTTGGTGGGGTAATTAGTTAAATGAGCAGGTCATTGTTGTAGTGTTATATATATAAGTTGAATACTAGGCAACTAGTCATAGAAGTAAGGAAGTTATATGGCTGGAAATAATCCATTAATGTATTTTTTTTGTTTTGAAAGTAGTGAGGATAAGTTATAATAGCTAAGTGCATTTTTTTATGGAAAGGGAGGCTTACTTATCATCGAAGACAAAGTGTATTGATGTGTAATACTATTTTCTTAAAGATGTAGTTCAAGAAAATATTTTTTTATTGGAAAAGAATTATACTTCAAATGTATAGCCATTCACAAAATCTTAGTATAAAAAATTTCTCTTATTGGAGACACACATGGGAATTTTTTTCCCTAGTAGTTGATTATATTAATTCCCTCCCCCTACCCAAGCAAACAAATGTTAGATATGTATTCTATCCCTAGCAGGTAAACTTGGTCCCATCCCAGTGGGGATTTGGGTATATCTATCAAATGAAGGGGGTCCAAGGGGAAACCATCTCCTTGCTGAAGGGCATGAAGCGATAGTGAGCCCCTAAGGAAAAAAGGGAAGAATCGTTCCATTATGTATCATTTTGACCCATGATTCCACCTCATTGTAATATTTTCCTAGTTAAGGGATCATTATTTTCATATGATCTAGGAACTTAATTGATTGTGGTTCACTAAAATGGAAAATACTGAAATATTTGTAAAGTGAACAATTGAGTTGTTAGGTCCCTATATTACTAGTGTAATCCCTTATTGTTGTTAGTGTAGCCCCCTGATTGTTATTGTTGTCCCCCTATAACCCCAATATTGTTATTATTGTGCCCTTACATTATTATTGTTAGGCCAACTAGGATTATATTGTGACCCCATGGACTCCTATATATAGAAAGGAGGTTTTTTCATTTGTAACATCAAAGAATTGTTCATTTATTTAATGTAAAGGAGGCTTCCCCTTCGAAGTGGCTGATTTATAAGGCGTTGATCTCTCTTTTCTTCTATTTTTGGAGTTGGTTTCATAACATTTGGAATCAAAGATTTGGATTCTAGGGTTTCACTGCTTCAAACAGGTCATCGTGGAATTTGCGCTATAATTTTTTTTCTACGAGGGTTCAAGCACTAAAAAAAAAACCTCATTTCGAAGAAAGCTTGAGGAACTTCATGTAAAAATTTCAGATCTTGGTTCGCAATAGTTTCGGAAATATGATCTGTCAAATTTAGGGTTTTTGTAGGCTACCGAATTTCATCTAAAAGAGGTGACATTGGGGAAATCTTCATAACTCTCTCTCTCTTTGAGCATCGGATTGGAATTTTGTAAAACATAGCCGAACATACATAAACTGTAGTTTCATGTGTATGAATTTTAGAGTTGAAGGAGAAAACAGTGACACGTGGCACACCGTACAAGTTCACTCTACTGAATCAGTTCATAATTAGGTCATTGTGGGATATTGGGCATAGCTTTGCCTTGAAGAATCCAAATTAGGTCAGACCTATGGCATTCTAAAGAATTTTCAGAGGGCTACTACAGGACTAAATTTTAGATATTGAAGATCCGAAATCACAAATATAATTCAGTTTCAATATCGAGCTCCTCAAAAGCAAAAAAATTGTGTGTATTTTTTTTCAAGTTGCATAAGTCTTGTTTGATAAATAAGTTTGAAGTGATTCCTAGGGTATATTGAAGCATATATATCAGTATTGGGTTCTAAAATCCCCCCTAAAAAGAATTCAACACCCATTAAGCCCTCAGAATACTCTAATATGACTCATGAAGAGGAAGGAGTGTAACATGATATATCAAAATTACAAGAGCAAGTGTGCCAAATTTTGCTCTCGCAAAGAGCAACAAAAAATGAAATGGAAGTTTTGAAGAAAGGCATGGAAGATAAAATGGATGATTTGAAGAAGGTCATGGAAGCTAATATGGATGTTTTGAAGAAATTCGTGGAAGCTCAGATGGATGTTTTGAAGAATGGCATGGAAGACATGGAAGACATGGAAGAAAAAATTGAAGACATGAAGAATGATATAAAAGTAGACATGGAAGGTTTGAAGGAAGGTTTGACAAAGTTGATGCAAGAAATGATTCCTAATGGAAAAAATATAGTAGAGGAAACTCATGATGAGAACAAAATAAATGTTAATCGTGATTTCATAAACTGTAACGTTGGATTGAAGACCCACCATATTCCAAAGATCAATATGAGGAATTTTAATGGCAAGGATCCTGTAACATGGATACTACATATGGAGCAATATTTTTGATCTCAATAATGTGCAAAACACTCAAAAGGTACACCTTTCAAATTTATATTTAGAACAAAGTACATTTGTATTGTATCAATGGCTCTGCTCCTGTAAAAAAATTGTCACTTGATCAATTTTCACGGAGGAAATGATAGAACATTATGAAGATACTAAGAGAAACAACTTATTTAGCCAATTGTTAAATCTAAAATAAAAGGGTTCAATGGTGGATCACATTGAGGACTTCCAAATATTGAATATAAGGGTATATTCCAGAGGATCACAGGATTGATGTCTTCATAGGGACTTTAAAGGATAACATCCAACATGAGTTTCGCCTTTGGGAACCTGATTCATTGGAGAAGGAATTCAGGTTGGCAAGAAAAATTGAATGTAAAATTATGGTGACAAGGAAGCCTACCACTCATATTTATAAATATGGAAGTGTTTCTACTCCTAGACTTCCACGACATACAAGGTTTACACTGCAACAATTGGAATAAAAAAGAGCAAAAGAGATTTGCTACAGTTGTGATAGAAAATACACTAAAGGTCATAAGTGTGCTGAGAATAAATTATTTTACATAGATTGTGAAAAGGAGGAAGAAAATGAACAAGAAGCTTCGAAAGAAGAGGATATACACCAGGAACCAACCCTAGATAAAGAAGAAATGAGTATGTCCATATCCTGTAATGCATTAACAGGAATTACCACTCCTCAAACTCTCAAGATAGAAGGACATATCAAGAAGAAAAAGGTAATAGTGTTGATTGACTCAGGTAGTACCCATAATTTTATTAATTGTAAGGTAGACAAGGAATTGAATTGCTTCATATATCCAACACCAGAATGTCAAGTGATGGTTGCAAATGGAGGAACTATAAATTACTCTGGAAAATGCCATGTAGTATAAAGCTAATCATGTGAGAATATGTATTGAACATTCCAATGCTTTCCATTCCAATGGGAGGTACTGATGTTGTACTAGGAGTACAATGGTTACAATCTTTGGGGACGGTAAATTTTAATTTTCAAAAAATTTTCTAGAAATTTTTTTCAGAAGGAAAGGAAATTGAATTACGGGGTATCGCGGGCAAGTCAGGAAATATAATAAGCTCTAATGTCATGACAAAGCTTTTGAAGAGAGAACAAGAAGGCGTAATTGGAAAATTATGCTGACTAGAAGTTCCAACATCAAAATCATCTATTTCTCCAGATCTCCAAAAATTCTCGAACAATCATTCCAAGGTGTTTGAAACTCCCAAAGGACTCCCACCTATTCTGGATCATGATCATGCTATTCATTTGATTCTAGGAAGTGTTCTCCAAACATCAGGACTTACAGATATCCTTATGTCCAAAAGAGCGAAACGTATGATTACAGAAATGTTAGAGGCTTGTATAATTCAACCGAGTCAAAGTTCTTTCTCTGCTCTAGTAGTATCGGTCCAAAAGAAGGATGGATCATGGCGCATGTTTCCGGATTATAGGGAGCTCAATAATCTCACTATTAAAGATAAATTTCTCATTCCTGTGATTGATTAATTATTGGATGAATTACATGGACAATGTTATTTTACCAAGTTAGATGTTCATTCAAGATATAATCAAATTAGAATGAAGACTGAAGATATTCCGAAAACAAAATTTCAAATTCATGAGGGTCATTATGAATATTTTTCCATGCCTTTTGGATTTACCAATGCACCTTCTACATATCAAGGGTTGATGAATTCCATTTTCAACCCCTTCCTTAGAAAATTTGTGTTAATATTTTTTGATGATATACTAATCTAAAACAGGTCTTGGAAGAATCATGTTCAACATGTTGACAGGATGCTCAAACTATTGGAGGAGAAACAATTATATATGAAAACTTTCAAATGTTTCTTTGGAGTACAAGAGGTGGAATATCTGGGTCATATTGTATCTCACGAGGGTGTTAAGGTGGACCCTAACAAAATTAAATTCATTAAGGAATGGAAAGTCCCGACAACCATAAAGTAGTTGCGAGTATTTCTCAGGCTAACAGGGTATTATCTCAAGTTTGTTAAGAATTATGGGAGAATAGCAACATCTCTAACAACATTATTGAAGAAATATGAATTTTCATGGACTCCTGAAGCAACTAAGACCTTTGAACATCTTAAAGAGGAAATGTGCCTAGCACTGGTCTTAGCTATGCCATACTTCACAAAAACCTTTATTGTGGAATGTGATGCATCAGAAAATGGAATTGGTGTTGTTTTAATGCAAGAAGGAAGACCCATTGCTTTTGAAAGTCGTCCAATAAAAGGAAAGTATTTACATAAATATATTTATGAGAAGGAAATGTTGGTAATACTACATGCACTAAAGAAATCGCAACCTTACCTAATGGGAAGACACTTCAAGCTAAAAACTGATCATGATAGTCTTAAATACTTTTTTGGAACAAATACTATCTTCAGAAGAGTAGAAAAAATGGGTCAGAAAGATGTTCGATTATGACTTTGAAATCATCTACAAAAAAATAGAAGCTAAATGTTGTTACAAATGCACTCTCAAGAAATGATGAAGAGGTGGAAGCATTATTTTGTGTCATTTCTATTATCCAACCAGATTGGATAACTGAAGCAAGGGATGAATGGAAGAAGCACGAAGAAGTATGGACACTCATTCATAAGTTGCGACAAGATCCTATTACATCTGATACATTTAGTTGGAAAAATGATTCCTTATGGTACAAAGATCGCTTATATCTTTTTAAGAATTCCCAACTAAAACAAAATATTATTTTGGAATTTCACACTTCTCCCTTAGGAGGGCACTTGGGATTTTTAAAAACTTACCATGAGGTGAAGAAAGAATTCTTTTGGGATGGCCTTAAATTTGATATTAAAAATTTTGTGGAAATTTTTTTGGTTTTCCAGCAAAATAAAGTTGAGAAAATTAAGACCCCAAGTCTTCTACAACCTTTATCCTTCCAATTCAATGTTGGAAGGAGATTTCAATGGATTTTATCACAGGTTTACCTAAGTCCAAAGGAAAGAGTGTCGTCATGGTGGTAGTTGATAGACTTACCAAGTATGCACATTTTTGTGCATTATCTCATCCATTTAAAGCAAGTAAAATTGCTATTGCATTTATGGAAACAATTCGGAAGCTACGTGGAAACCCAAATATTATTGTAAGCGATACAGATCCCATTTCTACAGGAAATTTTTGGACAAAATTATTTTCTTGTTTTGGTACTCAACTAACTCATAGCTCATCTTATCATCCTCAATCCGATGGGAAAACTTAGATAGTGAGCAAACGTTTGGAAGGATCATTAGGGGAATTTTGAGGTCTAAAATGGGCCTCATAAGAAAAATGTACAACAAAAATAAACTTTATAACAACCAATAGGATTCAAGATGATGATGTCATCCATAATGGATGATTCACCATTTTTGGAGTAAAAAGTAAAATAATTAAAAAATAATAAAATAATAAAACTACTTTTTCAACTCGTATTTTAAACTTATCTCCCAAAATTTTTACTCAAATTTTTGAGATGTATAACAAGGATAATTTCTAATTCCTCATCCGTATTCCATGTTGCACAATTTTCGATGAATTTTTCATATTAAAAAATATAAATACAAAAAACATGATTGTAACTACGTTGATGTATTTCATTTTTTCGGTGTAGAAAATCATCAAAAGTATGCATGGTACCTTTGGATGTAATCGAAACTATCCAACGAGTACTCCCGTCAAATTGAGTAAAAACTTTGGGATACAAGTTGAAAATATGAATTGAAAAAAGTGCTTTTTCATTTTTCCTCTAAAATTTGATGATGTTACCAAATCTGTTTATTTTTTCCACTATTATTTTATAATTTCTTTATGCCCATTTAATCTTCAAAATTCCCCTGAATATCTTCTACATGCTTGTATTCAAAAACAACACACAATTAAGTGGTTACCTCATTTTAATGTGCTAACCCTTCCTTTTTCCTTCTCATCGCAAAATGACCCGATTTATGGAACTTTATGGATATCATCCATCGTCCATCACATGATATTTAAGAGAAAATTCTAAGGTTCAAGCAGTGGAAGATCACATCGAGAATCAACAACAAGTTCTCCAACTCTTAAAGGATAACCTAAATTTGGCACAAAATCGAATGAAACAACAGGAAGATCAACATCGTAGCGAGAGAAGTTTTGATGTAGGAGAATGTGTATTTTTACAGTTACAACCATACAAACAAATGTCCCTCAAGAAAGCTAAGAAAGATAATAAATTATCTTCAAAGTACTGTGGTCCTTACAAGGTGTTGCAAAATATTGGTACTATGGCATACAAATTGGAGCTTCGTGCTTCTTCTCGAGCACATCAAGCTTTCCATGTTTCATGCTTAAAAAAGTTTATAGGTGACAAAATTCCAGTTCAAACAATATTTCCAAAACTTTATGAGGAATGAAAAATCATATTGGAACCTAAAGCAGTTAGGGAAACAAGAACTCAACAGCTATGAAATCGATCAATTTCAGAGTATCTCATCAAGTGGAAGAACTTACCTAATGAAGATTCTACATGGGAGGGTGAGAATTTTGTACAGAAGCATCAAGAGCTACTCAAGCGTTGAGAGGACAACACTTTTTTGAAGGAGAGGGGCATGTTAGGTCCCTATATTACTAGTGTAGTCCCTTATTTTTGTTAGTGTAGCCCCCTTATTGTCATTGTTGTACCCCTGTAACCCCCATATTGTTATTATTGTGCCCTTACATTATTATTGTTAGGTCGGCTAGGGTTATATTGTGACCCCATGGAATCCTATATATAGAAAGGAGGTTTTGTCATTTGTATCATCCAAGAATTATTCATTTATGTAATGTAAAGGAGGTTGCCCCCTTGAAGTGGTTGATTTCTAAGGTGTTGATCTCTCTTTTATTATATTTTTGGCAGGGGAAATTTTAAGGATAGAATTTTATCTTAAAGTTTAGAAACCTTGGCGAATTTTACTAGTCCCTAATATGTAAATTGATTTTTTTTTTAATATTTTGTAAATATAATTAGGTTTCTAATTATTTTAATTTAGTATATATAAAATTTTGGCAATTTTTAGGGTAAAATATCTTTATACTATTAAATTTGGGTGAATCGATTTTCAAAAAAATGGAAATTGGAAAAACTTTTTTTTTGGAAAAAGCATGGAAAATTAGGCCACCTGCGAATATTAGCCCCTAAAATTTTCCCTGATTTTTGGAGTTGGTTTCATAACATGAGCTAATACAATAAAATAAAGTGATGGAATTCTCACATTGCCTAATTTCTCCTATGAAGTGTTTCTATGGTAACACTTGTGCATACTATGTGAATATGCCATCATTATTCTTATGTTTTATATTTTATCCATATTGTTTTCATTATCGATTTATTAAACTTTTCAATAGCTTAGATTACTTTTAATATATTGCACACTTAGGATATACTTGTTACACTCAGCACCATGTTTGTACCATCATAATAATCAAATATGTCCATCCACATGTGCGTTTTAATCACTAACCGTCCAATCCAAACTGCATTTTTCAACTGATGGTTAAAGTGGTTTAAACCCTTTTGCTGGGATCAAGGAACATTTTGATTGTGTAGTAATTTCAATGGTCTCATATATTTCTCTTATTTCAATAGGCTTTATTTTGAGGTTGTTGGTACAAGATGATATGAGTATGTTATTACATATATATTTTTTCTTACAAAAGATGAAGGCTTGTATGCCTCAGCTTGAAAAGATATTTGAATAGTGAATTGGATGTATGGTACCTATATTCCAGGGAAATTTTCATTGCAATAGATCTTAGAAATTTTGAAATACATTAACATTTCATTCCTTAAAGTTATTTACACTCTATTGGAATCATAGCACACACCCTATTTGATTTTGTGAGAGGTATAATGGGTGTTTGAATTACTCCTAAGATTGTTAATCTTATTATTGTGAACAAAACACCATCATTTTGGTACTACTCATATATCAAATTTCTATATAGAAATTATTAGGGAGCTTTTGAAGAAGGATTATATGCCTAATTATAATGACACTTTGACAAGAATGATTTTGTTGATAATGTTACATTAATGCATGATTAAGTTATATATATATATATATATATATATATATATATATATATATATATATATATATATATATATATATATAATTGCTATATGTTACATTAATGCATGAGTAAGTTAGATATATTGCTATAATTGTTTAGAAGGATTTCGTTCATTAGCATTTTGAATCATGTTATTTTTTATGGCACCACTATATTAATACAATTTCAATTAACTAATTTTGAAAATTCCATTACACTAAATATTAAAAATATAAATATAAAGAAAAATAAAGATCATAATATAAAAAAAAAAAACAAAAACAAAAACAAAAATTGTTCATAGACCTTTAGGGTTGCTTGTAAAATTAATTTAAAGTGCACATGAAATTCTTAAAAGGTTGAAAAATTCATTGCTAAATTTATACTAAAATTGGTAACCCTACTTCATTGAGTTATAATAAAATCATTATCACAAAAGAGGGGAAATACCAAAATTTATACACCTAAGGACTAAAGTTTTAACTTTTGGATAAATTTATTATTATGGATTAAGTATTTATTTAACTTGTTAATCAAAATCACTGTAATTATTTATTTGATACATAATATATCAAAAATAACATTATATAAAATACAAAATGATTAAAATTATTGAAAAAAATATGAAATTATGTATAGAATATACAAAATAATTTGTATTTAAATACAAAGCATGCCTTCCCATTTAAGAGAGTTTTACCCTCCCAAAAGCTATCTAATTTATTAGATTATAACCCAACCAATTACCATCTTGACTACTCAAATACAAATTAAACCAAACATAATAGAAATTCATTTGAATGTAGCTAAATAATTTTCCATGACCTTCTTCTTACTAACTTAAGAGGTTTTGGACTTACCCAAGTAAAGATCATCAATTATTAAAGCTAGCCATACATAATGGTTTAGTTCATAATCAATCACATGAGTTATCTCTAAAAGTCTCTAGCACATAATGAATCATTATGGAAACCTACATTCTCTAATTTAGTTCACATTGAGTAGAATATTATATGAAGAATATAAATAATTAACAATTTATTTGATAATATTTTAATGTAAAAAAGGACTCCAGAGTCTATCATCAATATAAAATAATTATAAGTCTATTTGATCTTTTCTTTCCCATGTAAAAAAGAATTGTACCCTCCAATTCATAGGCAAGACCACGATATATGGAAACATAAATACATATTTTTCACTTTTACATGATAAATAAAGATATGGTTCATTGTTGTGTGTGTATTTCAACAGTGGGAAAGACCCATGATATCATAAATGAATTTTCAACCAGCAGTGGGGATAACATTCACTAGTTATTATCCACAAATATGAGCTAGTGCATCATCATTATTCCAATAAAACAACGCCGCCTCAAATAACCCACTGGTGGTCTATAAGGAGATAGGCTTTCACTCCTACTATATGCCTCCATTTTCTAGGTATTTAATATGTTTCCTTGTATTCATATAATATGAACTATTATCCAATAAAAAACAAATGTTAGGTCATACTCCAAGACCAATCTTTTGTGTGAGTTCCCACAAAAGCTTCTCTTCCTTTTAGGAAACTAAGTTTTTTTTAAATGTTGAAATATTTTATTTTTTCTCTATAAATTTAGATTTAGCATCACCATTGCAAGAAGAATATGAATTTAGTTCCAAAGCTTAATTTCATGACATTGCGAATGATTATAAACCCAATTAAGCATTTAAGAATCAATGTTAAGGAAGGCTTGTAATGTGAATTATTGTGAAGGAATTTTTATTACTTTGTGGAGTTATTTTGTTTGGATTTCACCATGGAGGATGGGAAATAAGTTATGAGAAATAGTTCGTCCCTAGCATAAAAGGTTGTTATATTTATCATTTGAAAGGAAGAAAATTGTAGCTTGAAGAACTTTCCCATAATTTCCTTAAAATTTCAAATTTAAGAACTTGTATTTATATATTCAATTATATACCAAATGAGTTTGCAAAACAATATATTCCCTCTAACAACCAATAGCTCATTCATTGAGTTATTTTGTTGTCAACTATTTTAAGATCTACACACTTCTACATATAACTTGGATTTTCGCCATAAGCATGAATCATCTTCTATTGGGAGAGATTTATTAACTCCAACTACAATATGATGGCATGCACTCTCACTCTAAAATTCTCATTTTCCTTGTTTTGTTTTCTCTCACTCAATTTTATATTGAAATTTGTGATTGATATTGAAAATGTTCTCTCTTATGTTCAATCTTGTTTTCTTGTGTTGTTTTTTCCTTTGCATTATTGTGATTTTAGTTATGAAGATTCGGTTTTAGTTCCCTCCTTCAACATGCTTAAATAAGCATTGAGTCTGTTGTAACTTTTTATTTTATACAAGAAATTATATTCCTTATTTTCAACCAAAAATAAAAATAGCACATTCATTTACTCAACCCTCAAGAGTGATGGAATATAAAGGTTGAATTGAGTGGATGCATTCTATCCTAAAGAAAATGGTAGCTACATATAGTTGGTTTTTGATATTAGTAGTTTCACAAGTTTTATTATTAAAATAAGGATAAGTCAAGACATACTTAAATACCTTGTCTTAATGGAAAAACATATCCTACTTTCATTTTCATGCTTAAATTTCAATTTGGTCTATACCTTATTTTTTGACATTTTAGAATAATTAGATTATCTTCATTTTCCATAGCTTAGATAAAATGTTATTAAACATGTTAAATTTTGGAATTAAAAGAGAATTAGTGAAAGTGAAATGGATTTTCTGATCAAACTGGAAAAAAATCCACCAGACTTATGAAGCCCAAAAGTGAATAGCACAATGCCCATTTCATTGAAACCCTACATGATACACACTTCAAGAGGACACAAAAAATTCCTTGTTTCTAACAATAAGATCACCATTTCTCCTTAATATATCATAATTACATCTAGCAAAACCCTTACTAACCCTAAACCCATATTCATGTTACGAATTGAATGAAATTTGAACCCAAGCTTCTTGTTTTCCTATCCATATTTACCCACTCCATAATTATTTTATTTTAGCATGATGCTACCTTAACCTATTGATATAATCAACTCTTCAAATCAAATACTCCTATTCACTACTTTTTTATTTTTCTCATGATTTACTATGGTGATATCCACATTTGTTTTGATATATTCTTCGCTAAACCAAGATTTCTTTTCTTTCCAAATCCATGTGAGCTATGCAACTTCAAATTGCATTCCTCGTAGGAATTTGTTTGGGAATTTGTTTTTTTATCTCTAAACAAAAAAACTACCTCCTTCCCTTCTGCATGAGCACTTGTTGATCATGAATAGTACGAAAATATGACTTTCTATTAGTGCTTAATCATTTGAAATATCATTTTATTGCAGTTTTCATGGATCTTATTCAATGTATGTTATATTAGTTACTCATTAACCATTCAACAAACTTTTCTTATTTTCAAATAATACATCATATTAATTCATTTCAACATTGTCATTGTCTTTGAAGTATGGTGGTTTACATCTAATAATAAGTACAAATTTATTTATTCCTAATAATAAGTACAAAATCATTAGTTCATCACTTGTTTATATCGTTTTATTTAATTGTAATAATAATATATAAAACATGTGCAACAAATATTAAGTATTTTGAAATTTTTTATTCATACTATTATTTTCATGAAATCCATAATCATTATAAATTAAAAATAAAGTAAAAAAGATAAACCATAAATATAATAAAATATTTTCTTATACATCATTTTTATAATAATTCTATTGGATGAAGATAACAATAAATTTTCTCACTAAACTCATTCACAATATTATTTTTGTTGATAAAATACATTAGGAAAATATACATTAAAATGTATATATTAATAGGTTACATCTCATCGATGTAAAGGGAATTTGAGTTTCGCTTTTTGTCCATTCTATGTAGAAGAAGATTTTTCAATTAACTTTCAAATTTTAGCTTCCAACCAATCATGTTACACCTAATCCATGGAAAGGGAAATTGAGTTTGGCGTTTTGGTTGAGTTTCTCTTTTTGTTGAGTTTCGCTTTTTGTCCCTTCCATGTGGAAGTAGATTTTTCAATCAATTTTCAATGAATAGAATGAGATTTTTTTAATCAATTTGGAATACAAATAATTTCAATGTTGGAATTTTTTTAAAAAATATTTTCATTTCTATATATTTATATTTTTTTGGAATTGAGATGCATTATATTTAAGTAAGTTTTAAAATTATTATAGCAAAATTCATGGTATTACATATATATATAATTAAAATAACGATCATTTTTATAAATCACTAAAAATAAAATCAATAAATCTAATTGACAAAGATAAATAACAATAGTTTTTATAAATTTTAAATTTAATTAATAAAAATAAATTGATAAATAACCATCATTTTGCTAGATGACTAAAAATAAATCTAATTAACAAAAATAAATAAATAAATATCAAATAAAGAATAAATAACAATCAATCACGATCATTTTGCTAAATCACCAAAAATAATCCAAAAACCGAATTAACAAAATAATTTAATTCTAAATCACCAAAAATAAACCTAAATATAAATAAATAAATATTCCATGCCTAAGCTGCCTGAAATCCTTCCTTGTGAATAAAAATTATAATTATTTATTTTTCTCATGCTTTGCACAAAATCTCACACGCCCCTCTAATTTCCCTAATATCTCATACGCTGCTTTAAGTTCCTTCCTGAAGTTGTACACAGATGGCAAACATCTAATACGCAACACAAGCTTCTAATTGGTAAAGTTGTACATATATAGCGATTGCTTCCATTGATGACTTGTGAAGGCACATACTCTCTAATTATCTGGATTTTTTTTTGGGAGGGACTCCTCTCATTACTCCATAATGACTTCAGATATGATGCTTTTTAATACATCTACTTGCAACTTCTCTCCATCTTCTTTCTGCCAACAAAATACAAGTTAATACAAGTTTAATTTTCTTTAGAAATTAAAAATAGGTATATAAATTTAGTTAGAATTTTGTAAAAAGTATAATTATATTTTTTTTAATTAAATTTTTATTTTATTATTTAAAATTATAGGGTTAAATAAAATTTATATTAAATTTAAAGAAAGTAAAATTTAAACTAAAAGGAAATTTTATTTTTTCTTTTTCAATAAGAAAATATCAATAAAATTAATATAAAACTATATCTATGTCAAATCAAAATTATTATAATTCTATTTTAGATTATATCTATCCAAAATCAAATTGAGTGAGATATAAATGATGAACAAACATTATGTTTTATTAAATTGATGGCTTTAATATTAAAAATGTCTAGAAAATGTTTAACACTTTTATTATGAAAATGAATGTAGTTTTAGGTATCAATTGGATATGGAGTAAAGTTAATTTTACATTATGTCCAAGTTTGAAATTTACAATGACTCAAGGATGTATCACACCTTCGTCTAATTTTGAACCAATTTTATATTTATATTTCTTAATAAAGAATAAAACCAATTTTGAACCATTTAAGAAAGAGGATCCTAAGATCAGAAGAGAGACTCCTTACCTGAACTATGATATTGATGAAAATATATCCATCGAAGGAATTCAAATTTGCATAGGTTACTGACATTTCCATGGATTCTAGGACTCTATCCACCTCCACAAGTAGGCTAGAAGAACCCTTGCAATACAAACAGATAGAAAACACATTGTCCTTCACCTCTGAAATGTCAAACTGAAATAAACATCATCATGTGAAATTATATCCCACAATATATGAATTGAGTTTACAAAAAAAGATATAGACTAGTTGAAACCTACATTCAATTAAAAAGTAAAAACAAACTTACGATCAAATAATATATGAATTGAATTTAAAAAAAAAAGAGTAAACCTACATTCAACTAAAAGGTAAAAGAAGCTTACATCTAACAATATATGAAATGAATTTACAACAAATGAATTTACAACAAAAAGATATAGACTACCTAAAACTTACCATTAAAACTGAAATAAACATCATCATGTGAAGTTACATCCAAAAACATATGAATTGAATTTATAAAAAATAAAAAATAAAGACAATGAAACCTACTTCCAAAAGCTCCTCCATGCTTTTCCCCTTGTATTCATTATGTGAACATTCTCTTTCACATGGCGGAGTAATATTCTCTTTGAGGCGAACAACATCCTCTTCAGTAACCTTAACTTGCTTTTGCAGTTGGTGAATGTAGTCGATCGCATCCTCTATGATGGATGCCTTGTCCATCTGTTATTTAAACCAGATTGTGATGGTGTAGTATTTTTTCAATTAAAAAATGGATTCTAACATTTCAAAAATCATTAACACAGTTTTTATTGTTTAAATCTATGATGTTCTCAAATTTATCTGAATTTCTAATAAAAACACAGAAAACCCCAAAATTTTTGCTCATTGCATTATACATATTAAAATTTATAAAGACAAATAAAATACAGTTATGTACATTTTCACTAATTCTTTTTTGGTTTATTATTGAATATTTCGGAATTCAAAGATAAACATGATAAATTTTCTCTTTATTCATCTATTCTGAAATATTCTTAAAATCTTCAAATAAAAATAGTACAAGCCCACCAATAAAACTGAGTCCACTAATTTAATCTTAATGAAGGATTTCATTAAAGAAATGCTATGTAGAATAAGAGAAACCTTGGTTATAATAGGAACTATAGCCCTCAGGCTGTAAAGGCTTTCGTTCAGCCTCCTCCGACGCCTGCGTTCAGAAATTGTGTTCTTTGAAGCTGTTCGATATGATGACGACTTCCTGTCATCGAAGCAGAAGACATTGAGGGAGGAACTCTCATCTACGACACCTTCGACTGATGATATGGAGCGGGCGCAGGAATCGAACATATTACCTCTGGTATCAGACATTTCGAGGCACAGATTTAGAAGAACAGAGCAAAGTGAAGATGGCCTGTGCTAATAAAGAAAAACGAGGGCATCTAATGGCGCATGTTCGGCCACGAAGGCGTGATCATCGCCACTTGTTTTAGTGTGATGTGGCTCTCTGACAAAGGGAAAATGGGGCAAATGCTTTTATGGGCCGCGCGCCGACCATAGATTGAAATTGTCAATGATTGATGACGCGAGCATGACGATTTCGTCAAATAATAGTAATATGCATTTACTGATGCGTATGGTCTTTCGCAAACCCAACTTTCAAAATGCGTGAGCCGACGATCACCAGGTGGGGGGTTTGTTAGGTTTGCTGCAGGAGCTGTCCATCTAAGGACTTTGAGAGATCATGGATTTGACTAACTAAAAAGAGGAGATTACCATAGATTATCTGGTTTGTTGGGTTTGTTGAAGTAGTTGTTTATCTAATGACTTTGAGAGATCATGGATTTGATTCTGAAAGAGGAGATTAGTATAGATTTGATATAGCTAACAGAATTACTACACTTGGTTATCTAATAACTTTAAGAGACTTCGGATTTGATTGGCTGAAAAGAGGAAACTATTATAGATTTGACCAACCTAACAGAATTACTGGATTTGGTGATGGTCTTCATCGAGACACTTTTTTCCTCTTTTTCTCACAACCTTAGTCCAAGGGCTGCACTTCTTTCCTCTCTTTCTCACAACCTTAATCCAACCGATAAAAGACAGATCAACCAAAGTAATTTGCAGATTATTGTTGAGGTCGTGAAGAAATTCCTTATAAGTGTAAGAAGAAGTAGAATACCCTCTTCAAAATACCCTCAAAATCCCTGAAAAGACATCTAATACCCTGTTCAAAATACTCGAAAAGACATCGTGACTTGCCGCAAGGGAACCCCATAAGTCTAATGAGGAGCGACAATTTGATCGTGTTGCCCCTAAATCATATCATAGTCAACACCATCCTCCTCTTCATCTGAAATGGAAGAAGTCTAGTCCTCCATAGGGGTTCAGGTACAAGGTTTCCAGCTTTTAGATTTTGAAGAATTTGACAAAGGGCAAGAATTTTGTGAATGGACTATTTGAAGACAAACACTGCAAGAATCTCTTCTACATCCGCGAAGGCTTACTGAGGCGTTTTGAAGAGAAATGCGCAGTGCACCGCGAGTGGGAGTTGTAGCTCAAGGGACTAATTTGTCAGCCTTGTAGCTCAAAATTTTTTTTGGGTTAGGTACCCCGGTTGAAATTAATTTAATTTAATTTAATTTTTTTTTTTAGGGTTTTGGGAATATTAGAATGGATAGATTTTTAGAATGGTTAAGATAATTTTTTTCCAATGGGTTGAATTTAATTTCTAATTTTAGTATAGATTTTGGGAATATTTTGAAGTAATAATCTAATTTTCAAGTTTTTTTAAAGATTAATTATTTAAAAAACTATTTAAATATTTTAGAAAAAGATTGAACCCATTATTGATAGTACTTTTTTCTAATTTGGGGTTGGTTTTAAGATTTTGGCGATTAATTGTCAAAATCATGGATTTTAAAGAAGTAATTTTGAGACCACTCTTTTATTTTTATGCTACTACTTTTTAATTTTTATGCTGATTTTAATCTTTTTGTTGCAATGGTGCAATTTTTTAAGGTCATTCTTCCAAAGAAATTATAATGACTATCGTGAGGAAAACATAATATTGTTTTTGGTGCCACTTTTGGATTTGACACATGATTTAAGGTTTTTGTTGAAAGCATAATGAGACTTTTAAGGCAATAATTGTATAAGGTGGTCTTTTTGAGCCCCAAAAACATGTTGCTATTGATAGCACCACTTTTTGAAATGGAGGGAAAATCAATGGTTGAATGCAACCTTTAAACAAGGGGGAACTTTAGAAGGGTTTTGTCAAGTTAGTAACTAGGTGCCTAAGGCTATAGATCTTGGCCATAGAAAATATACAAGATATTGTTTTTTTAACTATTTGGTGGAGTAATTAATTGGATGAGCAAGATGTAGGTCATATTTGCATTATTACCTATAGCAGTTGAATAAATGGAAGCTACCCATAGAAGTAACGAATTTGTATGGTTGGAAATATTGCATTAAGGTATATGTTTTGTTGTAAAAGTGGTGGTGATATGTTATAATATCTCAAATGCCATATTTTATGGAAGAGAACCTTACTTATCATTCTAAGACAAAAAATATTGATGTGCAATAACATTTTGTTAAAGATGTAGTTAAAAACAATAAAGTTTTATTGGAGAATAATGATACTTCGAAAAACTAGCGGAGCTCTGCACCAGGCTGACCTCCATGACCTAGGGTTTGCGGGATTTTGCGTTGGCTGCCCCAAGAAGACCTCCATCCCCAGACTGTAAGGCCGTGACCCCTCTCCTGGATAGCTTGAGGCTCACCGATGACCGACTCCAGTGGGGGGACCGTTGCTCCCCCCATTATAGGCCAACCTCCCATAGGGGCGACGGTAGGGGCTGATATTGTCAATCAGGACAACTCTGGCCCGTCTCATGAAACTACAAGGGCGACTCCCACATCGCAGCCGACAAACACACCAGCAACAGAAGAAGTGAATACTAAATCAACAACATGCATACCACGAACCCCAAGAAAACAGTGATCAAGCTCCCAGCGCATCGCATCAATGAAAGAATCTAGTTCATGAAGGATCATGCACTAATAGGCAAGTTCATGGGTTTCTGGTCCACGAAAAAAGCATTGCAAGGATGGATAGCTTCGAAGTGGAAACCCAAAGGCCACACTGACCTACAGTTGTGTGCTAAAGGCTTATTCAACGTGCTCTTCACATGCACTGAAGGCAAAGACAAAATCATGGAAGGAGGCCCCTGTTTCTTCAAAACTACAGGTCTATACCTTCGACCCTGGACGGAGCGATTCAACCCTAACAAGCAGGATCTTACTTGGGTTCCGGTCTGGATCCGGCTCTACTCCCTCCCCTAGGATTACTGGGATGAGTTGACCCTCAGACACATCGGCAATGCCCTAGGAGAGTTCGTCAAGATCGCATAGGAGACCAATATCAACCATACGCAGCATATGCCCGCATATGCGTCTATATTAACTTGCCAGAACCTCTACCAAGCGAGGTAAGTCTGCTGCATGAAGAATTTGAATGGACAGAAACTGTAGATTATGAGCACATTCCTTTCAAATGCAGGAAGTGTCACCAACATGAGCATCTCTTCAAAGATTTTCCCCTACACAGGAAAGCTACTGCTAAAAAGGAATCCAAAGATCAGGAAGCAGAAGGACTCATGAAGGTAGCAAGCAAAAAAAGCCACAAGAAGAGAGCTATCCCTCAGCAGAATAAAAAAGGACCAGCAACTAGCAACAGCTTCACAACTTTAAATCAGCTAAATGAAAATGAAAATGAACCAGTCATCGAAGCCGGGAACACCTCCACGGAGAAATCCCAGCTCTCAAAGGCTCAACAGGACAAGGTCCCCCTTGAGACCTTCCTAAAACCCCTAACCGCAAGCTACACAGGGGATAAAAATGTGTCAAAAGGCAAAGAACAAATCACAGAGATGATCTCAGAAGCCATGGAGGAAGAACTAGAAAGCATTGAACTTAAGGGCCTGGATCTCATAGGATTAGAGGATTCCTACAATAATAAATACTTCAAATCTATTCTGGAGCAAGAAGTCCAAAAAAAGGAAGAAATCCTAGCTAGAGCGCTAGAAATAGGAAAAGAAATGGTGGACTCAGGGCGATTCCCCAAGTTGACAACATTTTTCGCCTACACCACCAATCCTATCCCATGAAGATCATCTCCTGGAATATAAGAGGGCTCAACATCCCCACTAATCACAGGAAAATAAAGAAAAGGATTACTGACGAACACCCTGCAATATTCTATATGCAAGAAACCAAATGTTCCAACTCCACTCTGGATACAATCTTCAAAAAAATGTGGAAAGGTAGAAATACAATAGCGGTTGATGCCAACAGAGCTTCTGGAGGCCCGAAAATCATCTGGAAACCCCAAATCATCTCCTTAGAGAACTTTCATGCCAAAAAACACTTCATTCAGGCCAACTTTCACCTTATTGGCACAAATATCCATGGTCTTCTCACAAATGTCTACTTTCCACAAAACATCCATAAAAAAATGGAGCTCCTGGACAACCTAACAGAATTCAATAAACATAGAGTCTTTCCACTTAGGATCCTAGGAGGAGACTTCAATATGATAACCAATCTTCAGGAAAAGAAAGGAGGAAGGATGCATCTGGACTTGGACAGTAATGGGTTCAAGAAATTTATTCATGGTAACCACCTCATCGATCTTCAAACCTCCAATGGAATCTTCATATGGAATAAAAAAAGAGGAGGTGCCCACCAGATAGCCTCAAGACTAGACAGATTCCTCATCACAAAAGAATTCAACCGGTTGGGGGGAGACATAGATGCTGCCATCATCCCTGCGGTAGGCTCTTACCACTGGCCAATACAACTTCAGTGGTCACAACTAGGTTAGCATGCTCCTAAATCTTTTCGCTTCGAACACTGCTGGTTCCAACACCCAGGGTTCAATGATATGGTTTCTAAATGGTGGACCTCCATAGTACCCTCGCAAGGCACTAAGATGCTCCAGTTCCAGACAAAACTGAAAATGCTCAAAGGTAAATTGAAGGTCCGAAAAAAATCAACCTTTGGCAACATCTTCACAAGAAAAAAAGAGTTGGAGGAAAAAATGAAGAAGCTGCAAAAGACTATTATCCAGGAATGATGCTCAGCCGAGTCAGAAAGTTAGGAGAGGACCTTAACTACTCAGATGGAAGAAAAAAGGAACCAGGAAGAAATCCTATGGAGACAAAAATCAAGAATCTGCTAGCTCAAAGAGGGAGAACGAAATACTAAATTCTTTCATCGCTCCACCATTCAACACAGGATGCATAACATAATTACTGTTCTTAAAAACCAATTTGGAGAGCGACTAGAAACGAAAGAGGCCATTAATGAGGAATTGCGCAATCACTTCAGGAACATTCTATAGGAACCGAATCATCAAAGGTATGAGGCCATTGGGAAAGTCACCCAACACATTCCCAAGCTGATAACGGATGATCACAACAGTTTGTTGCTTGTAGCCACCACCCTGGTTGAGGTGGAACAAGAATTATTCCAGTTGAAAGCAGGGAAAGCTCAAGGTCTTGATGGATTTACCACCAAATTCTTCCATTTTTTCTGGGACATCATTCAAAACGAAGTTTGGGACGTAGTGGAGGAATCACGCACCACTCACTAGATTCTACCAGCGCTAAATGCCACCTTCATCACTTTGGTTCCAAAAGAATACAATGCATCCTGGCCAAGTAATTACATGCCCATAGCACTCTGCAATGTCATTTACAAAATTATCTCCAAATTTATTGCTAATAGGCTGAAGCAACTCCTTCCCATGATTATCTCCCTAGAGAAAATTGGTTATGTGGAAGGCAAGCAAATTCTTGATGGCATCATCTTAACCCATGAAGTCATTCACTCTCTCAAAACCTCCAAAGAGCCTGCATGCTTCTCAAAATCGACCTCTCAAAGGCTTTTGACAAACTCAGCTAGGACTACATCAAAAATGTGCTCATAGCCTTTGCCTTCAGCCTCACCTAGGTTCGTTGGATCATGAGTCTCATCACCTCCCCTTTTCTCTCCATTTTGGTCAATGGTATCCCCTCTACTACCTTTAACCCCTCAAGAGGCATCAGATAAGGGGACCCCCTTTCTCCCTTCATCTTCATCATTATGGCTGAAGGATTGGGTCACCTTCTCAAAAGCTCCATTCAGTCAAGTGCCCTGCATGGTTTACCCCTCCACAACTTTCCCCCCTCCTCCCATAAACAATTTGTGGACGACAATATGATTATGGGTTACCCCTCAGTCCAGGAAGCCCGCACCCTCAAATCCCTTCTAGACTTCTTCTCTGAAGCCTCCGACACATAGGTCAACCCTGAAAAATCGCAGATCTTTTTCTTTCATAACCCCCCCCCTTCACTCAGCGCAACATTTCCAGCATCCTAGGATTCACCATTTCTTCCTTGCCCTCCAAATACCTAGGAGCTCCTCTTACTGACTCAGCCATCAACAACTCCTCCTGGCGAGCCCTGCTGGACAAAATGGAAACCCGATTATCCAATTGGACTCATTGCACCCTCTATATTTCTAGCCGCCTAGTTCTCATTAAATTTGTCCTGTAATCACTCCCCATCTACCTCTTCTCAATCCACTAATGTCTTTCCTTGACATTATACATAGGGTCAAGGAAATTACAAATGGTGAAGGTGCTTATGCGTTCAAAATTGAACTTTTCCTAGACCTTCCTTAGGCTTCTTGACCGTCTTAGAAGGGCTAAAATTCAAAACAAAAATATATATATCAAAATCACTCGTCAATTGCGAAGTTAGATTAAATTTCTATATTTCAAAAGAAGGGAAAAATTTTCTAATAACCCATCAATATTTTTTTAAGTTCTTTAAATTTACTCCTATTTCTGTACTGACAATAAATAATAACACGGTAGTGTTGAGAGTTTTAATTAGTGATTAAGCCTCTTAATATTTAATTGTCAATCCGGGGCTCGTACGCTTCGAGTTGTACTGCGTGTTTGGCTCAGCTTATGATTAGAGCATATAAATTCCTTGTTAATGATCGTTAAGTACACACCCTTCTATCAATTAAGTAAACTAGAACTCATCTGTCTCTTCCTTGAATTAAATCAACCAAATTGAATCACTTAAAAATAAAAATAACTCTAATCTACATTTGAGCAATATTAATCACAATCCAAGTAATGAAAATTACTATTTAAACGATATTAATTTCAATCTAAGTAATGGAAATCTCAATCTAAATACTAAGACCTGTCTAACCTAAATACAAGAATCTTAAATCAATCAAGATTAATTTAAAATGATACCAAACTTATGCTAAATCTTAATCCCAATAAAATTCACTCTTATTCAAATGATCTTAAACTAAGGAAATGAACAAACAAGACTGCAACTCATCTAGTTCCCGAGATGCATAAAACAAATCAAATAAGCATTCAAACTAACCTGTGTCACCACTCTGCAATTTCTTCAAAAGAAATTAAGTAAAGCAAGATTCTAATTGACATGATTTCAGATCTAAAAGACTGCAAAATAAGAAACTATTTTTTCCTTAGATTACTTTAATCAAACTCAAGAAATCATTCAAACATCACCACATTGACTAATGGTTCTACCAATAACTAATTACAATTATAATGAATTGCAAAAGTAAACTGCAAGTCCAAACAATGATTCAATGGTCTAGTTGCATTGCTTTAAAATACTTGGTTGCCAAAACACAATGTTACAAGAAATTACAGTGGATCAGTAAGGTACATAATCGATTTCAATTCAGATTTAAAAGAAATGGAGTTATCGATCTATAGTTTATCCAATTAAGAAGCACCTTTAAATATTCCAATTGTAAACCTGTAACAAAGGGGTTATTAATTCAATAAAATCATTGGTCAACACCATTCTTTTTGGTATGCAACGAGTTGGAGATGAAGTATCTATTTAATTTCAAGAAAATAAATTACATTTTTTAGTACAAAATCGTAATTATGAGATTTAAATAGCAAATGCTTTCAAAATATAATCCGTACACCTGGATTTATCCTAAACAATGCCTAAAGATGGTAGGCCCTTGCCACTCCCGGAGAAATTCTAAACTAAATCAATGCCTAAAGATTAAGCAAAACTATAACATTTACAAAGAATTCATGGCAAAGTCAAATTGTATTAAGAGTCAAATCATAAGTTCACTTACGTACATTCCTTCAATCATTTGTATCATGTTCACACATTGTCTTCCTCCTCCTTAAAAAAATTCCCCAGGTTACAATACAAACCATCGCTAATCGATTTATAATTTTTAGAAGGAAAATTAATCATTTTCCTCAATTCTGGAAAATTAAACAATTTTAGCAAACTGACCTCAAAGAGATTGGCATGTCTTCCTAACCATGAAGAATTTTGGAAAATGATTCGAAGGGAGCCTAATTTGTTATATTTTAAACAAAAACCTCTCTTTTATTTGTCTCATTCAAATTCATATTCTCAGAAATCGTGCTCAAAGTTGGTTGTCTAGCTCTTTTTGCAAGGTTAACAATGTTACCGATGAAATAGGTAACCTGATCTTAAAACGGGAACTCTAGCCCAAAAAGACTCAAAAAATATGAAAAAACACCCCAAAAACAAAAAAAGTGTATTCCAGAATGCACTTGGTTTTTTTTTAGGGTCAAATTTCAACATTTTATAAAATTATGCTAAAAACAAAATTGTTTCTTGAAAAAAGGATTGAAAAAACACCCTCAAAACAAAACCAGTTGATGCTGGAATAACAAAAAAAAAAATTGTGTTATATTTTTGACATTTTTAAAAATAGAAATAACATTTTTTAATTTTTAAAATTCAAACATTGAAATAAACCTAAAATTAAAGAAAAAATAATTCTAAAAAATAAAAAACATTTTAAAGCTTAAAATTTAAAAATATATAGGAATAAAAAAAGAAAAAATTTAATTCAAACATTAAAAAAACCTAAAATTTAAGAAAAAAAAAAAAACAAAACAAAACAAAATATTTAAAGATTAAAATTTTAAAATATATAGAAAAAAAAAACAAAATTAAAATATTAAATTAAAAAAACAAAAACAAAAACAAGTTAAAAAAAGAAAGAAATTATAAAAAATAAAATATAGAAATTAAATTTAAAAAAAGAAAGAAAATGTTTATTAAATTTAAAAAAATAAATAAATAAAACAATTTTAAAATAAAAAATTAAATTAAAAGAAATATATTAAATTTTAATAAATTTAAAACTTTAAAATAAAAATTTAAAAAAAATAAAAAAAAATACATTATTTAAATTAAAAGTAAAAAATGAAAAATTAATTAAAAATAAAAAAAATGAAAAATAAAATACAATAGAAATATCAAATTTAAAAAAAAATATATATTAAAAAAACAAATAGATTTAAAATATATATATATATATATATATATATATATATATATATATATATATATATATATATATATATATATATATATATTAGATTTTATTAAATTTTAAAAAAATGTTAATATTAAAATAACAAATTAAATTTAAAAAAGAAAAATATTAAATTTTAATAAATAAATGAATAAACAAATAAATTTCGAAATAAAAAATAAATTTTAAATATAAAGAAAAAAAAAACATTGTTAAAATAAAAAGTTAAAAAACATTAAAAATCAATTAAAAATGAAAAATTGAAAAAAAAAAATTAAAAAAAAATATATTAAATAAAAAATAAAATAAAAAACAAATTAATTTGAAAATATTAAGTTTAGTTAAAAAAAAAAAAAAAATCTAATTTTAAATACACAATTTTAATTGAAATAAAAAAAAATATAATAATTTTATGTAATTAAAAAAATAATAATAAAAAAATTAAAAAAAAAAATATTAAACTCAAATAAATTAAAAAAAAAATACAAAATTTTAGATTAAGAATCTTCCGGGAAATCACAATAGAATTTTAGGAATGACGTGTTTTGAACTACCAACTGTAATTCATCATCATGATAATGAAGATTGGCTAACCAGACAAACCTATTTATACCAGGAGGAGAGAAGCAACGGTCAAAACCCAAGGAAAGTTAAAGAACGGTTAAAATTAAAAATATAAACAAAAAATAAATGGTCAAAAAAAATAAAAACAGAAAACATAACTAACCCAACCCTAAAAATGCTAGTCAAAACTAAATATAATATAAAATCAAAACTAAATCTAAAATGACACCAAAAAGAAAAAAATAAAATAAAAATAAAATAAAATAAATTAATAAATAAATAAATAAAAATAAAAATAAAAATAAAACAAAAATAAAATAAAAATCAAATTCAATTAAAAATCAAAGTCCAAATAAAAGAAATTAATACATTAATAAAAGTGTTTAATTAAAATTAAAATACAAATAAAATAAAACTAAAAATAAAGGATTTAAAAATAAAAATAAAAATAAAATAAAATAAAATAAAAGATATATATATATAAAGAATTCATATTTAAAAAAAATAAAATAAGAAAATTAATATATAATTTTTTTTAAAAATACATAAAATTAGAAATAAAATTCGAGTAAAAATAATAAAATAAAAGTAAAGGAAATAATCCATAAATAAATTAATAAAGTAATAAGTAAAAGCATTAATAAATAAATAAAAATAAAACTAGAATAAAAATAAAAATAAAAATAAAATAAATTATTTTTATAAATATCAAATCATATAATAAAAACAATATGATCAAAAACATAAAAATAAAAATAAAAATACCAAAGAAAAAGAAAAAAAGGACCGTTACAAGGAGTGAAGAGATGGAATACAATAACTGCTAACCTTCCATCTGTCATCCCTATTCAACGTACAAGGCCTCTTCTCAATCTCTATCGCCTCCCTATATTTCCGGTGATGGAAATGATCAACCCTAGCAAGGACTCTAGCATCTTCCAAACAAATATGATGCTTCGTCTTCTCTGAATGCTCAGCTAGCGCTGAGGACTTGGTTCTACCATGTCTAATATCAGTAGAATGCTCCTGGATCCTCTATTAATCGATCGACTAGTTTGGCCAATGTAGGGAGTCCCACAAGAGCACGGGATCAAATACACACCTTTCATGCTTTTTGAGTCCAACTTGTCATTTCCTGTTTTTTTTTTTTTTAATATTAATTCTATATATATATATATATATATATATATATATATATATATATTATTTTATTTTATTTTTATTTTTATTTTTAAATCCTTTATTTTTTGTTTTATTTTATTTGTATCTTAATCCTAATTAAACATTTTTATTAATGTATTAATTTCTTTTATTTGGATTTTGATTTTTAATTGAATTTGATTTTTATTTTATTTTTGTTTTATTTATTTTATTTATTTATTTATTTTATTTTTCGTGGGTGTCATTTTAGATTTTAGTTTTGATTTTATATTATTTTTAGTTTTGACTAGCATTTTTAGGGTTGGGTTAGTTATGTTTTCTGTTTTTATTTTTTCTGACTGTTTATTTTTTGTTTATATTTTTAATTTTAACTGTTTTTTAACTTTTTCTTGGTTTTTGACCATCGGCTTCTCTCCTCTGTATAAATAGGTTTGTCTAGTCACCAATCTTCATTATCCCGATGATGAACTATAGCTTGGTAGTTCTAAATGCGTCGTTCCTAAAATTTTCTCATATGATTTCGTAAGATTTATAATCTAATATGTTATGGATCGTCATAAGCTCGCACTCTCAAATACAAAATTTACTAAATTTTAAAAAATTAAATGAAAAAACTAAACATAAAATTTAATTAAAAAAAAAAAAGAAAAGAAAAGGGAAAAAAAAAAAGAAAAGAAAAGAAAAAGAAAAACAAACAAACAAAATTTAATAAAAATTAATAACAAAATTTTAAAAACAAAAAAAAATTAAAAAACAAAAAAATTAAAACAAATTAAATTTCAAATATAAAAATTAAATTAAAAAAAAAAAAATTAAATTTTTTGAATTTTTAAAAATAAAAATAAAAATTTGATCGTGATGGCATCACACCGGCTCTCACGGTGGCATGAGGCCGGTCGCCGGGCGGCGAGGAGGTCGCATGCGCCCCCGCCCACCTGGGGCCTGGGCACTGCACCGCCCCTCGGGCGGGGAGGGTCGGACCTCGGGAATCGCTCCCACCCGCGCAAGGTCAGACCCCCGAGAATCACCGCGGGCAAAGAGGGTCGAGTCACAGCGAGGGGGCCTATCTCCGGAACCCGCCTCCCCCACCTGCGTGCGCGCAGGGTCGGGCCGGCCGGGCGGTGGGGGTTGCATGCGCTCCCGCCGGCCAAATGGCCTATCCTCCGCTACCAGCGGAGGTCAATTGGCAAAAGCCACCACGATCAAAAAATTATTTTATCTTTTTATTTTTTTTAATTTTTTATATATTTTTTTAATTTGATTTTAATTTTTAATTTTTAATTTTTAATTCAAATTTTTTTATTTTTTTATTTTTTTTTTTAATTCAAATTTTTTTATTTTAAATTTAATTTGTTTTATTTTTATTTTTTATTTTTTTTTAATTTTGTTTTTAAATTTAATATTATAGATTAATTATTTTTAAAAATTTAAAATTTATTCATTAAATTTATTAAATTTTAATTTAATTTAATTTAAAAAAAAAATCTTTTAGTTTATTTGGTTTTTAATTTTTAAAATTTATAAATTGTTTCATTTAAAAACAACAACAAATTTATGGATATTTGTTTTTTAATTATTTGTTTGTGGTTTTTTTCATTTTTTCGTTTTTTAATGATAGTTTTTTTAATTTTAATTTTCTTTTTCAATTTTAAATTTTGTTTTTTTTTTAAATTTGTTTTTATGTTAATTTCAAAATTTGTATTTATTATTATTATTATTATTATTTTAATTTAAAATTTAAAATTTAATTTTTTCTTTTTTGTATTTTATTTTTTTTATCTAAATTTTAATTTTGTAATTTAAATTATTTTTAAATTTTCTATTTTTTTTTTTTTAATTATATGGTTTTTTTTAATAACTTAGAAAAAAAATGTTTTTGATGTTTTTTTTTTTTTTTTTTTTGGTTAATTTTTGTTTTTTTCTTTAAATTATGTGTTTTTTTTTTCAAATTTTTTCATTTCTTTTGATATAATTTTCGAATATTTTTGTTTTTTTCTGTTTTATTTATTTATTTTTGTTTAAATTTTTTATTTTTACAAGTTAATTTTGTTTTTTTTAACATTTTTATTGGTTTTTTTATTGTTTTTATAAATATATTTTTTATCTAAGTTTTGTGTTTTATTACCAACATGAAAATCACCACTCTAAAAAATAAGGTTGATGCTGCATCAATACGTTTCAAAATTAGCATGAAAATCACTAACATTTTAAAACAAATATTCATACTTCATAAATAAAAATATTATAGTCTCAAAAATGTGCACAAAAAAAAGGAGTGATTCTGCATCACCACTTTTCAAATTCGGGTGCTTTTTATGCTACCAAAAAAAATTAGGTAACAGTGCGGTTACCTATTTCATTGGTAACAGTGTTGGTTCTAGAATTTTGGAAAAACAGACATTTTTTACCAAACTTCCTCCAAGACCCACATACAACTTTTATAATAATTCGAATCTAGAGACACTGGTTTGGGTATACATGGTTATATTTTTAACAAACCCATTTTCTTATATTTTCCAGATTCACCTCGAGATGTACACGGATTGAGGTCAAACTTGGTATTTTGGAAACTTTGCACATTTTGAGCAGATTTGTTAATCATCTCCTAGGGACCCACATGTGCGACTTGGATGAAATCCAATGCATGGGAAAGTATTAAAACATTATTTTGGTCAATAACCTCCCTTGGTTTTCCCTGAAAGCGTGTCGGGATATCGAAACTCCAAATTGGACATTTCTGTACTCTACTTGTAGTAACTAGTTTAACTCGCTTGTGAAGAATTTCGACAATGGAACCTTGCGAAAAATGAAATTAGAAAAACCGTCATTATAAAATCATGACTAAATCATCTCTAATTGTAGAAAATCTAAGAAAACTAATGATATCAACCACGAGGTGTAAGTCATGAATTGGCAACAAGTGATGAAATTATGGTGTGAAATGAGTGTAAAGGTGTTGGAATTTAGGTTATGAATGACGATAATATATAGTGGAAAATTAGGCATATTTGAGGCCCAACAGGTAGCAACTTCTCTTATTTCTTTCATATTGATCTCACACATTCATTCTTAATGAAATCCCATCTACCCAATACCCCATTAAATACAAGTAAATCTATACATAGTACGAACTTTGAGGTTCATTATGCACTGGAATGAAAATATATGAATGAATGGTTACTAACAATGATAATTTATAATATACTCTGAAATCGAAAGGCATTCAAAACCCTGCAGAACATAAAATTATTAATCTAAATTGATTTGAAAGGTAGGTCATATCACAAACTATTCAAAAGGTCACTAGACTTTGTCTAAACACAAGAATTTTCATATTTACCAAATAAAATATGTTGATAGCCACATAAACCAATGGGAAACTTAGGGTTACCATTAAAACCTTTGTCGAAAATTTATATACTTTGATTGATAAATAATAGACTATAATATGCTTTATTTCTTATCATTAGTTTAAAAATGTTTTTTTAATTTTTTTTTTTTTTAACATTTTTTTTGGTTAATTTTGTTTAAAATCTTAATGTAAATTTGTTAAATTCACAAGAGTTTAAGTGGTATAATAACATAATATAAATCTCTTGAAAATTCACAAACACATTTAAAAAAATAAAAAATCACAATTTCATTCAAAATAATATTATATTCCAATAAAACAAACCAAAACAATATTAATTAATTGTTATATTAATATAATAATAATTGGAACTAGCTACATAACAATTGCATGAGGGTTTGGGGGAGCGGGGTGAATAGAACCCTAGCCGCCCCTACTCTCTCTATGGCACCTCGTCGTCCATGTTGGGTGTTTTTTTCCCTCCGAAGGTTCTCTCGGTGAGGTTTTGAAGTTGCTCGTTTTCAGGCTTTGCTTGAAGGGAGACATCTCTTTTTGTCGTGGCTAACTGGCGCTGGCTGGATGTTTCATTTAGTTGGTTCTTGAAGTCGTTGTTGGCACCGTTGGGCTTCTTTTCCCTTTTTTGCGCCTGCCGCCTTGTCGTCGTTGGGGTTTGGTCTTTGATAGTTATTCCTATGGCCCATTTGTAGTCTGTAGTGGTCTTCTGCCTCTACGTGGGCTATGCGCCATCACCATGGGGTATATATTTCTTCGTGGTTGTGGTTTTGGCCATTTTCCAGGATTTTTCTGCCACAATTTTTTAACCTGGTGCGTATCTCCTTGGAAACAAAATATAATAATAATAATGTACATTAACTAGTAATTTTTTTAAATTATAAGGAAATTGTACACACAATTTATTTATATTATATATAGTCATTTACCAATTAATGAACTAATTTTTTAATCAAAATAATAATAAATAATACAAAATAATGGAAAATGTTAAATTTAAAATGATCGTTGGAAATATGTATCAATTTTTTTTTGGTTGTTTTTCAACCAAATTTCGGTTCACAAATTAAATTAAAAACGTAGATTTCTCTTTTAGTTTTATATATCACTGTGTCATGCCATTTTCTATTTCATATATAAATGACATTCATAATATCACATCCATCACAATGGGACAAATAATTGGGACATTACTCTAGAAACAAAGCAATAGTGAATGGACTATTTAACAAAATTAAAAGGGCCACAAGTACATGATTGATAGGGATATATCCTCATGCAAATCTCACCATTCTCCACTACAATAAATAGCTTAGTACTCCACTTCCTAATCTATGATCTATTTCACATAATTGTATAGACACATTGTAATTAATACTTTGAACTTGCAATCTCAATTTAGTCAATCAATGTTGTTGTGATATACCATTATGCTAATAGGCTTAAGTAAAATGTTTAATGTGAAGGAAATGTAAATTTCATGGTTTTGAATCTACAAGACCTTATGACCCTCAGTGTTGAGATACATATATGAAATCCTGTAAATTCAATATTTTACTTCTAGATAACATTTAATATGGAATTAAAAGAGACGAAGTTATTAATTTTTCGACTTATCCCACTCCACTCACTTCCTGAAAATAATGGCAAGTTCCATCCATTAATTTTAATTTTCAGAAGCAACTGAACTAATCTCTGCACCATCCACCTCACTTTTGAATTTTTTTGAAGTCAAAGGAAGTGAAACTGTGTACAAATGCAGTTAATTAATTTAATTATGACCCAAATCTTAATTGACTCTTTAGTCAAGTTGGAACTATTATACCCGACAAAGGGCGACGAAGTGCATTGAATACCCAATCAGCCATTCAACATATTCATCCACACTCTCGACTCTCCCATCTCCATGAATCCTCGTTATCCTTGACACTCTTTCCTCATAGGGTGCATCCATTTTTCTATTTTTGTTTGCAACCAATCATCCACATAGGGAACAATCTGTGCAACCCATTATCCATAGAGAGAAATTTATCATCTATGATTTGACGCTAGATTACCATTTCCCTTTAATCAATAGCAAAAGTGAAGGTAGGGCTAGTTGATATAGTTTTCAAATCCATTGATTGAGATCGAGATGGAAACCTAGTAGCATAGGAATTAGGCCAATTGTATATTTAAATATCATCACCAGTAGAATTTGTCTAGTTTATTCCCATTTAGATACAATCATACAGGACATGTCAAGGCAAGAGCTCCAACATAGTGCAACAATTCAATTAGTCCTTACGAATTCATTCCTTTTTCGAAGTCTTATCACTATTGCATTACAAAAGTCTTTAGTTGGAAGTTATTCTTCATTATCCTCCTATTAATAAAATTTGTTTTGCCTCAATTTTTCATTTTCAGGTTTAGCTTTTGCTACAAATTCCACTCTGACAAATGTTTTATTTCTTTCACAAGTTAGAACATATCTACTTGCTTTGTTGTTGGAATTTTCTTGTTGCAAGTAACATGTATTATGCATATTATTTGGCTTCTAATAAATATCATTTAAATGTAACTTATCTATTATTTGATGAATTATTTGGTGGGATGAAGAAATTGTGGCTTTTAGAGAAAACTATGTGGGATGATAAATCTGTGATTTTTTAAAAGGACACTATTTCATTTTTTAATTTATTTTTAATGAAGGGTTTATTATTCCTTGCCTTGATAGGGACTTTAGCACTCTCCTCGTGGTAAATTGTTTTTGGCTATTAATTAGTTTGTCAAATTTTTGAATTTTTAACAAAATTTGTTGGAAAATGTTGAATATTCCTATTTTTCCGTAAATTTAAGAATCTTTTACTAATTTCTGGAAATATAATTTCTAATTTTTCATTCGCTAAGTGAGGCTTGATATGACATAATTCCGCTGGTGGAGGGTGAGTCATTTTTTGCTATATGTTAGTGTCTAATAAATCATTTTAAAATAAAAATAAAAGACTAGTTTTGTAAGTGGCAATTTCGTCAATGAGTACTCTAACACTATTATGCATGACACTACTATTTATTTGCAGAATTATGCCATAATTGATGAGGTTTTAGGTCCCTAACATAAGTGGTGGGGGGGTGGGCTAGCTGGTACTATTTTTTTTTATTTTTTTTTGGGAGGGGGCTAACTGATTTTGTTGTATGGAGAAAGGGTGTGTAGGAGGTGTAGGAGAAAGGGTCTACGGTGGACTTTGTTAAAGACTAGGGACTATATCAATTCAATATTTTTTCCTCCACACTTTTCATAAGGATAATTTAATATCTTAAGTCAAGAAATCGAAAAAAAGGGTGTGATATGCAGGGGAAGAAAAAAGGTTGTGGGTAAGTGCGATAAAAAGGGTGTGTGGAGACATTGGGTGTGGGGGAGTCTATTGAGCTAGGAATATATCGAGTAAATATTTATTCCTCTGCAATGTCTATAAAGCTATTTTAATATGTGGAGTCAAGGCATGGACAAAAAATGCTAATTTTGTGATATTCGGAGGAAGGAGAAAGGTTGTGCGAGAAGTACGACAGATAGGGTGTGTGGAGAAATTGGGAGTGGGGGAGTCTATTGAGAAGGGAATATATATAGTAAATATTTCTTCCTATGCAATGTGTATAAATATAATTTAATATGTGAAGAAATGCATGGACAAAAAAGGCTAATTTTTTGAGTGATGATTTCATTAGTGAGTGTTACGACACTGTTATGCATGAGATTGCTATTACTCTGCCCAATGATGCCAAATATAACCATGGTTATAGGTACCTTATGTAAGTGAAGGCGAGGGGGGGGGGGGGGCAGGTTAAAGTAGCTTTGAAATATTAATCTAATATGAAACTATTATAATTTAGTTGTGAAGAGAAATGGATGTGCGGGAAGTGTGGGAGAAAGGGTGTGCGGGGTAGTTTGTTAAAAACCAAGGACTGTATCAAATCAATATTTCCTCCTCCAAGCTCCACATAAGGCTAATTTAATATGTGTATTAGATACATGTATAGAAAATTATAATTTTGTGATATGCGAAGGAAAGATAAATATTATGGGGTAAGTGCGACAGAAAGGGTGTGTGGAGAAATTGGATGCAGGGGAGTTTGTTAAGGAGAAGGGACTATATCGAGTCAAGATTTCTTCCTCCATAGTGTGTATAAAGCTAATTTTGTATGTGGAGTAAAGTCAAGGACAAAAAAGGATAATTTTGTGAGTGGCCATTTATTTAGTGAGTGCTATACTTCTTTATGAAATGATTCCAAATATGGGTGTCGAGGTGTGAAGAATATTTTAGAGCACTAACATTGACATTGGCACTATAATAGATACTTCTAGTGTGTTTCTCATTTCATTTTATTTTTTTTCCCATCTAAAACTTTTATAGATTTAACTGTGTGGGAGAAAATATGAATAGAGTTGTGAATCTCTGTAAAATGAAGGATTACGTGGAGTCAAGGAAGTGTAGTGAATTACCACTGCACCTAGACAGGGATTATATGATAAAATGTGAGAACATGAAATTTCCTAACCTTAATAAGTTTCTTGTTTTGTTTGATATATGAAAATAAGATGGATATAGTATATTCGAAGGAGATGGGGAAAGTTCTATGAGACAATATGCATAATAATTAATTAATACTAATAAGTTGTGGAGTGGAAATACTTTCGAAGGAGGAAGTGCTCATAGAGAAATGTTCAGGAGATGCTGAGACTACAATGTGTATTTGAATGAGAGTTTCAAAAGGTTATTGCAAACTTTACATTTGTTATTTTTTTTAAAGAGTGGAATGGTGGTGCTTTTATTCACAATTTTATGCAATATTAAGTGAAGTGTATTTTTTTTGTCGAAGAATGGTTGTGTGGAGTAGGGAACATAAACATTATTCCGTAATGTTTCATATGTATGCATACACTTTTTTATTCCTTCCTCTATACAGCATTACATATCGTAGAGTACATAAAAATATAGCAAAAAGAAAAACAGAGTTGTATATAATGTAACAATAATGAAATGAAAATAAATCGAAAAAAAAAACACCTCTTAGAAAAGTTATCATTGTATTTTACCCATATATGTTCTACTTATGTTCATTTTCCATGATCTGGTGGTATGAGTTAGATCAAATATATATAAATAAGAGGAAAAACGTCTTAATTTCATAGCATGAAAAAAATTCAGATGTAACAACTACACAACAATAACATATATTGGACAAATTTTTTTAGCACTCTAATATTATCCACTTTTAAATCTCCGTACCTCATTGCTACAAGGCTATAATTTATATTGTTTAAATAGTCTAAGTACTCGCATATAGAAGAAATCATGCATTGTTTACCTGACAAAAAGGATTTTTCATCCCAACATCAAATAGGACGTGTTCACATTGAAACAAAACACTTATGTTTTCTGTCTGGTTTATACTTTATTTTTTATTATTTCAAAACAAAATATTTTGTAAATTCATACCATGCACATGATTGCTTACATTAAGTAAAATGACAAATAAAGTGTGATATTTAAATTGAATTACAAGTTTATGCCAACGACCAAAACGTGATTGTTCTTTCTCCACACACCTAAACCTTTGTACTCCAAAAATTGTAGTGTGAAACTCTCATTATCAGTATGTTCCTTGCCAGGGACTATAGTATTCACTTTTTGGTCAAAGTCTATTGACTATTAATTATTATTATTACTACTAATTACTGTCTAAAACATATCATGAAATTTTGAAACCTAATATGATGATTCTAATTACTAATTATTCTATTTATTGTTATTAATATTATTATTAATCGTTTCCTTGCGAGGGAATACAACACTCGATTTGTGTTCAAAGTGTGTTGTCTCTCCATTATTTTTCCGAGTTTTTTATTATTACAATTTTTCTATTTGCAAGTGCATTTGTTGAATTCTACTAACTATCAATTATTTTTCCAAGTATTTTCAATTTTAACCATAGTTCCAGGAAAATGATAAATATTCTTATTTTCCTATAATTTCAAAAATCATTTTCTAATTTATCGAAATCTTATTTCTAATTTTCCATTCGCTAAGCAAGGCTTGTCTTTATTTACTATATAATATGTATATTGAAAATTTAAAAGCTAATTTGACAATTATATCCACTAATTCTAGTTATGTTGTCCATAGGAGCATTGCATATGTGTTCATCATGTGTTTTTTCAGCATACACTTTGCGAACGCATGTTCGATTACTTTTCATGGGAGCTGGTTACAAATATATTCATTGTTCAAATTGAACAATGGTCATTCTGGTAGTTGCATGGTGTGATTGATTTTCTCTACAAGCTCATTTTGAATGAAGATACAAAATGTGTAGCATTTTTTTCAAGTAAACGGTGCATGCTTTCTTGTATATGTAAGTACTTAGAGCATTTATACAATATGTGTTACAACCCTATAGCAATGAGGTGAGGAGTTCAAAAAGTGGATAATGTGAGAGTGCTAAAAATGTTTATACAATGTATGTTACTATCATGTAGTTGATACATCTAAATTTTTTTCATGCTATGAAATTAGAACCTTTTTTTCCTCTTATTTCTATATATTTTATCTTATTCACATCGTTAGAGCAAGGAAAATGAACATAAGTAGAAGAAATACAATTAAAGACAATGACAACTTTGCTAAGAGGTGTGTTTTTGTTCTATTTGTTGTCATTTAATTATTATTACATTATACAACTCTATTTTTTTTGCTATATTTTTTTTTGTAATCTAACTAAAAAAAACGTCTTTTCAATTTTTAGGAAACATATAACACTTAGAGACTCAGATCTGGGACAACAATTACAAGGAAAAATGTACTTTGAATATTTCTAGAAAACATTTGTGCATTTGTACATTTGTTAATTTTTCAATATAATATATGTAACAACGAATATAAATTAGAATATGTCCCAACTAAAATCTATTTAGTATTTTACCTATATGCTTATAAATCAGATTCTATCTGGTAACTATGATCCTAATATTATAATATACATTAGCAATGCCTTTGCGCTATTTGGTTCTATATTCATGGGCCAGTTCTTACTTAGTATCATTTATAATGTCATTTTAAGCAGTGATTTGAATGTATTATTTGTGAACAAGAAAAAAATATCAGATTCAGATGATGTGATAGTATACATAGACGAAGAATTAGATAAGGTGATGAGTACTATTATAGAAGCAAATATTGCAGGAGACAAAGTGAAAGAAATAGAAGATAGACCTATTTTTTTAAGATAGTGCCCACTTAGGTGTGGAATAGTTTTATAATATCCATAAAAAGTAAAATCAAGTGGTAATTGTAAAATTCATTAAAATGAATTCTTTCTTCCCAAGTTTTGTCAATGAAGAAGATAATCAAAGATTGTTGCAAGATATTTCAAAGGAAGAAATTCAATTTGTAATGAATATATTTTAGGAGAATAAGAATGTTGAGTTAGATGGTTGGCCCATAGAGTTGTTTTTAGGTTTTATGAGTGGCTTTAAGAAGACTTAATGAGGGTCATCAACAATTGCAAAGCTTCTAGGAGCATGGTTTTAATAGCTTTAAATACCACCTCCATTATCATAATCCCACAGTATGATAACCATATTTCCTTTGATCTATACAAATCTATTTCATTATGTAATTGTATATATGTAATTATTGCTATAAACCCGTGTTGCTTTCACATTTGCCTAATTGTATTAACATTATTTTGGAGATTTTCATATTTATGAATGTGTTTTATGTTATGATATCCTTTGGTCAATAAAAAGTCCCCATTGTTATGCCTCCATGCCACTTCATCTTGAGAGATCATTCTATAAGTTTTTAAGGAAACGAAGTTCGATTATTAGAGAAGAATTCCATGCCATCTAAAAACCCACAAGCATTCGTAATATCAAAAAGGAGGTGACACCTAGGATCACTGTCATTTTCCATAACCCTTGAATTCCAATTTATAGGAGAGTATTTAATTAAGTCCCAAGCACTAAATATCCCTATCAACTTTAGCAACACCAATAACTAAGAAGAAGGTGAAAACAATCCTTGTCATTCCTCAATTGTGGTGAAAACTTTCCATATTAGTAAACCACATTTTGGCTTAAATAAGCCCATTCTTACTAATTTTACCACTTTTTTCTTCTATTTTAACCAATAAAATACTTCCAAAGGTTTTTTACAATTTATTTTTGATTTTTGAAATTTCACAAAAAATTATCCATTGTAATGCAGTCTTTATTATATTTTTACAAGAAATATACATTTTTATATTTTCTTTTCCAGGCCTCGTTTAAAGGGAAACATCTCTTTTTGTCGTAGATAACTGGCCTTGGCTGGATTTTTCGTTTCGTTGGTTCTTGAAGTCATTGTTGGCACCGTTGGGCTTCTTTTCCCTTTTTTGCGCCCGCCGCCTTGTTGTCATTGCAGTTGTCGTCAGGGTTTGGTCTTTTATAATTGTTCCTATGGCCCATTTACAATTTTTAGTGGTCTTCTACCTCTAGGTGGGCTATGCGGCATCACCGTGTGGTATATATTTCTTCGTCGTTGTGGTTTTGGCCATTTTCCAGGATTTTTCTACCATAATTTTTCTACCTAGTGCCTATCTCCCTTATTTTGGTTGGAAACATAATATAATAATAATTTATATTAACTAACATTTTTTTTAAATTACAAGGAAATTGTACACACACAATTTATTTATATTATATTATAGTCCTTTACCGATTAATGAACTAAATTTTTAATCAAAATAATATTAAATAATAAAAAAAATGGAAAATGTTAAATTTATCTTTAAATATGTATCTAATTTTTTTGGTTGTTTTTCAACCAAATTTTGGTTCATAAATTAAATTAAAAACATAGATTTCTCTTTTAGTTTTATATATCACTATGCCATGCCATTTTCTATCTTATATATAAATGACATCCATAATACCACATCCATCACAATGGGATAGATAATTGGGACGTTACTCTAGAGTACAAAGCAATAGTGACTCGACTATTTAAAAAAATTAAAAGGGCCACAGGTACATGATTGATACGGATATATCCTCATGCAAATCTCTCCCTTCTATGCTACAATAGATAGCTTAGTACTCCACTTCCTAATCTACTATTTATTTCACATAATTGTATAGAAACATTGTAATTAATACTTGAACTTGCAATCTCAATTTAGTCAATCAATGTTGTTGTGATATACCATTATGCTAATAGCTTTAAGTAAAAATTTTAATGTGAAGAAATGTAAATTTCATGGTTTTGAATCTACAAGCCCTTATGACCCTCAATGTCGAGATACATAAATGAAATCTTGTAAATTCAGTGTTTTACTTCTAGATAACATTTAATATGGAATTAACAGAGACAAAGTTATTGATTGTTTGACTTATCCCACTGCACTCATTCCCTAAAAATAATGACAAGTTCCATCCATTAATTTGAATTTTCAGAAGCAACTGAACTAATTTCTGCACCATCCACCTCACTTTCGAATTTTTTTGAAGTCAAAGGAAGTGAAACTGTGTACAAATGTGTAGTGCCCCACTCTAGATTTCTGACCTTGATATGAAATTAACAATGATTTAGCCTTAAGGCTCACACAATATTATTTGAGGACCTCAGGTGGAGGATACAAACACTTCACTCTACTATTAGTGGATGTGTTTTTTCTTAGTCGGTGTTAGGATGATGGTAGCTTTGATGGATATGTATTTTTCTATTGATGTTATGATGATGATAGTTGTGATGGTTGTGTTCCTTATGTTGTCTACTTACATTACTTCTGGTTCATGATAAACAATGATGTGGATGACTATGTCATGTTGATGATTTTTTTATGACAATGACTAACACTATGAAACTTGGTTACTGATGATTATTGAGTATTACAGGAAACCACCAGAGGCACTCGCATATGATGAGTTGACAACATCTAGTTTGAAAAAAAAAAAAAAATTATATTTAAAATTCTAAGTTCAGTGTGAAACTTGTCATATATTTACATATACTCTGATGATATGTCATTGGTTGTAGGAACATGTTAGTTGCTTGGCCGAATGACTCACATATGGGTGATGGGGTTGTACAATTAGATGGAACATCATGGGAGGGGTGGGACAGTGTCCCTGATCTCACCTACTAGCACTCTCGCCATGAATTAGGCTGGAAAGGTCGAAACACCTTCGCCTTGAAGATCATGATGCCGTGGGGGTAGGTCCCAAATTGGGTTCGCTCACGAGGATTTCTGGGGGGCGCGCATCAAGACGGATTCCTTGATCCCCAGCACCATTAGTCTCACTATAGCAGGCAACATACGAGATGATAAGGGTCTTTGTAATTGCACATATAACTTCCCCTCGTAACCACTGGATGCTTGAAGGGAAAGTGGTGTGGCACCCTTGGAATTTCAAGAGAAATTCTTGAAGGGCACGGCCAACTTGGCACCCTTGGCATCAAAAATAAATTCTTAGGCATGGAACCCTTGGAAATTCGAATGGAAGTTCTTAAAGGGCATGAATAAACTCGAACCTCGACATCATTAAAGAACTAATAATATAATCAATATATGAAATCCAACTAATTCATAAAAAAATGATATATAAGGCTAGAACCAAAAGAATTAAATCAAGAATAAAACTTAGGGTAAGGGAGGAATAGGAAGAAATAAATTAATTACCATGATAACTCTACCCTTTACATGATAAAACAAAATATTAAATGGATAATGTATATAAGTAACTTAATTAGACAAAAGGGGAAAAGAGGGACATAGAGTTAAGTATAAAGATTTATTAAAAACTTCATTAAGAAAAGAGGGTGGTGAATTATAATAGGATTAATAAATTAAAATTAAGAAATTAGAGAACTTCCATGTGGCAAGAGCCAACATCAGAATATTCATCATAAATGAAAATTGAGGTAGTTTAGGGACCAAATCTGAGACTTATCAGTTAACTGCAGTAATAAACACAAATTAAGGAGTAGAAAAGGGGAATCAAGAGACAAATAGGAGAAGAAATAGGAAGTCTTGTTGGGTTGAGGAAAATTACTATTTTAAATGAATAATTAAGTAAATTATTTTGGAGAGTCTTGATGAGAGGATGACACATGGGTGGGTGAATAATCAAATTTTAGGTTGATAAAAAAATAAATATTTATGCATGAAGTTCCAAGTGTCACCTATGAAACATTCTATAAAAGAAAGGGAAAGGGAAGGAAAAGGGGATTTTTTGATTACCCTATGGTTGGATGGAGGATATTGGGTCAATTTGGAGTGGTTATGAGCCATAGTTGAGTTTGGTGAGATGGAGTGTTATAGAGAGGGGACTCTTGAGCCAAGAGAGGCTCACCTCTATCAGCTAGCATTTTCCTTTGTTGTACAACTCCATTGCAACTCGGGGGTCTGCGGAGAAGGAGAGTACCCAAGGAGTAGGCTGGGAGGTTAACCGGTGAGTCACTACATTCGACTTGAGCATGATAGCATTCAGGCGTGGAGGCAAACGACAGCAAGGGAGCTCAAGTTGCGGCAAGTTGCGGCAAGTCAAGTTGCTTCTCGTTTAAGGGGTGAACGGTACATGTGTTAAGTGTATTGTGTTATTTTTTTAATGCATCATTCTGCTTATGGTCAATAATAAATGGATTTATATGTGTTGAATTTAATTTATGGATTTGAGTATATGTGATTGTATTTTACTGAGTTTCGGAACTGGTATGATTATGGTTTTTTTTTTTTTTTTAAAATTAAAGCCTAGCATTCATCTAGTAAAATATAGCGTGTGTCTTTACAAAATGCACTTAATTAATTTAATTATGACCCTATTTTTTTTTGGTTGTTTTTCAACAAAATTTTGGTTCACAAATTAAATTAAAAACGTAGATTTCTCTTTTAGTTTTATATATCACTATGCCATGCCATTTCCTATTTTATATATAAATGACATTCATAATACCACATCCATCACAATGGGAAAAATAATTGGGACATTACTCTAGAAACAAAGCAATAGTGAATGGACTATTTAACAAAATTAAAAGGGCCACAAGTACATGATTGATAGGGATATATCCTCATGCAAATCTCACCCTTCTCCACTACAATAAATAGCTTAGTACTCCACTTCCTAATCTATGATCTATTTCACATAATTGTATAGACACATTGTAATTAATACTTTGAACTTGCAATCTCAATTTAGTCAATCAATGTTGTTGTGATATACCATTATGCTAATAGGCTTAAGTAAAATGTTTAATGTGAAGGAAATGTAAATTTCATGGTTTTGAATCTACAAGACCTTATGACCCTCAGTGTTGAGATACATATATGAAATCCTGTAAATTCAATATTTTACTTCTAGATAACATTTAATATGGAATTAAAAGAGACGAAGTTATTAATTTTTCGACTTATCCCACTCCACTCACTTCCTGAAAATAATGGCAAGTTCCATCCATTAATTTTAATTTTCAGAAGCAACTGAACTAATCTCTGCACCATCCACCTCACTTTTGAATTTTTTTGAAGTCAAAGGAAGTGAAACTGTGTACAAATGCAGTTAATTAATTTAATTATGACCCAAATCTTAATTGACTCTTTAGTCAAGTTGGAACTATTATACCCGACAAAGGGCGACGAAGTGCATTGAATACCCAATCAGCCATTCAACATATTCATCCACACTCTCGACTCTCCCATCTCCATGAATCCTCGTTATCCTTGACACTCTTTCCTCATAGGGTGCATCCATTTTTCTATTTTTGTTTGCAACCAATCATCCACATAGGGAACAATCTGTGCAACCCATTATCCATAGAGGGAAATTTATCATCTACGATTTGATGCTAGATTACCATTTCCCTTTAATCAATAGCAAACGTGAAGGTAGGGCTAGTTGATATTGTTTTCAAATCCATTGATTGAGATCAAGATGGAAACTTAGTATCATAGGAGTTAGGAAAATTGTAGATTTAAATATTTTCACCAGCAGAATTTGTCTAGTTTATGCCCATTCATATACAATCATACAAGACATGTCAAGGCAAGAGATCCAACATAATGCAACAATTCAATTAGTCCTTACGAATTCATTCCTTTTCGAAGTCTTATCACGATTCCATAACACAATTATTTAGTTGGAAGTTATTCTTCATTATCCTCCTATTAATAAAATCATTTCTGCCTCAATTTTTTATTTTCAGGTTTTGCTTTTACTACAAATTCCACTCTGACAAATGTTTTATTTCTTTCACAAGTTAGAACATATCCACTTGCTTTGTTGTTGGAATTTCCTTGTTCCAAGTAACATGTATTGTGCATCTTATTTGGCTTCTAATAAATATCATTTAAATGTAACTTATCTATTATTTGATGAATTATTTGGTGGGATGAAGAAATTGTGGCTTTTAGAGAAAACTACGTGGGATGATAAATCTGTGATTTTTTTAAAAGGACACTATTTCATTTTGGATTTTTTTTTAATGAAGGGTTTATTATTCCTTGCCTTGAGAGGGACTATAGAACTCTCCTCGTGGTAAAATTTTGTTGGCTATTTATTAGTTTGTCGAGTTTTTGAATTTTTAACAAAAGTTGTGGGAAAATGTTGAATATTCCTATTTTTCTGTAAATTTAAGAATCTTTTACTCATTTCTGGAAATACAATTTCTAATTTTTCGTTCATAAGTGAGGCTTGATATGACATAATTCCACTGGTGGAGGGTGAGTCAATTTTTCTTTATGTTAGTGTCTAATAAATAATTTCAAAATAAAAATAAAAGACGAATTTTGTAAGTGGAAATTTCGTCAATGAGTACTCTAACACTGTTATGCATGACACTACTATTTATTTGCAGAATTATGCCATAATTGATGAGGTTTTAGGTCCCTAACATAAGTGGTGGGGGGGTGGGCTAGCTGGTACTATTTTTTTTTATTTTTTTTTGGGAGGGGGCTAACTGATTTTGTTGTATGGAGAAAGGGTGTGTAGGAGGTGTAGGAGAAAGGGTCTACGGTGGACTTTGTTAAAGACTAGGGACTATATCAATTCAATATTTTTTCCTCCACACTTTTCATAAGGATAATTTAATATCTTAAGTCAAGAAATCGAAAAAAAGGGTGTGATATGCAGGGGAAGAAAAAAGGTTGTGGGTAAGTGCGATAAAAAGGGTGTGTGGAGACATTGGGTGTGGGGGAGTCTATTGAGCTAGGAATATATCGAGTAAATATTTATTCCTCTGCAATGTCTATAAAGCTATTTTAATATGTGGAGTCAAGGCATGGACAAAAAATGCTAATTTTGTGATATTCGGAGGAAGGAGAAAGGTTGTGCGAGAAGTACGACAGATAGGGTGTGTGGAGAAATTGGGAGTGGGGGAGTCTATTGAGAAGGGAATATATATAGTAAATATTTCTTCCTATGCAATGTGTATAAATATAATTTAATATGTGAAGAAATGCATGGACAAAAAAGGCTAATTTTTTGAGTGATGATTTCATTAGTGAGTGTTACGACACTGTTATGCATGAGATTGCTATTACTCTGCCCAATGATGCCAAATATAACCATGGTTATAGGTACCTTATGTAAGTGAAGGCGAGGGGGGGGGGGGGGCAGGTTAAAGTAGCTTTGAAATATTAATTGAATATGAAACTATTATAATTTAGTTGTGAAGAGAAAGGGATGTGTGGGAAGTGTGGGAGAAAGGGTGTGCGGGGTAGTTTGCTAAAAACCAAGGACTATATCAAATCAATATTTCTTCCTCCAAACTCCGCATAAGGCTAATTTAATATGTGTATTAGATACATGGATATAAAAGTATAATTTTTTGATATCCGCAGGGGAGAGAAAGATTATGGGGTAAGTGCGACAGAAAGGGCATGTGGAGAAATTGGGTGCAGGGGAGTTTGTTAAGGAGGAGGTACTATATCGAGTCAAGCTTTCTTCCTCCATAGTGTGCATAAAGCTAATTTTGTATGTGGAATAAAGTCCAGGACATAAAAGGATAATTTTGTGAGAGGCCATTTATTTAGTGAGTGCTATACGTCTTTATGCAATGATTCCAAATATGGGTGTTGATGTGTGAAGAATATTTTAGATCACTAACATTGACATTGACACTATCTAGATACTGCTAGTGTGTTTCGCATTTCATTTTAATTTTTTTCCCATCTAAAACTTTTACAGATTTAACTATGTGGGAGAACATATGCATAGAGCCGTGAATCTCTGCAAAATCAAGGATTACATAGAGGAAAGGAAGTGTAGTGAAGTACCTCTGCACCTAGACAGGAATTGTATGATAAAATGTGAGAACATGAAATTTCTTAACCTTAATAAGTTTCTTGTTTTGTTTGATATACGAAAATAAGATGGATATAGTAGATTCGAAGGAGATGGGGAAAGTTCTAGAGTGGAAATACAGTCTTTTAGTTTTAAAGAAACAAGTAACACTTATGAGCCAATATGCATAATTATTAATTAATACTTATAAGTTATGGAGTGGAAAGACTTTCAAAGGAGGAAGTGCTCATAGAGAAATGTTCAGGAGATGTTGAGACTACAACTTGTATTTGAACAAGAGTTTCACAAGATTACTTCAAACTTTACATTTTCTTTTTTCTTTTAAAGAGTGCAATGGCGGTGCTTTTATTCACAATTTTATGCAATATTAAGTGAAGTGTATTTTTTTTGTCGAAGAATGGTTGTATGGAATAGGGAATATAAACATTATTCCGCAATGTTTCATATGTATGCATACATTTTTGTATACCTTCCTCTATACAACATTACATAGCACAGAGTACATAAAAATATAGCAAGAAAAAAAAGAGAGTTGCATAATGTAATAATAATCAAATGACAATAAATCGAAAAAAAACACACTTCTTAGAAAAGTTATCGTTGTATTTTACCCGTATATGTTCTACTTATGTTCATTTTCCATGATCTGTTGGTATGAGTTAGATCAAATATATATATATATATATATATAAGAGGAAAAAAAGGCTTTAATTTCATAGCATGAAAACAATTCAGATGTAACAACTACACAACAATAACATATATTGTATAAATGTTTTTAGCACTCTCATATTATCCACCTTTTAATCTCTGCCCCTCATTGCTACAAGGCTATAATGTATATTGTTTAAAAACTCTAAGTACTCGCATATAGAAGAAATCATGCATTGTTTACCTGACAAAAATTATTTTTCATCCCAACATCAAATAGGATGTGTTCATGTTGAAACAAAAAAACTTATGTTTTGTGTCTGGTTTATACTTCGTTTTTTATTATTTTAAAATAAAATATTTTTTGAATTCATACCATGAAAATGATTGCTTACATTAAGTAAAATGACAAATAAAGTGTGATATTTAAATTGAATCACAAGTTTATGCCAGCGACCAAAGCATGATTGTGCTTTCTCCACACCCCCACACCTTTGCACTCCAAAACTTGTAGTGTGAAATTCCCATTATTAGTATGTTCCTTTCCAGGGACTATAGTATTCACCTTTTAGTCAAAGTATGTTGACTATTAATTATTATTATTACTGCTAATTACTTTCTAAAAAAAATCATGAAATTTTGAAACCTAATATGATGATTCTAGTTACTAATTATTCTATTTATTATTATTAATATTATTATTAATCATTTCCTTGCGAGGGAATACAACACTCGCTCTGTGTTCAAAGTGTGTTATCTCTCCATTATTTTTCTGAGTTTTTTATTATTACATTTTTTCCATTTGCGAGTGCATTTGTTGAATTCTGCTAGCTATCAATTAATTTTCCAAGTTTTTTCAATTTTAACCATAGTTCCAGGAAAATGATAAATATTCATATTTTCCTATAATTTCAAAAATCATTTTCTAATCTATGGAAATCTTATTTCTAATTTTCCATTTGCTGAGAAAGGCATGTCTTTATTTACTATATAATATGTATACTGAAAATTTAAAAGGTAATTTGACAATTCTATCCACTAATTCTAGTTATGTTGTCCATTAGAGCATTGCACATGTGTTCATCATGTGTTTTTTCAGCATATACATTGCAAACACATGTTTGATTACTTTTCGTGGGAGATGGTTACAAATATATTTATTGTTCGAATTGTACAATGGTCATTATGGTAGTTGCATGGTGTGATGGATTTTCTCTACAAGCTCATTTTGAATGAAGGTACAAAATGTGTAGCCATTTTGTCAAGTCAATGGTGCATTCTTTCTTGTATATGTGAGTACTTATAGCATTTATGCAATATGTGTTACAACCCTATAGCAATGAGGTGAGGAGTTCAAAAAGTGGATAATGTGAGAGTGCTAAAAATGTTTATACAATGTATGTTACTATCATGTAGTTGTTACATCTGAATTTTTTTCATGCTATGAAATTATAACCTTTTTTTCCTCTTATTTCTATATATTTTATCTTATTCACATCGTCAGAGCAAGGAAAATGAACATAAGTAGAATAAATACAATTAAAGACAATGATAACTTTGCTAAGAGGTGTGTTTTTGTTCTATTTATTTTCATTTAATTATTATTACATTATAAAACTCTTTATTTTTTTACTATATTTTTTTGTAATCTAACTAAAAAAGACGGCTTTTCAATTTTTAGGAAACATATAACACTTAAAGATTTAGATCCGGGACAACAATTACAAGGAAAAATGTACTTTGAATATTTCTAGAAAACATTTGTGCATTTGTACATTTGTTAATTTTTCAATATAATATATGTAACAACGAATATAAATTAGAATATGTCGAAACTAAAATCTATTTAGTATTTTAGCTATATGCTTATAAATCAGATTCTATCTGGTAACTATGATTTTGATATTATAATATACAGTAGCAATGGATTTGCACTATTTGGTTCTATGTTCATGGGCCAGTTCTTACTTAGTGTCATTTATAATGTCCTTTTAAGCAGTGATTTGAATGTATTATTTGTGAACAAGAAAAAAATATCGGATTCAAATGATCATGGATGAAGAATTAGATAAGGAAATGAGCACTATTATAGAAGCAAATATTGCAGGAGACAAAGTGAAAGGAATAGAAAATAGACCTATTTTTTGAAGATAGTGCTCACTTAGGTGTGGAATAGTTTTATAATATCCATAAAAAGGAAAATCAAGTGATAATTGTAAAAGTCATTAAAATGAATTCTTTCTTCCAAGTTTTGTCAATGAAGAAGATAATCAAAGATTGTTGCAAGCTATTTCAAAGGAAGAAATTCAATTTTTAATGAATATATTTTAGAAGAATAAGAATGGTGAGTTAGATGGCTGGCCCATAGAGTTCTTTGTGGGGTTTATGAGTTGCTTTAAGAGGACTTAATGAGGGTCATCAACAATTGCAAAGCTTCTAGGAGCATGGTTTTAATAGCTTTAAATACCACCTCCATTATCGTAATCCCACAGTATGATAACCATATTTCCTTTGATCTATACAGATCTATTTCATTATGTAATTGTATATATGGAATTATTGCTATTTAAACCTGTGTTTCTTTCACATTTGCCTAATTGTATTGACATTATTTTGGTGATTTTCATATTTATGAATGTATTTTTTGTTATGATATCCTTTGGTCAATCAAAAGTCCCCATTGTTAAGCCTCCATTCCACTTCATATTGAGACACCATTATATAATTTGTTAGGGAAACGAAGTTCTATTATTAGAGAGACTAATTTTATGCCATCTAAAAACCCACGAGCATTCGTAATATCAAAAAGGAGGTGAGACCTAGGATCACTGTCATTTTCCATAACCCTTGAATTCCAATTTATAGGAGAGTATTTAGTTATGTCCCAAGCACTAAATATACCTATCAACTTTAGCAACACCAATAACTAATAAGAAGGTGAAAACAATCCTTGTCATTCCTCAATTGTGGTGAAAACTTTCCATATTAGTAAACCACATTTTGGCTTAAATAAACCTATTCTCTACTAATTTTACCACTTTTTTCTTTTATTTTAACCAATAAAATACTTCCAAAGGTTTTTTACAATTTATTTTTTATTTTTTAAATTTCACAAAAAATTATCCATTATAATGCAATCTTTATTATATTTTTACAAGAAATAATACATTTTTATATTTTCTCATTCATTAAGCTATTTGCAGGTGATCTAGGAAAAGTCAGGGACATGGTTTTTTTCCATTGTTTCCTAGATTGTGAGTTTCCTAATATCTCAACGATCAAAACGATGAAAATTTGAAATCAACACATAGGCAACACGTTTTGTAAGTAGTAAAAATCACATATTTGAGGAGAAAATCTGCCCAAATCTTAGAACTTCTGATTTTTCCTTGATTTTATACATTTTGGAGGTTGAGTTCCATCTATATGAATGCTCATAATAAAAATTAGTTGGATAAGAATTGGATTATTAGTAGTTGGTTTTATTTTCTTATTATAAATGTCAAACTATCGTAGTTTGAAATACATCTTTAGATTTCAAACTTTTTAATTTCTATTGCGATCTTTGTATTCATAAAACTTCTTCACTAAAGCTCTGTTTCAACCTTCACTTTAACTAGTATATGTAGTTCCCTTGAGTTTTATTAGTTGGTGTAGAAAATCCATGTAGATTAAAACTACTAATTGTAATATGCTAAAACAATAGACTTGAATCTACACTACCAATTTCGGAAACCAATTATGATAACAAAATCACAAAGCATACAAGAGAAATAATTTCAATCACACATTACACAATGATTTCCAGGGGAAAGCCTCATCTAAAAACCTTTGTATCTGTATATTGCATTAGTCAGAAAGTATGAGAAGATCAAATTGCTTTTCTCAAACCAGAGAATCCTCAGCACTATCTCTATCTATCTAATTGCTTCCTAGACAAGCCTGGGCCAATACTTACCCAATTTTCTGCCTGCCTATATCCCTATTTCCTTGCGATGTTTCCTTGGGTAATTAGCCCCTATTACTTACGGAAATTTCCAATTATAGTTTCGCAATACATCTAGGGCCTTCCTATGACTGCATGCACCAACTACACAATTTGGATGATTATACAACTGATAGTCCACTGCCCTTGAAATCCAATCTCAACTGGGTATTTCTCTGATATGACATGGATGAGTTCTTTATGGCTGATTTAACATTTAATGTGGTAAGTTCCACACTTTGAGTTCTCATTAGTTCCTCCATCATTTGGAACTAGTTAAACTGACTTTAAGTCGGATAAATTGAGTTAATTAATTACAACTCAAAATAAACTTAACCATGAATCTTATTTTGTAGGAGCCACTCTACATTACTCAAGGTGGACTCAAGTTAGACTCTCAACTCAAATTAACTGAAACAAATAAGTCAAAACAACTTAGTTAAATCATACAAGTTGTCATGTGAAGTGGAATTACAATTTTATTATAATTTAATTTAAGGGAAAATTAAATTAGAATATTTATTGGTGCCACTTTCAACACTCCCTCTCAGCAAGAGAGGGACTATCTAATACCCCGATCCTACCTCTATGGAACTAGAAATTTCCTCTTGATAGTGCCTTCATCAAGATGTTTGCATCTTGTTCGTATATAAGAATGTACTCTACAATCATGATCCGCCTATGCACACAATCTCTGAGATGGTGATACCAGATGTCGATATGCTTGGACATATCATGAAAAAGTGGATTAACTGAGAGTTTGATGCAACTATGTTTGTCACAGTATATCACCATAGGATCCATCAATTGACCAAACAACCCAACAAGGATCTTCCTCATCCACATAGCCTCGTAAGATTCTTGACTAGTGTCCATGTACTCTGCTTCTACTGAATTTATTGCAACTAATCTTTGCTTCCTGTTGCTCCAGGAAACTGTTTTTGACCCAATACTAAAGATTCCTCTTGATGTTCTCTTCCTGTCGGATGGAATTCCTGTTATAAAATTATATATTACAGAGAAAATGGAATACATAAAATATGTGGAAACACAAAAAAAAAACATATTAAACAAGAGAGACACAGATATATGTGGTTCACCCAATTTGGGCTACGTCCACGAAGAAAAAACTAGTACTCCCTTATATATTATCCATAAAAATGAAGATGTACAGCCTACAACATATCTGTTGTAATTTCATCTTCTCTCTCTCAAATTATCCTCTCTCTTTCTTGCTCAAAATACTCATAATACATAGCCGCAATAAAATTCCCTCATGTAAACAGAGGCCTTGCTTTCTAGGGAAAAAAACCCAAAATTAAAAATAACTTCTACCATGAGATCATCCGCCTAATGAACGACCCATATTGACTACGAAATTACAATATTTTACAAGAAAATTTTACATATATTTTTAGCTTCAGGGGCACTGCCCTTGGATTCCCGTTGGGGGCCTGCTAGCCCCTGGACCTCCCCATCCTAGGGTGATGCCCCCCCCAGGACCCCCGTAGGGAGGATAATTCCCCCTCGCGTGGAGGGGTGTATAGTCTTCCTGGGGTATACATCCGACTGAAACAAATACCTCTGAATCAGGAATGTAATCAGGCTCCACACCCAACACTCCTTCTCCAATCTATAGTTGTGAATCCTTGCAACATTACTCCCTCTGCACGTCTATACCAAAGACCAAACTGAGTGGTGCCTCTGAGGTATCTCAACACATGTTTGGTTTCCTTCTAATAGAGCTTGGTTGGCTTAACCATTGCTTGACTAAGATTTTTAACCACATAGCACATGTCAGGTCGTGTGTTCACCAAGAATATAAGTGAACGCACAAGCTTCCTGAAATTGGTAGCTTCTACCACTTCGCCTAAAGTAGCATCTTCCATCCTCCAATTTAATGCTAGAGGAGTCTCCAATGGTTTGCTTCTCTCCAAGTGAAACTTCTTCAATATCTCGTTGGTATATTTTCTCCAAGAGAAAAACAGTTCCCCATCTCTTTGCCAAATTTCCAAACTAAGAAAATAATGCAATAGCCCCATGTCTTTCACCTCGAATTCTATTGCCAAATATTATTTACAAGATTATATCATCTTCTCATCACTTGTTAGAATTGAATCATCAACATATAATACTATAATCAATAATTTACCTTCAACCACAATATGGTAAAGGTTTGCATCTGCTTCACTTTTAGTGAAGCCCAACTCAGTGAAATGGTTGTTGATGCTGGTGTCCCAAGCACGAGGTGCTTGTTTCAATCCATACAATGCTTGCTTGAGTATTCACACATGCGACTCTCAATCAAAGGTCTCAAATCCTTCTAGTTGTTCTATGTCCACCTCTTCCTCAATCACTCTATTGAGGAAAGTTGTCTTTACATCCATCTGATGTATTTTCCATCCCATTTGTGCTAATAGTGTGAGAATATATCTGATTGAAGAGCACATTGCTATAGGAGATAATGTCTCCTTGTAATCTATTCCATCAACCTGAGATAACCCCTTGGAAAAAAATTGATCCAGGTGGCTCCAGACGTCCTCAGGAGACCAAGAGGGCTGATGATACATCAAAATTAAAAGTGGTCGAATGGCTCTCGAACCAGGTTCAGGTTGAATTAATTGTTTCCCTGATTCCAACGGTGTGAAGGGATCTCCAATCTGAGTCTGTATGGAGAAGTTAGAGCGAGTCAAATTTTTGGTCAAATTTCGGCAGTGGGCTAGGTTTAAGTGTCCCACAAATTCACCGTCAATCGACAAGGGAACTTAGCTCCCAAAAATGGGCTAAATTGTGGCCTCATTAATTTTCCCAATGACCATTATTTTCGTTAAAATAAAAAATACTATTTTGTTTTAAACAAAAAAAAAAAAAAAAAAATTAAAAAAATGGATTAGCGGGCCATGACCCCCGCCACCCCTATTGGACCATATCCGAACCACATTACATATAAAAATTTCGTTGGGGGGTGGGTTTTCAACCTCGCCACCACTGCCAGAACCACTATACAACAAACATATAATATGGTTCAGGGCAGGTTCTCAACCTCCACCGTAACACACAGTGACACATATATATTACACACGTTACTGACATATAATATATGCCTCAACATGTAACCGCTAACCAATGGTTCCAACGGGTGTTGAACCCGCTCAGCTTAATATCCAGTCAGTCCGCTAGCGGAACCACAACTTCCAAATATTACAAACCACACCCATATTTAAATACAACCATTTAATGCATTTAAATTGAAAATGGTTATTAAAAACCAATCCAAAAATTATTAACATATATAACAAACACTATTCAAATCGTGTGCTAAGTATGGAGCGGGGGGGGGGTGTTTGAACCCGACTTGCCTCCACATCATTCGCCCAATGGAACCAACAACCCAATCATTATCACTTGTAAACTTTTCCCTCCATATAATATATATTTAAAAAAAAATTGCAGAGAACCAGAGGCAGAATGGAGGCGAAACAGAATGGGATGGAGGAGCTTGAGAGAAACAGAGAATGGGGTTCCGTAGAGTGGAGCCACGACACAATTCCAGTAGGCAGAATGATGACATGGATTTTTAGACAGAGAATATTCCTTTGATGCCCAAAGATTATTTGGGAGGTAAATTTTTCTCTTTGTCAAAATGCATTCGAGTTTATAGTCATTTTTCTCATATTTTCACAGGGAATGCAAGGGCGAGGTCAGATTCACCTTTTGAGAAAAATATTTGCAGATTCCTAGAGGAAGAGAATCTTCAGGAATCTCGTAGATTCCTTAGAGGCAGAAATTCTCCAAATTCGGAATGAGGTCAACTTTATACTCAGTCTTCTCAAAATTTTGCAAGGATCTCAATGGTGAGGTCAGATTCTTGTTTTGTTTTGCCGATTTCTAGTCAGCCGTGGAACAACATATTTGAGGAATATAGAGGGAATCTAAAAGATTCCTTATGACCCAGATTTCGACAATGTCATATTTTAGAAAATTGACAGTCGATCCTACACCTCTCGGCGACAGGAATCCAGCAGTGCAGATAGATTTTCCATATGAACCGTATATTTTTCGATCATTTTCCAGATTGGAGTAACGGTGTAAATACTTTAGAGTGTGGGCAGTTGATTTCATATTATTCGACTCCATGACTTCAATGGTGCATTCATATCTAGCAATTGAGCAGCCTATTCTTCAGCCAACATCATAGTTGAGGTATATGTAGTGTTGTTGCCATGTACTTCATTGATTATTGTTATGAGATGTTTTATCTTGTGTCAATTCCTGCTTGATGTATGATGCAGAATATTTATGTTTATGTCATGTGGTATGTATTAATCATGGATGGTCATTTATGTTCTGAGATCTCCTTGTTGCCTTGATGGCAGGATACTCTTGTCACCATGTGTGAGGTTGTCATGTTGATAAGAGGTTTGTTATGAGTGAGATTTCCTTGTCGCGGAACATATCATGGAGAGACTTTGTCACTCATGTTGTGGGAAAATTTCCTTGTATGACAAGTAAAAAATGGCCATGTACATAATCACCAATTAAAGTTGCCAACACCATCGAGACACTAAGGCCCGGAGATGTAGTCCACAATGGATGAACTTCGTTATTAAACGTCTTGCGTTTCGTGGTGTGATTGTTGAAATTTTTTCCTCTTAATTATATCTACATATGTGTTCTTTTATGCTCTTTTAAAATGAAATTCTAACAACATCACAGAAGTAAAAGATCGTGGGTAAATACGCTAGCTGACGGACCTGGATCACAAATATAGCCTTGTGATTCTCGACATTCCCATTTAATGCTTTATTCACCTTGTAGATCCACCTGGATCCTACAACTAACTTGTTCTCTCGTCTTGGGACAATTTCTCATGAATTTTTCCTGATAATGGAGTCATACTCGTCTACCATGGCATCAACCCATACTAGTTTCTACACTGGTTCCTCGAATGAGGATGGATTTGTCTCTACAATCTCGCTCATAAGAGCCATGTAGCTAGTGTACCAATCTAAGGACCTTCTCTGTTTGCGCTATGATGTGGGTGTTCCCACATTCTCTCTAGAATAATGCATCAACGTGTTATCCTCTCTGGTGCACTTCCTTCCATCTTTGGATGTATCTACATGAGTGGGTGCTTCCACTCTCTGCTCCTCTGCTTCTGGTTGCTCCACATCTTGAGGTTATTCTTTTGGAGCTAAAATCTCCTCATCTGCATGCAAATGAAGCTCCCTCTCAAAGGAAATTCACATGGCCTTCCCTTCATTGAATTTAACATCCCTATGAACCACAATCATCCTGTGATATGGTAGGTACAACTGATATTTGTGAGGTGTATCAATGTACCCCAAAAATATTCCCAACTCAGCTATTTGTTATAGATTTTTTCCTTACATCCTTGGAAACATGATAGTAAACTAATGAACACAATATTCTAAAGTGCACCACATCTGGTTTATTACCTCAAAAACATTCCTCTAATGTACTCATCTCGCGAATCTGCTGAGGACTCGTGTTCTACACATATACAGTTATGTTACATGCTTCCGCCCACAAGTGCAATGATAGGCACTGATCATGTAACATCGCCCATGCAACTCCCATAATTCTTATGTTTGTCCTTTCTGCAACCTCATTCTGATGTGGGTTACAGGGTTCTATTAACTCCGATCGAATGCATTCTAATTCTTAGAATTTATTAAAGTCATTCGACACATATTCTACACCATTGTCGCTCCTAAGAGCCTTCACTTTCCAGCCTTTCTCTTTTTCAACAAGTGCTTTGAACTCACAAAATTTTGAGAACTTCTAGAGTTTTTTCTACATGAATAATATCCAACACTTGTCTGAAAAATCATATACAAAATCACATAATATCTGTGTTTGGTCATGGAGGCTATCACACACATCTAAGTGAACTCTTTCAAGGATTGATTGCACTCGACTGTCCTTATCATGAAAGGTGGTTTTGGTGTACTTCCCTAATGTACACCCTTTGTGTAACAACCCCAAAATTCCTTCCAAGAGAATGGATGAAGGAATGATGAATGAATGAATCTTATCTTCCTCAATGTCTATTAAATAGACCAAACAATGGAGAGGGAACCATATGCACACATTCCATGTGTCAACATGCAACTTTTGTTTCTTTATTTTAAGTTTTACTTAATTTAATATTACTCTTAATTTAACTCTTTCTTATTTTATTTTATTTTACTTTTTGTTAACTTTACTTATTTTTACTATTTTTATGGTTCACTTAGTTTAACTCTTTCTTAGTTTATTCCTTGTTACTTTTGTTAACTTCACTTATTTTATAGTTTACTTTATATGTTTTTTATTTATAACTCTAGTTTATTATTTACTATTTTATTTATTATTATTCTTCTCTTTATTATGTATTATTTATTTACTATTTATTTTAATATTGTGTTATATTATTTATTTATTATTTATTATTTTTTTTATTATTAGGGGACATTACATACTCCCCCTCTTTAAGGAACTTCATCCCAAAGTTAATTTGAATCATTTAACATTTTATTTATTTAGTTATTTATTACTTCACGTTTTCCCAACACCCTTTACTGAACTAGTATAACCAGCAGGCATTGAAATTTTCCACATCACTCGGGAAATCTCAGAGAATATCAGTCCATTTTCCCACTTTTGGAACCAAGCATAAGCCTCATCGGTCTCTACGATAGCCCAAGGCTCGCGCCCGACTCAGACCTCATCTACCCCAAGGCAGGCACCCGGCTCAGTACTCCATGTAGTAGTACTCCAGGAATCTCGCAAGGCTGGCCCACTCCCTCCACCCTCACTAAGGTGCACAGCCCCAGGCATCAAATTCCTTATACCCCTTCCAGACTTCAGCATCCCAATACTAGGCACTTGGCCTCCTCAAGATGGTCTCATAGCCCCTCAATAGCTATCCATCAAGAGTTATACAAGTCAAAGGAACCACTGGCATATGTAGTGTTGATTGAGTTTGTTCCAAACCCATATGGTGTTACATATTCTCCCTCGTAGGTATGGTCTCCCACGATATCATCAAATAAACTAGCCCTCTTGGCCCATTCATGGATTTCCTGTCAATCACCACATCTCAACATGCAACCAATGCATTAGTTATAACATAGTATCATAGAAAATAATCCACATGCCAAATATTTCATGTCATCATGATAGCATAACATCATTTTTAATCACCACATTTTGAATAGTAAATAAATTCATGCTCATGCATGTTGGAAAATATACATGCGATTACCACATAAAATACCATCATAAGTTATAACAACAACATATCAGCATCAAATATATACCATGAAATCACATAATAAACTAACCACATGTAAATATAATCGCAATCATAACAGCATAATCCCTATGCATATCATATTCATCATGAGAATACAACATCATTATCGTAACAACTAAATAAATAAGAACCACATGTGCCTCATTATACTCATACCATCATATCATGAAGACTCAATAATAGTGTATTATTTAGATGTATAAAAAATTTAAGCATATGACATGATTTTTAGACAATCTACTATATAAGTTAGGAAATCCTATCTGGTTCACGACACATTTTAATCATATAGATAAGGAAAGTCATGAAAATTAGCTTTTGCATCTTCCCAGGTAGTTGACCCTGCGCTATATTGGTCCCACTAGGCCTTGACTTTCTCGAACTCATGAACCCTATGACCCACTATACAAAATGGTTCGACTGAAAGAACTCCCTCCTTGAAAATTTGCGGACTCAAAAACGGTGGCTTACTTCTCATCTTGACGATGGTTTACAATGGCATGAATTCGATGTTGGGTATTTTTTTTCTCTCCTTTTTCTTGGTGTCCTTGTTGTCTCGGCCTAGCTTGATACTTGAGAAAATCCCTTCTATAATGTGGACCTCCACATTCCAAAAATTATATTTGACCTAGATCCCCTATTTTTCCTTGTCCTTGGCCACCAACTCCTCTAACTCTACTACTAGTCCTTTTTAAGTAGGGAGAACCCCTACGTTCTCTGGGAGCCAAGCCAAAACTTGCACTAGAAATCTGGGAAACATTGTTTCGTGTTCCCTGTAATCCATACGGATTCCCCCCTGATCTATTTGCGCTCATCGTGGGGTGTTCCATCTTTGTATTTCCATCAAACATCATTTTATTTTTCATATTTATCATCCTCGTGACTTTTTTTGCTAAATTAGTGGTTGTTTCCATAGTGGTGGGTTTCCACATGGTGACTTCCGCTCGAACCAAAGGATCGAGCCCATGCAAGAATATTTCATCTTGACATTTGTCATCTGCCATATAGTCCACATGATGGACCAACGAATAGAATTTGACTTCATAGTCTTCGATAGACCTACCATTATGTTGTACTGCATGGAAATCCCCTATTTGTTGTTGTTTGTATTCCTCTGATAGGTACCCATTTCTAAAGGCTTCCTCAAACATTTCCCAAGTAACTTGCAATGGGGTGACTTGCATCTTCATTTCTTCATTTACCCACCATAACAAGGCTTCTCCTTTTAGTAAACTCATTGTTATTTGGGCATTTTCCCTTGAATTATATTCCTTAGAGCTAAGCGCTCTCTTGACACCGATTACACACGCTTCTACTTTTGAACCCCCATCTTGACTTGTGAACTCTGGTAATTTGGATTTTTGAAATTATTTCATAATATCAAGGTTTTTTTTAACTTTAGCATTGAACTGAGAATTTAAGTCTTGCCTTTGTTTTTGTTCCAACTCCCTTCCTTGACTTGGATCCTTTCTTTGACCTTGACCTTGACCTTGGCTTGTGACACAATCCTTAAATATGCTTGTCATTTCCCCAAGGAAATGTAATATAGCTTGCTTAGCTGGGGTTCCCATTTATATAGTGGCAGGAGGTGGGGTTTCCACCTCAGGGGTGACTTGGGTTTGTCTTTGACACTTAGGGGCCATGATATCCTTTGTATTGCACCAAATTTATAATGTAACATTTATCCATTACAACATTGCTTAGCAAAATTCACTCTTACACAAAATAGCACATTATGACGAAATAATAACCATATAACCACAATACTATTATTTTAATCCAAACTCACAAAATTAAATAATAAAGGGAATGGAAAATTGTATTATATTTATAAACTTTATTACTAAATTTTCATGAAACATTAAAATTCATAGATTTCAAAATTTCCAAAAACTTTGCACAATTTTATTAACTAAACTAATTTTATATATGTGTAATTCTTTAATAAAAATTACAAAAACTATAATTCTATTCACAATACAACCCATTTTTATAAAATTTATTGGATATCATATAAACTTATAATAATATTATTGGAGGTTTTTTTCGATTGGACTAAGAAACATAGTGCGGTTGTCCACGGAAACTTAGGGTTTCCTTAAATCTAGTGACAGGAGTCGTCTGAGGCTCCTTCCCCTCACTCCTATGGTGTTGCACTCTCGTTGTGAATATAGCGGAGGTTAAAAATCATGGCAGATCATGATGGGGGGGGCAGACACAACCCCCACTGCTGGTGGCTCGCCAGCTAGCAAAGAATTTGAGGGCCCTAACACCGCCCCTCAAAACGACAAGGAAAAGCGTTCTGACCCAGAAGGAACACCAGAGCCCCTGACAGAAGAGAAAAAGGACAAAAAATGGCAGAGGAAAGCATAATCCTCCACTTGTATTCCTATTGCGGCTGACAAGCCCAAGATCTATCTCCCCGCTCAACACATCAATAGCAGAATACAATACATGAAGGATCATACACTCTTTGGAAAATTCATTGGCTAATGGCCCATAGAGAAAGCCCTCCTAGGCTGGATCGCCTCAAAATAGAATCCCAAAGGGAAAATATCCCTCCAACTAGGCCCAAAAGGATTCTTCAATATCATTTTTACATGCCTAGAGGAAAAAAACCGAATCATGGATGGAGGACCATACTTCTTCAACTCTATTGGGCTCTTCCTCAGGAACTGGGTTGAAAAATTCAACCTAGCCAAAGAGGATTTTAATTGGGCACTAGTTGGATCAAACTATATTCACTCCCTCAGGATTAATGGGATAAACTATCCCTCAAAGAAATTGGAAATCATCTAGGAGAATTCATCAAAATTGCAGAAGAAACCAAGCTCAATCGATACACAACTTATGCCAGGATCTGCATCTACATGCACTTAGCCAAAGCCCTCCATGATTTGGTAAGTCTATTCCACAACAATTATGAATGGGTTCAAACTATTAATTATGAACATGTGCCTTTTTGATGTCATAAATGTCATGAGCATGGGCACCTCTTAAAATATTTCCCTCTCAATCAGCCTCTGAAACCCAGCCCAACTTCGAGCAATACAGATCCAGATAGTTTCACCAAGATTACAAGTCGCAAGCGACATGCAAGAAATTCCACCTCAGCTCCCAAGTCCTCATGCCCTTCCACTAGTAACAGTTTTGATGTTCTAGCCAGCCAAGAATTTAACGAAAACCCCCACTCAGAACCCCCTGAGCAGCGCTTAAATCCCGTCAGTCCCACTCTCAGCTCAAACCAGGCCCAAAATGCACCCCCTCATCCACCTGCTTCCCCCCTCCCCCTGACACTAATCAGACCCTGGAATTTTATGGAAATAAAGCCAACAAAGGGAAGAAGGTTGAACAGGAGCAACCATCCGCCATGGATGAAGAACCAGAAAGCATTGAATTCAGTGAGCTTGATATTTTAGGCTTGGAGGAAGCATGTAAAATCTGAGAACATGACATGATCCCCACTCAACAGATCCAATGCCTTGAGGAAGTTCTCACCAGATCCCAACAAATTCCAACTCTTGGCATCCAGGGGGCCACCATGCTAGACACAAATATTAGGGGAATTTTGAGGTCTAAAATGGGCCTCCTAAGGAAATTATAAAATAATAGTGGAAATAATAAAATAAGATTTGATGACATCATCAAATTTTAGAGGGAAAAAAAAGAAAAAACCATTTTTTCAACTTGTATTTTCAACTTATCTGCCAAAGTATTTGCTCAATTTTCAAGTGGGAGTACTCGTTGGATGAAAAATTTAATTCCTCATCTAAGGATTACCCATGTTGCATACTTTCCATGGATCCTTCTACACGAAAAATGAGAAATACATGAAAAACGTGATTGCAATCATGTTTTTTCATGTATTTCTCATTTTTCATGTAGCATAGTCCATCGAAAGTATGCAACATGGGTACTCCTTAGATGAGGAATTAAATTTTGCATCCAAAGAACACTCCCTCTCAAAATTTGAGTAAAACCTTGGGAAATAAGTGCAAAATACGAGTTGAAAAAGTAGTTTTTATTATTTTATTATTTTTTAATATTTTTAGCCTTTTACTTAAAAAATGGTGAATCATCCCCCATGGTTGACATCATCATCTTGAATCCTATTGGTTGTTATAAAGTTTATTTTGGTTGTACATTTTTCTTAGGAGGCCCATTTTAGAGCTCAAAATTCCCCTAATTAAATATCATGAAAGAATCTAGAAAAAGAGGGAGACACATGTATATGCAACGCTTTATCATGATTAGAGGCTAACTCATTGAATCGGGAACATATCCCAAGCTGACCAGGTTCTACACTGTCGTTCCTCACTGTTCTCAATGAAGCTCATATCATGGAATATTAGAAGGCTCAACATCCCATCCAAGAAATGACTGATCAAGAATCGAATTACTCAAGAAAAACCCACTATTTTTTTTATGCAAGAAACCAAATGCTCCAACACTAATCTAAACTCTATTATATCTCTATTATGGAATGGCTACAACACCATTTCTATTGATGATCTTGGGGCCTCAGGAGATTTAGAAATTTCTTGGAACCCTCTCCAAATTACCTTGACCAATCTCCACGCCTCTCATAACTTCATTCAAGCCTCTTTCGATCTCCTGGGAACTAACATTCACAACCATCTCACCAATTTTTACTTCCCCCAACCTATAGCCCAAAAAATTGAAATTCTAAAATCCATTGAGCATCTTAATTCTCTATGTACCCACCCTCTCTGGGTACTAGGAGGAGACTTAAATATGATCACCCATCTGGAGGAAAAAAGAGGAGGGTGCCTCAAGCTCAAAGTAGATAGCTACAGATTCAAGGAATTCGTAGAGAAAAACCAACTAACTGATCTCCAGACTTCCAATGGAATCCACACCTAGAACAATTGCAGAGGAGGATCCCATCAGATTTCTTTTCAACTTGACAGATTCCTCACCTTAGACAACTCCATCCATCTCGGAGGTGATATAATCTACACCATCCTTCCATCCTCAAGCTCTGATCATTGGACCATATATTTGCAATGGTCGTGTCCTAGAGTAGCAAGTGACAAACCATTCCTCTTTGAGCAGTTTTGGCTCACTCATCCTGGCTTCAAGAAGATGGTTACCACTTGGTGGAGTAGTATAGTCCCGTCGAAGGGCTCCAAAATGTTCAGATTCTAGCATAAACTGAAGACTCTCAAAAACATGCTCAAGAAATGGAATCAATCATCCTCTGGAAATATCTTCAAAAATAAGAAGGAACTTGAAACCCAAATGGTCAATCTTCAGCAACACATCATTCGAGAAGGATGCAATTTTGATCATGTGCTCCAGGAGCAGGAGCTAATGGGCCACTTGGAAGATTGCAGGCTATAAGAAGAAATCCTATGGAAACAAAAATCCAAAATCTGATGGCTCAAATAAGGGGAAAAAATACAAAAATCTTCCATCGCTCCACTATCCAACGTTGAATTCTCAACCACATCACAATTCTAAAAAATGAACATGGAGACAAGCTCGAGGCACCTCCATCTTCTTTCACTTATTTTGGGAGGACATTAAGCAATAAATCTAGGATCTAGTTGAGGAATCTAGAAGTCTGCACTGGATCCTTCCAGCGCTCAATGCAACCTTCCTAACTCTAGTTCCAAAAGAGGAACGAGCATCTACTCCCAGCAAGTATAAGTCAATTTATCTTTGCAATGTCATCTACAAACTCATCTCCAAAGTGATCTCCAACATGCTCAAAGCACTTCTCCTACTGCTCATATCTCTAGAATAAACGGGATATGTGGAAGGACGTCAAATATTGGATGGAATAATCCTAAAACATGAAGTATGCACTCGCTGAAATATGGAAAAAATTCAGATATGCTCCTCAAAATTGATTTATCCAAAGCCTTCGATTAGCTCATTTGGGCCTATATCAGACACATACTCCTAGCCTTTGGCTTCAACCGTAGTTGGATCATATGGATCATGAGCTTGATCTCCTCCCCTTTCTTCTCCATTCTTGTCAATGGCTCACCCTCGTCCACCTTCACCAGGGATAATTTTTAGGATGCAAAATTATCTTGAAGTTTAAAAAATTGGCGAATCTCACAAGTCCCTAAAATGAAAACTATAAAAATTTTATTGATGTATTTGTAAAATTTATATTCAAATTTATAATGATATTGTATATATTTTCTATATAATGTGGGCAATTTTTAATGTAAAATAATTTTATATTGTAAAATTTGGGCGAATCATTTTTATAGAAAAATGGAAATTGGCAAATCTTTTTTTTGGAAAAACCATGGAAAATTAGTCCACCTGCGAATATTAGCCCCTAAAATTTTCCATGACCTTCACTCCCTCAAAAGGAATCCATCAAGGTGACTCTCTCTCTCCTTTCCTATTTTTCCTCATGGCGGAAGGTTTAGGATATCTTATCTGCCATGCCATCAACTCTCAGTCCTTCAAAGTAATATCCATTCATAAACCCCCCCCCCCCTCTCCCATCAACAATTTGTGGACAACAACATGCTGATTGGCCATTCTTCAGTCCAAGAAGCCCGATCTTTCAAATCTCTACTAGATAGCTTCTCTGAAGCGTCTGAAAACACCATCAATTCCAAAAAATTGTAGCTCTTCATCTTTAACACCCCATCTATCACCCAATGCAACATCGCTAGGATCCTTGGCTTCTCCATCACCTCTCTTCCCTCCAAATACCTAGGAGCACTGCTTATAGACTTTTCCATCAAGCACTCTTCTTGGAAGGAACTATTAGATAAGCTAGAAGCTAGAATCTCCTCCTGGACCCACCGAGCTCTTAATATTGATGGACGTCTAGTGCTGATAAAATACTTCCTTCAATCCATGCCTTCTTATTTATTCTTAGTGTTAGCCTCTCCTAAATGGGTTATTAAATCCAAATGAAACCTTCAACACACCTAGCCTCTCCTAAATGGGTTATTAAATCCATATGAAACCTTCAACGCACATTTCTGTGGGGAGGCAAAAAGGACAATAAGAAATGGGCTCTAGCCAAGTGGTCCGAGGTCTGCTCACCCAAAAAATTGGGAGGCTTGGGGCTGAGGGATCCTAGCCAGAGTAATACCATCATGGGTGCACGCATATTGTGGAAATGGGTTTCCAATCCCAGCACTCCAGGGGCTCAACTATGGGAATCCAAATATGTTGGAAACTGGCCTCAGGAAGATCTCTTACACTACAATTCAGATGACAAGGGATCCCAAATCTAGAAAGCATTCAAGAAGCATAAATCTCTCATCCAATCCCATAGTTTCTGGGAAATTCTCTCAGGATCTCAAGCTCGTCTCTGGGAAGACTCTTGGCAGCAACAACCTAATCTGGCTACTCTATTTCAAAAATCCATATGGCTATCCATCCTCCAGGGTAGGGAGAACAACTAGGTTAAAAATTTATGGGCATTGCCAAACATCCATGGATTCCGCCAATGGCTTCCCACAACTTAGTGGCAGGAAAATTGGTACAAGGAATCCCATGATGACATTGAGAAGGAACTAAGTAAAAGGAAAATGAGATGTTCAGAAGGTTCGGACATCCTCATATGGGGCTACACTACCCAAGGTAATTTCACCACCAAGGAGGCATATCACCTACTTCAACCAAACGATCCTAATCAATATGGCATCATTTGGACGCAGATATGGAACTCCAACATATGGCCAAAAGGCTCCACCTTCCTATGGCTGCTCAGCAAACATCGAATCTTAACTTGGGATAATATTCTGAAAAAATGGTTCACAGGTTCCTCATGCTGCCAGAAATTGTCAAAGACAAGAGGAAACTATAAACCATTTGTTGGACACTTTCCCCTTCACAATATATATTTGGGACAGAGTAGCCACTATTTGTCGCAGAACAGATAGAAAATAAGGGGATGTCATCAACTATATCTTCCTGTGGTAGAAGACTCCCTTCAACAACAACCTCCTCAATTCTCTATGGATAATCATCCCGGGGCTCCTCTTATGGACTATCTGGAAGGAGAGAAACAAGCGCATCTTCAAAGACCAAGTAACTCCACAAGAGATAATATGTACCAATCTCTGTAATAATCTAAAAGAGACCTTAGCACTGCGACAATGGAAGGACACAGATCTCCCAACTCACCCCTTAGAGCGCATCATATGGGTCAACTGGAATATCTTGATTCCTTGCCACTCTGCAGGATCTTCCTCCTCCAACCATCCGTTAGAATCTCCTTGCTCTTGGAGCCCTCCTCCTCTGGACATTTACAAACTCAATTTTGATGGAGCCTCCAAAGGAAATCTAGGTGAAACAGGCTTTGGAGGAATTTTCAGAAACACAACAAGGGATCCCTTTCTCATCTACTTTGGATCCATTGGATGGGACACCAACAACTCAGTGGAGCTGGAAGGTCTTCTGCAGAGCCTTCACCTTGCTCATGAGAACAACTTCTTCCATCAAGAAGTAGAATGGGACTCCTAGATCATTCTAAATACTACTCATCCACTTCTTCATGGCTACTCTTCCTCAAAATTCTCAAAGAGATGGAGATTAGATGCTCGGATGGAGAACCTGTAGCAATGGTTACATTACCACAAATCCATCTCATTCATGCATGTGCGCAGATCAGCCAATGTTGTTGCAGACTTACTAGCCAACAAAGGGGTGGACCATAACTCCCCCCTTCTCTCCTGCAGAATTCAGGCTATAGAAAATGAATCTCTTCGCACATAATGCACTAAACTGGTGCTCAAAGATATTCAATCCCCCGATGCAGGTGATTAGACATGATTTGCTGGAAGGCCACGCAACTTCTCCACAGTCACGAAGCTGGCCTCACCATGAGGCGGCACCTGCCTCCAACGTGAGAGCCATAAATAATCCTTGATGGTTTCTGGCCTCATTCATTCCTTTGCATTCAATCTGGCGTACTTTTCATTCAATCCTACCTCATCTGCAATGCAAAATTCACTGGAATTTTATGGGAAATGGAGCCAACTCCTTCCCACATTCGTCTTGTGCCTCCCTTCATTTTTCTCTTAGGCTTGCTCTGTAAGCTCCTACTCTCTGCTCTGCTTGTCCCTGTTTTTCTTCCGCCCTTCATGTTGTTGTTCATCTGCCCACTGCTCATCCATTTCACGTCAGTGTTCATTCGTCCACTGCTCATATGCCTCCCTCTGCTCATTATGTCCCTCCTCTTCATCCACAGTATTACACTGAATTTATGCCTTGCCACCACTGTATGCATTGTCATAGGGGAGGAGGTATAGGTTATCCCTCTCGCCCTCGAATTACGACCATGGAAGAGTGCACAGTGGCCTTCTTGGTGGCCATGGAAGCGCCGAAGGTCTCTGACCCCTAGCTCCTCTCATCCCATCTCTCAATTCGAATTCTGGAGACTCATCGAAGCAAATCCAGCTCTAGTTCTAGGAAGAGGCCACGAAATTCCACTCTCTCTCATTCATCCTCCCCGCTACCCAAGAAAATGGTGGCCCTTCCTATCAAAAGCATGGAGGAAACCTCTGAAAATGGGGGTAGCAACTTTGGTGAAGGCGGTAGGCAACCTGAAAATTCATAAGACATAGGTGCTCGCTCCACCTCCACTCTAGAGCTGGCTCCTCAGTCCTCCAAGAGGGAGGAACCCCTCTCTGATTATGGGTGCTACATTTTGGAAGAACCTCCTCGTATGTAGCACCATGACGCAAAGGACTAGCGTATGTAGAGCCATCGCTCTTCTTTCTCCAGTATTTTCATGTCTTTCTATATTTTTTATGCTTACTTTTCTTTTGCACAAAAAACTTAGCCTTTTAGATATTCTATTAATAGTTGGTTTCCCCATTAGGGGTAGCTCTTTCTATGTTTTGTGGAACGCTCTATGGGTTGGTTTCCCCCCAAGAGGTAGTTCCATTTTTGAATTTTTGAATTATCTCCTTCCGATCGGAGTTCGCTAATTCAACAATCCTAGTCACATGAAGCTGGAATGTACTATTTTTTGTACCATATAATAGAAATTATCATTATGCAGCATATATATATATATATATATATATATATATATAGTTAACTCATTTACATAAAGTCATTATATATTCTCATTTTATATTACCTCAAAATTATTATTATTATTAATATATCAACACCCAAAAATTAAAAACTTAAAAATAATATTTCATAACATCTAATATATTTTTATTTTTCCATAATTTATAATCAAAACGAGGCAACTATCAAGTGATAATTTATACATATTCAAAATTCTTAATGTTACAGAACATATATTTTTGAGCTTCCCTTAAATACATAAAATTTCTTCTAGTCACTCAATTTATCAAGGCACACATTACCCCTCTCTCTATGGAAAATAAACCCAAAAATAACATTTAATATGTTATTTAAAGTAAACTAGTTTCCTAGAATTTCTCGTTCCACAACCTTCGATCCAACCTTTATACTGATGTTATAAGAGGTTTCGAACCAACTTTCTCTCAAGAACAAGACAATTTCTCTTGGGGCTAAGGAGAAAACAACTAAGAGATTCAAGCCGGCTTCATAATTTCGATTTGAGATTTCCAAGCGTCCAAAATAAATTGATTTAACCTCAAAAATGGTAGACGACCTCCAAAATTTATTTGATTTTCAGAAAATGTGAACACAACCCTCAAACAAATTCGGTCTCTAAAAACCCTAGCTACCCTAGTTGGATGATATCTGTGAAAAATGAAGAAAGAAAAGCCCTCCTAAAAATTTCACAATTTGATACAAGCCTAAATAATCAAATATCCTCCAAAAATCGATGAAAATCCCTTCAAAAGTTTAAAATTATTTCTCATGGAGAATTTTGCACCAGGCCAAAGAGATCAACCCTTTAGGGCTTATGACCGAGGAGAATAAAGATTGCGACTCATATAGAATAATTCCACACAATTTCTTTGAAGAAATGTCTGATTTAGAGGCTAAGAGAAGCCAACCTCCTTTTTCCCTCGGCGTTAGAGAAAGATGACCCTTTTAAGCTCACAACTAAGTAGGAAAAATAGCCAAAAAACTTTATTTAAATTTTGTAGATTTTTTTTTTTATTATTAATTTCTTTAAAATTGAAAGCCTCACACCCTCAAAGAAACTCAGCTATCTTTGCAAAGTGTTCAAATTGGCAAGGATTTCGAGCCAAAGAAAGATAATGGCCTCTTTGACCTCTTGATCAAGGAAATATAGGCCAAAAATGCCTACAAATTCCGCAAAAAAGATCTGAAACCACAACTAAAACTTTTCAATCGCCCTGGGAAAAATGTATTAGAATTTTTTTTATATAAAATTTATTAAATAAAAAACCTCCAAATATTTTCATTTCCGACGCAACGAGGAGGCTTATTTTGCTCTCAGTCAGGGGATAAAATGTTGTCGAAGGCTTGCGGTCCACAAAAAAAAATTAAGAAATAAATTTAAGCCCCAAACATCAGGTGGCTAATGAATTTTTTTTTATTGCAAAGCAGAAATTGAGCTCAAACAAGAAGCCCCAAACGAAATTATGACCTACGTAGACATTTATTATTGCCTCGACTATCAAAATTGGTTGGAATTCGGGCAATTTTTTTTTAAGAAATCTTGTAATAGCAGTGCTTGAATCATGTATTTTATGGTGGAAATGGATTCAGCACCATCGAAAACCTTTAGAGCACCCAAAATATTGAAGTTTGATAGCTATAACTTGATCCTTTCCGGATTTTCTTAAAATATTACCTGAATTTCAATGATTTTCAGGACAAAAAAGATAGTCTAATTAGACTACGGCTTTATTATTACATAATTTAAAGATATGAAAACAATACTCAGAAAATATGTTACCATGTTTTCTACATAAGAAATAACAATAAAAGTATGTGTTGAATTACGTGATAATTAAAATAAATACGATTTGTTACCAAAATATTATCAAGATGCATCCGCCTGTTACAAGGTGTGAAAATTCTGCACCTTTAATGAATTTTAAATTATAATATGAATCGATAGGACACTGGATTCAATTAAAATAAGAATAGTTATGCTAATATAAAAAGTTATACACCTATAGAATGTAGTATAAAATATTGTAATGTTCCAAATTTTTCCTTCAATAAATTGGAACATTAATTTTGTCCATTTGTTGGGAAAAATACTGAGAGGGGGGGGTGAATCAGTATTTAGTGCAGACTAAAATTTTTTTACTTTTCCTTTCTCTAAAACCCATACGCTACTTTAATGAACCCAAGTCGCGTATACACACGGATATCCTCAATGAAACTCGCGTATTACCAGAGATATCATTATGCAGATAATTCTTTACTTAGATCATTGCATCATTCATTCATTAGATGTTTAGTAAGCAGTAAACATGTGCAGTAAGAACAGAGTAAATCATCACACATAAGCAACACACATGAACACCAGGATTTAAGGTGGAAACCCAAGTCGGGAGAAAACCACTGTTTTCGTCGTCTCAGTCTTCAATATTTTATTATAAATAAAACATCTTACAACCATGTACTGGCGCAGACTCATACCAGCACGCAGATACCCACCTACAGAAGGCTAAAAACTTCTCTCGTTTACCAGCCTCTCCTGGAAGGGAGCTACAATCCCCTGCTCTCGTTTACCAGCCTCTCCTGGAAGGGAGCTACAACCCCCTGCTCTCGTTTACCATCCTCTCCTGGAAGGGAGCTACTACCCCCTACTCTTGTTTACCAGCTACCACTAGAAGGGAGCTACAACCCCCTCACTGAAGGCTTCGACCCTCAGCACCATTGCGGACCACGTTTCATCAATTTTCATACTAGATCCATCTCTACACATTTAAGCTCAACATACATCAAACTGAAACTTATAACCCCATCAATTCATTCATTGAATCATCAACCAATCAACCAACAACTTGATCTTTCATCAACATAATCAGCAGCATAATCAACATTCAAACAACCCAGATCTGTATGAATATATCATTAACAGATACCAGTAAAACAATAGAACAGATCAGACATTTCATTCCACATACTTCAGCAAAACCCTAGATTCCATACGCGCTTTTACTTCACTGAACCTGCGTATACATCTGCACATATTTCAGGTCTGATCTCACATACCATATGCGCTTTTGCTGAAGACAACCCACGTATATACGCGCTTTCTCTGCCATGGACCTGCATATAGATCTTCAAACTTAGTAAGGCTGCGCAACTCTTTAGATCAGATAAATAACTCAGATTTCATCCTTTACTTCAACAAAGATTCCCCAGATCACAGATCTAAACATTCCATAAAAATATCTAGAAAATACATATACATTTCAGATCTAGAGATCCCTCTTCATCATTTTCTTCATAGGTGCATTATTAATTCAGATCAATCAATGAACTGTTACCCTTCCATGCAGATCTACTTCAAAGTGAAGTATTCATTAAAACCCATACTTATGCACCCCTTGCACTATGATCTTCTTCTCCTTATATAGATTTAGCCTTTGTCAATACCATGAGCCAAAACCACAAAAATTTCGATGGTATTCATGGACGGGATCAAATAGATAATCCAGCGCTCAATAATATGGGCCAATACCATGGTTATGTCCCCTAGTTTTATAAATTTAGAGCGCAAATGGGCATACGCTACTTGGTATGTACTTTTCCACGTACATACGCTACTTCTCCTTTACAAACCCGCATATGCTTTGTGACATATCATATTCATCATTTCTCTGGCACTTACTGCAATTATTTCTTCTATAGCTACATCATCCTTCCTTATTTCACACATAGGTTGCTTATCATAGGCAACTCATCAAGCAGGTTTCTATAAAGAACAACTTCATCAAGTAGGTTGCCATCCAAAGACAACTCATCAAGTCATTTTCCATCAAGGACAACTTCATCTAGTAGGTTGCCATCAAAGACAACACATTGCATCATGTTGCCAACAATCTTACTTCATCAAGTAGGTTGCCATCAAGGACAACACATTGCATCATATTGCCAAAAATCTCCCCCTTTGGACTTGATAGCAACCATGATGGTGTTTGATCACCACAACAGATAGATACATTGATTATAACCATTATGCAAACACCATGATACTCTTCCCCTATTCAAACACCATGAAACTCTCCCCCTTTGACATCAAGGGCAAAGGGCGGATCAAAAAAAGGTTTTTCTTTTCTTGTAGAAAGAAGAGCTCTGTAGATCTGATGTGTACTGAAGTTACCATGCTCCCCCTGAGTTCATGTTGAATCTTCAACCATAATATTCAATGAAGTACATGACTCTATGACCTTTCCTATCACCAAGGACTCAAACTTACATCAATGATCCAACCAAGTTGATTTACATATGTGACTCAAGTACCCAACCAAGTGGGTTTACACAGTTTGACTCAACTACCTAACCAAGTGGGTTTACAAATTTGATCAAGTCCTTACATGACTGAATATTACAATTTTACATCATAGGTCTCAACATGACCTCTTCATCAAAATAAAAATATGACCAATATCAAAAAGATCTCAAGAGAGAGATCATTTTTCATAATCATCATAATGCCAACAATGCATCCTTTCCACATAGCCAATGCTCCTCCTTAGCTTGTGCATCCTAAACACTTTCAACAGCAAATCATCAAGGCATATTTATCAAATATCAGAGAATGAAATAGAATTATGAGAACTGGAACACCACCAGAGATACCAAACAGCACTGCGGCTGTACTGAAGAATGCTGACCCGGAAAAATTTGTTAGCAACCACCCATACGCAGTTTTCTGTGTATACAATCGCGTATATATGTGACTGTCTTTCAGGAAACCCGCGTATCCAATTTAATCTTATGAAATTAAGCAGATCTGATCTTCTGAGAGGCAGAGACATCTCCTTGCTTCTATCTGAGAAATTTGAATGCTTCCCTGGAATATATGAGAAAAGATAGATAGGACAATGTAGTTGTGTTTTCAAGTGTCATCCAATAGTTGTAGCATAAGCACATCAGTAACCAAGCCTTCAGACTCTTTGCAACATCAACATATTCTTCCCAAGAGTAATTATCATATCAGAACAACTTCTTCAATAGACAATATGTGTCAAACAATCATCCATGTGATCTAATATCACCAAGATCTTCAAGATTCATCATGATGTAATATGCATAGGAAAAAGGTCTCAACCATAGCAAAAAACTCTGCATTATCTATTCTTATCTCCAAATCATAAGACTTCCAACTCATCCATGTGTGAAACAAAAGATATTCTTCAGCAAAAAGAAAACAGGGATCATCCATAATCTCATCATAAGAAACCATGTATCATGTCATCATCATTTGAGAACTAATAAATAAGCAGATACAATGCCATTAATGCAATCATTAGTAGTTATAATGATGCTCCCCCTGAACCTGTGCTCCTGTTCTTGAGCTGAATCACTGTTTTCCTTAATAGAAAAGCATACGCTTCTGTCTCCAAAGGAACTTGCGTGTATACGCGGCTTTAATTCATAAAACCCGCGTATGGAAAGTGAAATACTGAAAATTTCACTCTCCTTCTTCTCCCCCTGAATTTGTACCACCTATACCTGTCTTCTTCACATCAAATGCACTGTCAGAAATAAACATAACCAAAATTACCAAACCAACCATGAGAATCACCATACATTGCTCCCCCTGTGATGATACATTACTAATCCCTATAATATATCTCACATCATCCTGCAGCCATTATGAGAAGTAGGCTTTAGAAGCAGATGACTGCAGTAGGATTATTATCCCCTACGTTTTTGACCGGTCCTCCATCTTTTTCCAGATTTTCTTGAAATTTATTTTTGTGTGCTAAAAATTATCCAATTTCTCAGATCTATTCATCCTACATTCTTTTTCTACATGTCCATACTTGTTACAAGCATAACATCTTATGTGACCAGAAAAGTAAGCATAAGGATCATAATGTGTTTTTCTATTCTTTCTTCTATTGCAATCAGCTGCTTTATGACCATACTTGCTGCATGAAAAACAATATCCCTTGAAGAAACCTGACTACCTTTCTGAGTAGAATCTGTTTTTTTGTGACTGAAATGATCTGCTTCTACAATTGGCTGCAACATGCCCATAATTGTGACATTTAAAGCATTCAACATTATTGATCAAAGGAGGGAATGATTTCTTTTGAGAGTCCATGATTATCGGTTGACCTTTTGTTTCTTTCAACACTTTAGGTTTTGCATTGATATCCTTTGAATTTTCTTGTGAACTAGATTCTCCTTTAACAGTTTCATGAAAACCAAGACCAAATTTAACAGAAGTATATCTTTGACTACTAAGAATATTATCCAGAATATTAGTACTATCTTGAAACCTCAAGAGTTTATTCTTTTCTTCTAATTTACCTTTTAAAAAGTTTATCTCACCCTCCAATCTTTGGCATTGCTGTTTCATACTTTCTTCAACCCTTTTTCCTTATTCTACTTATCATTCAATTTCAAAATCTCTTCTTTCAACCCATTTTCTTGTTCTTCAAAAGTTTGTAAAAGATCTTCATTCTTCTTATTTGATTTTTCCAGATTTGTTTTGAGAAAGAGGATTTCTGCTTCAAGTCTTCTACTTTGATAGGTTGCTTTAACCTGCAGTCTTTGATACATTTCTATTTTTTCATTCATTCTAGAGATCATCTCTTTGTAGATAGATTATTTCTTATTAGATGATCTTTGTTGATCTTCAACTTTAATCTTGATAGCTTCTTCTAGATCAATAACATTACTTTGACTATTTTTACCATTGCATGCACAAGGAAGTGAATTACAAGAACAAAAATCAGTACCTGATTCATTATCTTCTTCATTTTCTGCTGCACATGTTTTGTGAGATATCTCCTTTATTTGAGTAGCCTTGTTCTTTTTCTTCCTTGCCATGAGCACTTTCAGATCTTGGTCAGAATCTTCTTCATCCTCATTTGACACTTCATCACTATCTTCATTTGTATAATAAATTTTTCTATTTTCAAATTGTTTCCCTTTATCATGATTTTCTTCATAAGGACATTTAGCAGCATAATGACCAGCTTTACCACAAGTAAAACACTTGAAGGGAAGCTTACCTCTGAATCTTCCAGTACCTGGTTGGAGTCTTCTCACAAAATTTGCTTCTTCTTCTTCTGATATATAACTTGATTCCTTGACAACTTCCTTTTCTTTTCCTTTTGCACATGCCTTAAAGGCAACTTCTCTGATTTGAGAGGGACCTTCTTTTCTCATTTCAAAAGAAGTTAGAATACCATGTAGTTGAACAATAGTAAGAGTATGCAGATCTTTCCTTTCTTCAATAGCTGATACTTTTGACTCAAATAGTGAAGTCAAAGATCTTAAGAATTTTTCCACCAGAGTAGTATCGGTTATGGTTTTACCCAAATTTCTCATGCGATTTACAATATCATCTAGACGTAAAAAGAAACTGGCAATACTCTCATCACTATGCATCTTTAAATTTTCATATTCAATTCTGAGAGTTTGGAGTTTTTCACTTTTTACCTTTGTATCTCCTTCATAGCTTAGAATGATTTTGTCCCATATTTCTTTTGTTGAATTTAGCTGCATCACTTTAGCAAATTCTGGTTCAGACATGCTTCCTAATAAAACATTGACTGCTTTGGCATTGATTTCATATTTCTTCCTTTGTGCTGCATCAGTAGGAATAATTGCCAGATACTGATTCTTCCACGATTGCCCATACTTTTGCACCAAGACTTTGCAAATAAGATTTTGTTCGTATCTTCCAGAATAACAGATTGCTTCCATTGAATAGAGGTGGCTTTAGAAACAATACTCCTTCATGACTTCCCATTGCAATGGATCTCCTTCAAGCGATCAAGCTTCTGCAGAAGAACCTGCTCTGATACCAATTGTTGGGAAAAATACTGAGAGGAGGGGGGGGGGGTGAATTAGTATTTAGTGCAGACTTAAAACTTTTTACTTTCCCTTTCTCTAAAACCCATACGCTACTTTAATGAACCCAAGTCGCGTATACACATGGATATCCTCAATGAAACTCGTGTATTACCAGAGATCTCATTATGCAGATAATTCTTTACTTAGATCATTGCATCATTCATTCATTAGATGTTTAGTAAGTAGTAAACATGTGCAGTAAGAACAAAGTAAATCATCACACATAAGAAACACACATGAACACCAGGATTTAAGGTGGAAACCCAATTCGGGAGAAAACCACCGCTGTCGTCGTCTCAGTCTTCAATATTTTATTATAAAGAAAACATCTTACAACCATTTACTGGTGCAGACTCATACCAGCACGCAGGCACCCACCTGCAGAAGGCTACAACCTTCTCTCGTTTACCAGCCTCTCCTGGAAGGGAGCTACAACCCCCTGCTCTCGTTTACCAACCTCTCCTGGAAGGGAGCTACAACCCCCTACTCTCGTTTACCAGCCTCTCCTGGAATGGAGCTAATACCCCCTGCTCTCGTTTACCAGCTACCACTGGAAGGGAGCTACAACCCCCTCACTGAAGGCTTCGACCCTCAGCACCATTTTGGACCACGTTTCATCAATTTTCATACTGGATCCATCTCTACACATTTAAGCTCAACATACATCAAAATGAAACTTATAACCCCATCAATTCATTCATTGAATCATCAACCAATCAACCAACAACTTGATCTTTCATCAACATAATCAGCAGCATAATCAACATTCAAACCACCCAGATCTGTATGAATACATCATTGACAGATAGCAATAAAATAGTAGAACAGATCAGACATTTCATTCCACATACTTCAGCAAAACCCTAGATTCCATACGCGCTTTTACTTCACTGAATCTACGTATGCACGCGCTTTAACATAAACAAACATGCGTATACATCTGCACATATTTCAGGTCTGATCTCACATACCATATACGCTTTTGCTGAAGACAACCCATGTATATACGCGCTTTCTCTGCCATGAACCTGCGTATAGATCTTCAAACTTAGTAAGGCTGCGCAACTCTTCAAATCAGATAAATAACTCATATTTCATCCTTTACTTCAGCAAAGATTCGCCAGATCACAGATCTAAACATTCCATAAACAGATCTAGAAAATACATATACATTTCAGATCTACAGATCCCTCTTCATCATTTTCTTCATAGGTGCATTATTAGTTCATATCAATCAATGAACTGTTACCCTGCCATGCAGATCTACTTCAAAGTGAAGTATTCATTAAAACCCAGACTTATGCACCCCTTGCACTATGATATTCTTCTCCTTATATAAATTTATCCTTTGTCAATACCATGAGCCAAAACCACATAACTTCGGATGGTATTCCTAGACGGGATCAAATAGATAATCCAGCACTCAATACTATGGGCCAATACCATGGTTATGTCCCCTAGTTTTATAAATTTAGAGCGCAAATGGGCATACGCTGCTTGGTACGTACTTTTCCGCGTACATACGCTACTTCTCCTTTACAAACCCGCATATTCTTTGTGACATATCATATTCATCATTTCTCTGGCACTTACTGCAATTATTTCTTCTGTAGCTACAACATCCTTCCTTATTTCACACATAGGTTGCTTATCATAGGCAACTCATCAAACAGGTTTCTATCAAGAACAACTTCATCAAGTAGGTTTCCATCCAAAGACAACTCATCAAGTTATTTTCCATCAAGGACAACTTCATCTAGTAGGTTTCCATCAAAGACAAAACATTGCATCATGTTGCCAACAATCTTACTTCATCAAGTAGGTTGCCATCAAGGACAACACATTGCATCATATTGCTAACACCATTTTCACTTAGGAGATGAATAATTGGGTAAGGAGGCCCTATGACAATAAAAACATAAATAAAATCCCTCTAGTATGAAAAGGGATCAGCCATCGAACTAGATTTCACACCCCCATGTGTGAAAGGAGACCTTTGCAAAGAGGTTTGACGAAGTCAACCAGCGCAGGGTATGAGGTGGAAAACACTACATGGGACAACACAGAGATAGAGGAGGAAATAGTCCTTTATGGAGGAAACCCTAATGGATGGGCCCATGGAGAGAGAACCTTCACTTGCTATATATGGAGAGGAGGAGAGCCATTATTATTCATGCATATGTTTATGATTTTATGTATATTTAGACATTGTGCATTCTTTGTTGTTTAGCAAGAATTGCTGGGAGATTCCTGTTTAGGATTTCCTCACCTTGTTGAGAGGCCTCTTGAATTTTGGTTCTTCATTTCCAACATATCTTGGCTCAAGGCCAAAGCATCCTCCTCCAGGACAACGTTATTGCTGCAGCAGCATAATACTATGTTGTAGGGTGTTGCGGTGGAGACTTCACAACACCTCTTCCATTGCTTTTTTTTCAAAGAAAGAGTCTTTCATTTCTTTGGGAGATCAGTTTGGAAGAATTGGAGCTGATTTTCAGATCTTGGCACTTGGCCATAGTATTATTTTCCACTCACTGTGCAGTCCCTCTTAGTGACTGCGTTATTTTCATGGAGTATCTACAGTGAGGGTTTGCTGTATTGTTTGGAGGGTGAGATCTCAAGTGTAAGGATCAACCTTCCACTTTGGAGATCCATTGGAGAAGTTCTACTTCAGATTTCTCATCATCTTCAGCCTTCTCTATTGAGTTCCAGATTTGAGTTGCTACAGCTACCCAGCAACTCTAGCATTTTTGCCTTTTTGCATCTTTTAGCCAATCCTTTGGAGGATTGATGTTTTATTTCTTCTAAGGGTTAGAGCTTTGCTCCCCTAATGTATTTGAGCTATATCATTGCCATATCCATGTATTTACATTGTATTGCAGCAATATTCCATAATAGATTGCGCTATCACATCCAAGGGTTTCATATATGCAGTTGTGTTTTGTCATTTCATGTACATGTATTGTTGAGGCTTGCATTGCCTTTCTTGAGAGGTTGTTTCCTCAAGGTATTGTACTCTTTCTACTGCTATAAAATCATTTTTTGGCTGATCATATCTTCATGTGCTCATGGTTGTAAAATAATGTTGTCTTTCCATTTCATGTGCTTACAATTGTTGCAGTCCCTCACAGGGCACTTTCTGAGGATATCTAGTAGTGGGAGATCTATTTAACCACTGTAGAGGGATTTATTTGGCCCCAAATCTTGGATTTTGGCCTTCGACACGTCATTCTAAGGGATCCAGGTCTTGGTATCAAATCCTACTGCCTCCATTTCTGGAAAATGCGTTTTCCAACCATGGATTGCTAGCTATCCCAATTTGGGAACATTACAGTGGTATCAAAGAAAATTTCTTGGCTCAGCCTATGAGTCTAAGCCCAAGAAGATCAGAATGTTGAAAAATATGAGTTTCTTTTCATCTATTTTCAGATCCAGAAGAAACCTCCCCTAGGAGGTCAAGGAGATTGAAGAATAAGAAGAGGAAGTACCATGAACTTCCTATTCTCATCAAGATGAAGACATTGAGCATGGAAGATACTTGGATCATCAGATTCTGAGTGATTACCTTGTTGAGTATAGATCTGAAACTAGAGCCTTCAAGGACACTCTATATTTTCCTCATTTCATCCAGCTGAAGGAAGAGAAGAGACCCTGTAGCCGAAATGAAATCCAAGGCAATATATTTTTGTTGTCCGCCTATGATGGGTCTTTTACTGCCAGAACTTGGGTGAAAGAGTTGGTGGCATTTTTCTTTCTACATCCTGTAGTAGAGCAAGAAGTTGTTGAAATCTCAGTGCTGCACTTGGAGGATGAAGCCTATGATTGGTGGAGTAGCCACTTGAGCCATGAAGGATGGAGAAATTTTGCAAAGTTCATCCAAGGGTTGGTCAAAACCTTTGATGGTGAAAGAACAAAGGAAGGGGAGACCACACCACCACTTGAGGAGCCTTGTGATAACGTTTTCACACTCATGGAGGAGCAGCCACATGCATCAACAGTTGGACCATCCAACACTTTGGAGGAGGGAACTCTTGTAGCCCTACAAGAGGTTCCAAATGCACATCAAGGTATGAAAATATTTCCACAATCTATTGTTGCAGCAACTTCTTTTGAAAATGGTGGAGATTTACTTTTTCATGACCAAGGGTCAAATCCCATTGCTACCATAGAGCAGTTTGCTCACACTGTGCTATGCAACATGAAAACTTTCAAGGAGGAAATAAACCATCATCTTCATGAGCCTTTTTTGGATTGCATATCACATTGGAGGTTGGGGTTTGAAGCCTTGAAGGATGATAGTAGACATCTTGCAGTGAGAAACCCTTTCTCCCTTCAAGATGACACTTTCTCAATGAGCTCCTCTCAGCTCAAAGAGGAACTTCTACTTTCAGATCCAAGACCTCATTGGTTTTGGAAGACTATTGATGAGAGGGAGGTCTCAAGGAGAGATCTCATCAGAGGTGCACTTCAACACACCATGGAGTGCAAATATTTTCTTCCTTTCTCACAAGAGCAGATAGAAGATGGAGGACATCTTAAGATGGATAACATCTCTCATGCTTGTGTTGGACATTCCTTGAGCCATACACATCATGATGGGAGGTTTTTTCCTACCACCTATTTGGGTCTTGATAGGGTCTCATTGATCCTTGAGAAGATTGCATTTCAAAATCCCATGAAGTGCAAAGACAGGAATTTGATTTGGGAGGATGGTAGCCCTCATGGGAGGAGTACCAAGATGAAGAAAAGGAGAAGGCATCCACAAGTGATTGAGTGGATGTGGTTGATGAGAAAGGAGCTGGGAGGCTACTTGCAAATTTATGATACCAGGCAGCAAGAGGCTTGGCTGCGCTGGTTACTCTTGAAAGAGTTTGGCCATCACTTGGAAAACACTTTTTCTAAGAGTAGGAGGAAAGATACTTGCATCATTGAGCAGCATAGAGTATGGATACATGATGTTGATGTGATACTCATATCATTCAATATGTCTTCATCACATGAGTTGTATGATGGAGGTATGGGGAGGCAGCAAAATTGTTTGTTGCTTTGCTTGTTTCTGGGAGAGCAAGAGCAGATTTGCTCTCACACTTTGCATGATGTTGCAGAAGGAGGAGGTGGCATTATCTCCTTGGTCTTTGATGATTTGGAAGCTCTTCCATCTTGGAGATTATTCCACATTTGTTGCAGCATTATTAGAAGAATATTTGACAAGAAGCATGTCAAAGAACAGAGTTTGGTATTGACAGGGGCTTATTTGCATAAGCTCACAGCGCTGTCACTTTGGAGCAAAGACTTATGGATGAAGTATGCCCAGCGGAAATGTGGTGGATCCATAACCCACAGGTCCCAGGATCATTTCATATTTGTTGCACTTGGTGAGCAAAGAGGAGGTAATGATGATAGAGACATCTATCACGATGGCATATTCTTCTTAACTTGGGTTTCCAAGCACGAGGAGGATTATATTCTTGCAGCACATTGTTCATTCTTCTTCATAGCATGCCAACACACTATGGAGGACTCATTCATGGATCCATGTACCATCTTACTTCCAGCATATGGTGAGAATTTTGTATATACCTTCATTGATTTGCACACTCTTACCATTCTTATGCAGTGCATTGCTTCACAAGAGGGCAAGCTTGTCACATTGCTCCATGAGTTTTATTGGGCCAATCTACATGATGGAGGTAGCCATCTCTTTTGTGGCCTTGTGCAAATGTTTCATCATCACATGTATGTTCATTTGCTGCACTACAACATGTATCATATGAAGACAAGCATGATTAACCATGTAGAAAGAAACATTTTGCCTTGTATTTTCCTCAAGCAGCAGCTTGTAAAACTGCGGTATACTTGTTTGGGAAGCTATTGGTACCTTCTTGCATCACTTGAAACCTTTAGAATTTTCTTCATTTTATTTCTGATCATGACTTCAATTGCTGATATGGATTATATTTGTATAAGAAGCATGATTATGAGAGAGGCACATGAGTTGGATGTGTCCTTGAGTGGGAAAAATTCTCACATTTTCTACACTACATGTTCTAATGGGAGCATGGGAGGAGATATGGCCACCACAACCACATGTTTTTTCTCTTTTAAGGTGGGCCATGAGATTGATATTCATCCATTGTACAATCATGGGCAAGTGTTTGGTCTTGTGTTGTTGTCGTATTCAGCCATTTACTATTCCTTAGTAGATGTGATGGATTTGATATGCCACTCGCCATGTTCCTTTCTGAGATTGCAGTGGATGAAACTACGTTGTGTCCTCTTGAGATGTTGTTTGAAATTTGTAGCATCATTTAAAACCTACAAAAAAATTCTCATTTTGATATTCTATGATGACCATGTCCTATTCATCATGGATGATATGTTTTGGGCCAGCTTGTTCTTCATTGTCGGAAGAGAACTCTTTGGAGGATTTTTCTTCATTTTTCCATTTGAGGGAAATACTTTTGTAGCCCAGGATTATCATACACTCTACACTTGTCATGAGTGGAGAGAAGGATAGCATGGGGTAAGCTATGATGCTTGCCAAGTTCAGATTTTCAACCCACCTTCATTTCCAGAGCTTGAGGTGGAAGGAGATTCTCAGGAGTTGCCTTATTGGGAGGTGGCTCATTTTGTGTGGATGATTGCTTGGGGATGGAGTATCCACATGAGGGAGATGTTCCTCATAATTTTAGACTCCATGCCTTGAGTGGAGGCCTTCTAGTTCTATCCTTGCAGTTTCTTGAGGACAAGCAACATTTGGGAGGGGAGGACTGTAATATTCCAAATTTTTCCTTCAATAAATTGGAATATTAATTTTGTCTATTTTCATTTTAGGAGATGAATAATTGGGTGATAAGACCCATTCATAATAAAAACATGGATAAAATCCCTCTAGTATGAAAGGGGATCAGCCTTGGAACTAGATTTCACACCCTCATGTGTGAAAGGAGACATTTGCAAAGAGGTTTGACCAAGTCAACCAGTGCGGGGTATGAGGTGGAAAGCACTACATGGGACAGCGCAGAGATAGAGCAAGGAATATTCATTTATGAAGGAAACCCTAATGTATGGGGCCCATGGAGAGAGAACCTTCACTTGCTATATATGGAGAGGGGGAAAACCATTGTTATTCATGCATATGATTATGATTTCATGTCTATTCAGACATTGTGCATTCTCTGTTGTTTAGAAAGAATTGCTGGGAAACTCTTGTTTAGGAATTCATCACCTTCTTGAGAGGCCTCTTGAAGGTTGGTTCTTCATTCTCCACATCTCTTGGCTGAAGGCTAAAGCATCCTCCTCCAACACAGCGTTATTGCTGCAGCAGCATAACTCTGTGTTGTAGGGTGTTGCAGTGGAGGACCACAACACCACTTCTGGAGTTGATTTTCAGAGGAGGGAGTCTCCATTCCTTTGGGAAGATAGTAAGGGAGGTTTCAGCACTTATTTCAAATCTTTGCATCAACCCATATATTTTCCCCTACAACGCATTTTGTTCCAGTAACTGTGTTATTTTCATAGTGCATTTGCTATGGGGTTTTGCAGAGTTGATTGGAGGGTGAGATCTCAAGTGTAAGGATCAGCCTTCCACTTTGGAGATCCATTTGAGGAGGTATACCTCAGTTTTTTATCATCTTTAGCCTTCTCTATTGAGTTCTATCTTTGAGTTGCAGCATATGCCTAGCTACTTCGGCATTTTTGACATTTTGTATATTTTAGCCAATCCCTTGGAGGATTGATGTGTTATTGTTTCTAAGGGTTAGAGCTTTGCTCCCCTAGTGTATTTGAGCCATATATTGTCATATTCATGTATTTACATCATTTTGCAGCATTATTCTATCATAGACCGCGTCCTCATAGCCTTCGTTTATGCAAAAGTAGCAGTGTTCTCTATTTTCATGTACTTGTCTTGTTGAAGCTTGCATGGCCTTTCTTGAGAGGTTGTTTCCTCAAGAAATTGTACTCTTTTATTGCTATAACATAATTGTTGGCTATATGTATATCTTCTTGCCTCAAAACTATTAAAATAACGTTGTTGATCTATTTTATGTTCATACATTTGTTGCAGCCCCATTCTTTGGGCAATTCCTGTGGGAGGAATATTACAAGATCTATAGACAGAGTCTGTAGAGGGCCAGGCAACCTCTGGATCTCATCCTTTCTATAAGGTGACATATCCAGTAAATTCCCCTATACTCAATCTCTAGAATAGATTGTGATATTTCAGAAAAAGGAATATTACAAATATATTAATTGGATTAAAAGATAATTGAAAAAATGTAACAAAATATGCTACAACTGCATATAAACGTTATTGAGGAATATAGAAAAGTTTAAAATATTAAATTATAAAGATAGTAATTGAGTGGGTGATGAAATATTTGAGTTATTAAATTTTCAAATATTAAATAGTCGTTGATATTTCAATTAAAAAAACAAAAATTGAGAAGATAGATATGGTAATGTAAAATCAGAATTTGTGGGTTTTTTTTTTTTAAGGCATTAACCCTGATGGGCTTGCCCACCACAACCTCCTAAATCTCGCCATGGCAGGAAGCCCATGTTTGAATCACCATGGGGTATGATTAAATCTCTAATTTGACGAGTTTTGACTATACGTAAATGGGCATTCCATTAAACATGTATTACTCCGATTTTTTTGTTTATTTTTATTTTTTAGTTTTATAGAAATTGGCACATTGTTTAAAATAAAAACCTAATACGTATTAGTTGGATTTTTTCATTTTAATTGTTTTTTTGCATGTCATTATTTATTTATTATTATTATTATTTTTATTTAATTTATGCATTTTTATATACAAACTCTATAATTAAATCAATGAACCTTACCATAATGAATGTGAAATAACTTTTATGTTGGAACACTCAATCATCTCTCTCTTTATATATATATATATATATATATATATATATATATATATATATATATATATATATATATATAATTGTTATTGTTTTCATGTTAAATTAAAAAATACATACACCAAATTAAAAACATGTATGGTATTCAATATATATAATTATTTATTTATTAAAAAATATTAATTAAAATATTATTCAATCGTAAATAAATAAGATAATTCCAAAGTCCAATAGAATTTTTCAATTCGTTCAACATGGATTTTATTCATAAATTTTGTATTTTTATTTTAATATTATAAATATTTTTTTCTCCAAATAATCTATTAACATATTTTCTAATTTTATATTTAAATGTTTGACAACATGCATACATAGATTTTAATCTGGGAAATTAACATTTTTCTTAATAATATAAAAAATTAGTGTAATCACATATTGCATTTTTTTTCAATGGTTTCATATTGAAGAAATCCCTGAGGCCGTAATGGGTTGGAGCATGTTCTTCGATACCATATGTAACAACCCCAAAATTTAACATGCAACTAATTATATCAATTATGCAATTAATAATCAACACACAAACTATTAACAAGTTATCATAGAATTTTCATAAACACGAGCAAAGACGACTTACCTTTAATGCTGATATTCCTTACTTGAGACTCCGAAGTTGAATGCTATTTGAATCCCGCTAACCGCAACAAAGCTTTTGGGAACCATCGGTTCCTTTGGGACCCTCAGATGTAAGGTTCCTTTGGGAACCATCGGTATGGAATGGGATTGGATGGATACTCTATAGCTCTTTGAATTTTGAAAGAAAGAAGGGGCCTTAAATCTATTTCCAAAATAGAACTAAGGGTTGACCTTTAGCTTAGATCCTTGAACTTCCGGATGCCTTGGGTAGATTGGATTCTTGGGTAGGAAATATTAGAGCCTCGTTTGGATGGGACAAGCTTATCACTGCTAGGACGGATATGGAGTGGAGGGATTACCAGACAGAGCTAGCCAGGATATGATGCTTTTCACACTTGCCTATATGAATCATTTTGGAGGTACAACTATTAAACCTTACCCTTCTATTACTACTTCCCAAAACCCTAGATTTACTTACTTAGACTTACTTACTTACTTACCCACCCATTCAGTATACCGCCAATGGGGACGACTCTCTACCCAATCGTAGGCTCAGCTGCACAGAATATTTCTTCAACGGGCCACCCCAGAGCCCTCAATCAACGTACTACTACCAGGGAATCCTTTGTCTCACAATACCTTTCTTCCAAGAAAATGGATGAAGGAATGATGAATAAATGAATGAATATTCCTCAATGTCTATTAAATAGACCAAACAATGGAGAGGGAACCACATGCACACATTCCATGTGTCAACATGCAACTTTTATTTCTTTATTTTAAGTTTTACTTAATTAATACTACTCTTAATTTAAGTCTTTCTTATTTTATTTTATTTTACTTTTTGTTAACTTTACTTATTTTTACTATTTTTATGGTTCTATTAGTTTAAATATTTCTTTGTTTATTCCTTGTTACTTTTGTTAAATTCACTTATTTTATAGTTTAATTTATATATTTTTTTATTTAGAAATATAGTTTATTATTTACTATTTTATTTATTTATTATTGTTCTCTTTATTATGTATTATTTATTTACTATTTATTTTAATATTATGTTATAGTATTTATTTATTCTTTGCATTTTTTATTAATATTAGGGGACATTACACTTTGCATGTATCATGCTACTCATGTGCACCTTTGGGAATTTATGTAGAAATATGTGGCATGATCTTCAAAGCTCTATGGTGTAGATGGACCAATCTTCTATGACATAACTCACCGATGTCTTGGCTCTCTACCATCTCTGCTTTCATGCTCAAGGAAAAATAAACTTCTACATCCAATTTGTGGATGTTCTTTACCCGAACCTCAATATTCTTCGCTTGTCCCATGGCTATGTGATAAAGGGACACCTTTCTGTTTCTAAACACCACATCGTTGCTACAATATTCCAACATAGAAACTGAAACTAAATTATTCTTCAACCTTGGAACATACATGACATATTTCAATGTGAGAGGAGAACCAGACTCCCTCTGAAAAGTAATAGTATTGATGCCAATCATGCTATACCTTCCATCATGTCCCATATTGATGTGCATCTGGAGGTCCTTCTCCTCTAGGTCACTAAATAAATCTTTGTTTTCGGTCATATGGAAGGAGGCTCTACAATCTAGGTACCATCAAATACCCATCACTGATGATACCATGAATGTTGTTATCACTCTAATAATTCTTAAGTTGTGAAATTTTGATTTATAGTTTTTAATATTACAGGTAACCACAGACCTACTTTTAAGCTTTATGATCTAGCCTTCCTAAGGCTCAGAGAGGGTTCTCTCTATAAAATTGAACTTTTTTTTATGTTTGATTTTAGGCTAGTTATATTGGGCAAATTGGTTTTGAGATTTGGTTTGGTTTGGTGGGAAAAATCACTTAATGAGATGGATAGCTATGAATCTGTAATACATTGGGAAGATGGAGTCAATGTGTCAAGCAAAAAGGTCAAGATCAAGATCTAAAGTCAAATTTTCACTGGGCAAGATAGCAGAGTCACTAAAGATCTTCAAACACTGATTGGTGAGGTGGCTTTAATCGGGATAAAGAGAAATTAAGAATTCTTTGATCCAGATAAGGAGTGAAATGGGAGGGATCAATCGAAATTAGGGAGAAATTAAAGGTTCCCTAGTCTGGATATTAGCAGAAAACATTTAAATGAAAACCAGTAAATAACAGAGTGCTTTTAACAAATTCTGATATATCACTTCCTGATTTCACATTAAAATTTAGAACACATTTATGAATGGATGAAAAACATAAGAAAATAGACAAATAACAGTATAAAGTACTTCACTTTAGTGGCCCAACACATGAATCCAGTAATATGATGCTTTATTCCTTGAAATACAGTCTTCTGACTTGAGCTTGATTAGAAAAGCCCTTAGGTTCAAAATGTTCCAGCTATAGAAATATTTAGCAATTAATTCCACCCTAATACTTCAAATGATGAAGTATTTATACAAAAAGTAATGCAAAATATCCTAGAATAGTCCTAGGAATGTTTTTTGGAAAATAAAATACCTTATTACAAAAATATAGTGACAGCTGCATAACAAACTTGCAAGCTTTCCTATTTATTAAATAAAATATCTTTCTGTTGGACTTAAGTAGCAGCTAGCTAGTTGAGTTGTCTTTAACCCTAGCAATTTGATCTTCAATTAGTTTTGAAGCTTTATCTCTCATCTAATACTCTTTAAATGATACATTTTAACCTCTAATACTCTTTAACCGACTGTTTTGAATGTTTTACTGCTTTTAAAATCTGTTTTTACTGTGTAAAACAACAACTCTATTTTTTTATCCTCTTTTACTGCAAACTATATTTTAAAGTAAATCTATGAGCTTTTGCTAAAACTTTTCATCTGGTAATTTAATCTTTGTGAGTTTTCTGAAATTCTCATCAGCCTCTTTGTATCTAACAAAAGTTGGCTTGACTACGAAGAGGTGTTTTATCTCATGTTGTAGATAAACAAGTTTTCAATACTTTTGTGTAACACTTTACATGTTGGAACTCCTTGCCAATCTACCTTGTTCACTTGTTCTTTGGAAAATTCCCTTACCTTCTTATTGTAATCTTCTTGCTTCATTAGTTTATCATTGATGACAAGAATATTTGGAAAACCTTTTTGCCTCAATGTGTGAAACTTAACCATGAATCTAGTTATGGCCATGTCCATATTTTGAGACTTCTCTTCCAACTGTTTCATTAAGTTTTTATTTGAAATCACTTTCCTTACCTCAAGAATTGTCTCTGTCCTGTCAGTAATTCCTATCTCATCCAATTCTTGATTTTTTTTTGTGTTGAGAAACTTGATTATTTCTAGGGCTTCTTTAGGCTTGGCACCTAGCTCTTCTTTGGCCTTCAATATTTCTTCCTTGCCTACCTTTAGTAAATCCTTCTGTTCAAAAATTACTTGAATGGATGGCCAAGTATCATTGATTGACTCAATGATCTTGGACCATAGTTGATTTTTGATGTATGCCATGGGCTGTTTTAGGGTTAACTCTGTTTCTACCTTTTTTAACTTTTCACTTAACCTTTTAGCTTTTTGTTCCTTTGTTTTAGCATTTATATGTGCTATTTTCTTGGCATATTCCAAGTTATTGATTTTCTATTTCAATTTGTTTATCTCATTATTCTGTATTGACATCTCTTCCATGGCTTTAATGAGTTTGTTGGTCTCATCTGACTGCTACAATGTTGTATTAGAAGATTCAATGGCTGAAGTAGTGGAAGAAGTGACTGGCACTACTGTGGCTAATGGGAATTTTGGTGCTAACTCTTCTGCTAGAGTTGAGGGAATTGTTGTTGTTACCATGGGAATGACTGTAGGAGGAATATTTTGTGTCTTTTTAGCTTCTTTTTCTTGGACAAGCTTGTCCATCTCAATTTCCATCTCCTTGATCTGTGCCTTCATTTGTAATATGAGACTCATCATCTCATCCTTTTTTTTGTTTCTTGCACAATATCCTTAGCCTGTGGATGTTTTGTTGGGGGTAATTTTAGTTGCTTTCTAAGTGCTGCAATATCAACATTTTTCTTCTTCACCAATTCTTCTGCAGCTTTCACATTAGAAGGTTCATACCCTACTTCAATTACCAATTCTTCTAAAGACTTGATTCTGGCATTAGTACATTTGGTCAAAATTCTTACACTTTAGTTCCGACACTTTTTTCGTATTGTCAGAAATTTCCCCAGATTTTATCAATTTTTCAAATCCCACCAACAACTGTTGCTATACCGACGTTTAGGGACATCATCTCTTTTGCGACATTTATGAATGTCATTTTAAATACAACGTTCACTATTCGCTTCGTATTACGATGAAATTCCACAATAACGTTGGAAATGCGACATTTCTAAAATATGCGCTTTCTGTTGCGATGCTTTGGAGAAAATACAATGCAACATTTTGCTCCAAACGTCGCAATACCGACGCATATTTTAGAAACGTCACATTTCCAATGTTTCTAAAATATGCGTCGATAGCCAAACCTTACCATACGTTTTGACATATGCCATCGGATTTGATAATATAAGTGCCATACCATTATATCCAAATTTTAATTGGAATGTGCCTCCAATAAATCACATATTCGGACTTTGCAATAGCTAACACCACCATTGTAATGTTTTTCCACCGTATGGTATACTTTGGAATATGATTTTCCACCATAATTAAACCTTGGAACTTTGGGTTAATATATATAATGTGTGGAATTATATACTAAGGTTTGGATTAAATACGAATATATATATATATATATATATATATATATATATATATATATATATATATATATATATATATATATATTGCAACGGTTTGGAGCAAATGTCGTTAATGCATTAATATTTCATTCAAACATTTTTGTATATGGTTTTAAATTATTTCTATGTAAAAATATATATAACAAATTATGTATCTAAAAATACTCCATATTGTTTAAACTATAATTCAAACACATACATATAATTAGTTGAAATTTTAATTTAAAATGCAAATTATATTAATATAATTTCACATTTAAATATATTTTTTTTCTCATTAATATATAAATATAAATTTATTTTTACATATAATGTTATAATATAGTTTCAAAATAAACATCACATTAATAATTTCACATTCAAATATATTTTTTAAATAGAGTTTTAACTTACTTTGGTATATAAATATAAAATAGAATAAAATTTTTGAAAAATAAATATCTAAAATTATTATAGAATTCACACTTCATTTCAAATATAATATCAAACTCGACAGTAGACCAATATGGTTTAAGTTAGTTTTATGATTATCATGTTGGAATAACCTTGAAATAACCTTGCGTAATAACCTTGAAATAACCTTGTGTAACGATTTGCAGATGGTTGTCATTGAAAGAAATCCATTAAGATGAAATAAAGTATTGGAAGAAAGAAATTCCTCGGCTAATGTATGAAATGCAAAAGTATCTACCTCTAACATTTTTCAATGCGCAAGAACGCTACTTGATACACCAAGTTGAGGAGATTGAAATGTGTGGACCAGTACACACAAGGTCAATGTGGATGGTGGAGAGGCACCTGAAATCCTTGAAGGCTTTGGTTAGACAAAGAGCATGACCTGAGGGTTCTATGGTGGAGGGATATGTGGTATATGAATCCATGGTGTATATTAGTCATTATCTTCCTATATTAGCTGCGCCAGCTATGAATGCGGTGGATTGCATTTGGGATGTGAACTCCATCAAAAAATTTGAAGTGGAGCACCTGTTGGGAAAAGGTAGAATGAAGAAAGAGAGAGGTAAAAGATTTATTATGTGTAATACATATAATGTTTCATTTTTTTACATCATGTATATGATCATATTCATTTAGGTCTTATTATTTCATCGTTTATTAATTAATATAATTTACCATGGTTATAAGTTATATTTAATATTGGTGAATTATTGTTTTTTTATTCCGGTGCTCAAGATTATGAGGCACTACTTTTATACATTGCAAACAATCTTGAGTGGATGAGTGAATGGATTGAAACATGTAAAGCACGTAACAACGATAGGTTATCATGGCAACTACTGTCTAAATTGGTTAGAGAAGCGTATTGTAGTGGAGATGGAAATGTTACGGACAGGGAAAATGATTTAGCATATGGTTTGAAAGATAGAAAGGTAAGCAATTAATTCACCTATTTTATTCATTACTTATTTTATATTATATTTATAATGTGACACCAAGTTTGATTTTTCAGATAATTTTCAAGCTGTGTAAATTATATGATTAATTATTAATTGAGAATGCATCTTTTTCATGTTTGTCATATTGTAGTTGAAACACCACAAGGCTATGTGGTGCAATGGTCATAAATTTCGCATTAAACAGTTGGATGATAACAAGAAAAATTCTGATAGAGGGATAACTGCAGTATTCCAGGTCACTAATGTTTCCTCCAGGAGTGACATACATCCTGTTAGCCCCCCTATGAAATTTTTGACAAGCAAATAGGGGGTAAATTGTTTTTGAGCCTTCAAGGAATGCATTTCCTCTGAAAACACAGTCTCCTTGAAGCCTCTCTGTGTCTTTTATCCTTTGATTAAATCCCCTCTGTTGATTTCCCTTATAAAGCCTCTCTGTTATGTGAAGAAATGCCCAAAAGGCCTCATCTCCCCTTTATTCCCCCTTCTTTCCCCATTTACCCTTCAATCCCCCCAAAAATCCCCTTTAAATTCCTCCCCTACCCCTTGTTTTCCCTTCTTCCCCTTCTATTTCTCTATCGTTACCTTTCCCCGGCCCTCAAATTACATTAAAATGGGCTAAAACCCACTTCCCGACCTTATTATAAGGCCTAGCCCCTTTTCCGCCAGCCCCTTTCAAACCACTTCCCCACGTGACCCTTCCCCAAGACCAAGCGCTTAAGCTTTGAGGGCCAATCGCAATCGGAAGTCGGGCGGGTGCACAACTCCTTTGTTATATTCAAAAGTCCCGATGCGATTCGTTTAACACATAAGTCCCGCGGGGCGTTCCGCACCGTTGATCTTCCGCGGAGTTCTAACAGATGTCCGCTAATCGCAAACCCCCCGCTCATCGCAATCGCAACACTCATGCTGTCACCCCCGATTGATCGCATCGCTCCCCGATCGCTTCATCCTCCGATTTAATCCCGTCCGTTCGTTCAATGCACGATCTAACGGCTGGGCACTAATCGCAAGCCTTCTACTCCTTCCCTCGATTGTGAACCTCTGATTACATCTCCACCGTTGATCTCCCCGCGATCCGAAAATCCTCCGCCAATCGCAAATCCCCTCCGATTGATCGCAGGTGCTTTCACCCGTGCTCCGATTGCGATCCTCCGATTCATTCGTGACCATTGATCTATCACAAGATCCGACGGTCAGCGCTCAATCGCACCCCCGCCCGATCGCCGATCGAAAGTCCTTCTCCCAACGCTCCGATTCAATCCTGACCATCCATCCTTCCCGCGATCCCACGGCCAGCGCTCAATCGCACCCCTGCCCGATCGCTGATCGCAAGTCTTTCCTCCCGTCTCCCGATTAAATCACAGCCGTCCATCTCCTCGCTGATCCTACGGCTCAGTGCTAATCGCTTCATTCCCTTCACACCTCCTGTTTCTCCCTCCGATGGATTGTGAGCCGTTGATCTGGACCCGAGATCAACGATCAGCGCTCAATCGCAAGACCCTCTTCGATCGCAATCGCAAACCGTTTCGACTGACCCCCGATTGTGATTGAGCGATTAGATCATAGCCGTCCGTCTCCTCCTAGATCTGACGGTTCTGGTTTATTCCCTCTCCACCCCCGCCGGGTCCCACCTCCATGGCCTCCGCTCCATTGTTTTTCGTGTTTTCCTTTGTATTTCGCCCAAGCAATAATCTTTGGGTTTTTACACTGTTCGTTCGTTTCCCCGCTCCTTTCCGTTGGTTCCATTGTTTCTCCGCCATTTTCATTGTTTTTCCGCTCTTCCTCCACCATTCCTTCGCCTCTGCAGCATTTCTCCGTCGCCACTGCCCGGTCTATAATATGTTTATTTCACAGCGCAGACAACACAGAGAGGCCTTTTCAGCCGGCCAGCGAAGCAGCAGAAACAGGATTTGAGGAGTATTCAAGCCTGTAATTGAAGATTAACGCTTTAGTCCGACAGTCAAAGGCTTAAGGCATTGTTTGAAGACTAATGAGCGCACCAGCAATGCCATAACTACGCTACCTAATAGCAGGACATTTTCCTCCAGAGGTACACCTTCCTACAGCACCTCCATATCTCCTCGAGCCCTAAAAATATTAATTGCGCTGTCCGAAATCCATTTAGGACAGTCAAGCAGCAATTATGAGGTATGGAGAGCCTCGCAGGTCTTTCACCCAGTTCATTTATTCGGAAGGCTAGCACAGAGCTCCAGACACCCGAAGGACTTCACGAAACACCAGAGTTCAAAATCTGACCTGACAGAGCCTCCAAACAAGTCTACAGATTACGCACAACGTCATTAAGGAGAGTGGGCGTGGACACTTCCGCCGATTCTGTCCTAATGAAATCAATTAATTGTCTATCTACCTCTATTTCTTCCCCTTATCCTATATGTAATCCCTGAGAACGAATGAAAAGGGTTGTTGTTGCCTTGCTGGGCATTTGCTGTTAGAGGGATTCATTTGTGACTGTTAGAACAGTCTTGGGAGGAAGTTGCAGAGTAGTTTGTATGTTATAGGCTGGGAGGAGAAAGTCTGGGCTGTAACAGCCATTGAGCCATATTGTACATGACTGGTTTTGCATCAATTAATCAAAGCACATTTCACAGGATCCTGGTCTATTACTATTGGTGATGTGTTTTCTTACTCTGTTTATTACATTTTCACATTGTTTCATGTTCTTCTGGTAGGCATCAGAATAATGGTATAGGATTCACCCTTGTTAGGTGCCCTATGCTGTCTGCTCTCCCTATCTTTATGTTTTCTGCTTAAATGTGTTATCTAAGAGTAAATTCATGGGTTTAACCAGTGCAGCGGATGTTGTTGCCTGCTGGCTGATGTATGAACTTGGGGGTTTGCCTCTTAGATGTTTCTCTATAATCTTATCTCTGTTTTCCCCTTGGAGTTGCTAAAGCAGACCTGGAGTTAAATGACCTCTGGTCTGATCTATAAGCAGCCCCGTTGTCTCTTTGAGAGCTGCCTTTGAGTATGTCCAAGCAGGTCTGGAGTTAAATGACCTCTGACCTGATCTATAGATAGAAAATTGGTTGTCTTTCCTTCTTCCACTTTCCTCCTTAGTGTTCCACCCCACTCTTTAATCTAAAGATCCTTTAGTATAGATGACTTGCCCTTTGGAAGCCTTGGCTAGTGGATGCAAGTAATTTCCCTTTCATGACTCCATAGCCCAATGGATGGCACTGTCTTAATCCATCCTCTTTGCTGAAACATCCTGCTGCTTTGTTCCTTTTCTCCCATTTCTTTCTCGGCCTATGATCTTGTGACCAACCCAGAAACCCTTCAACTAAATCATTTTAAAACCCCCCTTTTGTGCTTCATAACTAGCCTAATATCTCATCTTGAGCCTCAAAGATACATCACTCTTTGCTCTATTTGGAGAGATCCCTCTCCGGGTCCAGGAGGGCTAGATCCTAGGACCCCAAAGTGATTTGATGTTGTCTCATCTTTTGGTATTGCCAAATCTGCCAAAACATGGGAACCCCAACACATCCTCAAGAATCTGAAAATAGATATTATGAGTTTTTAGATGATATAGTTGAGTGTGACTTTAATTCCTTCAAAATAGTTTTGTTCGACGTCAACTGGTATAGGCTATGAATGAATGTACGTGATGATGATATAACTCTTATTCAACATGACAATGGATTTCCAATGGTTAAAACATCACAGTTTGAAGTAGGAAAAGACCGCTATGTTTTTCCAAGCCAATGCGAACAAGTCTTTTTCTTAGAGGTTCCAGGTGAGAACGAATGGTCATTTGCTATTAGATATGATCTAAGAGGAAGGCCAGTAGAGTATATTGTAGAGGAAGAAGATGCTATTGATCAAAAAGAAGATGATGTAGTGGCAGATGAGTAGGAAGATGCATTGACAGATGAAGAAGATATATTAGAAGATGAACCAGGAGTAGGAGACGAGGCAACAATTATTGCTGATGATGTCGATGAGGATATTATTGAAAATGACATAATTGATGATGATGATGACATGGTCGATCATTTCAACACCGTTTCTGAATCATATGTTGGTATATATGTTGATCAGTTGGATGAAGATCAAGAAGATACAGAAGAAGAATATTGATACAGATGTTATGTTCGAGTATGAGCTGGGTTTTTAGTGCCGCAGATGAACTGGGCTCCTTTAAATGATATTGCAAATTTTCATTTTAGTCTGCTATCGAGGAAAGTCTTTCTTCCTACATGATATTGCCAGCTCTTTAAGGCAACAAATTTGATTAACTATTGTTGATACGATGTTCTTTGATTTTTATTTCACAGTATCGTTGATTAGGATTTTGGGTATATATATAAATAATAATGGAGCTCCACCAGCATGCGAGTAATATCATTTCTCTCCCATAGTATTAATGGTTAGGATGAAATATGGAATCTTCCTATGAATTTATGGAAATGCCTTATTCCTTGCTACTAGGCATTTTAACTGCAGTCTAAAGAAAACCTTGTGCCCTAATGCTCTGTATCTTCAAAACCGATTCAGATCAGAAACTAATATCTCTAGGTTTTTCAAAGCATGATCAAACTATTTGAGGGAGGTAGTGAGGAAGAAGAAATACTCAACCTAAAAATTCCCTAATTGAGTGTCGCCCCTGCTGCATACCTGTAACAACCACTGCAATACCTTCCTTCCTTGTATACGATTTTCAATAAATTCTGCCATTTTTTATCTCTATCCCCCAATTCTGATGGTAGCCCCAGAGCTGCATAGACAAATCTGTAATCCAATGTATGTTTTGATCATAAACACAGATTCCCATTGATCTCAATCTCTTTGGTTTTTTGGGTGGCTCTGTATATATATCATAAGCAGGAGCAGGAGACGAAAATGAAGATAGTGGGCAGCAGCAGATGCATACGAATCATCTGCTTGTGGGTGTTTTTCCTCTCCCATTTTCATTCTTTAGCAGTAGTGGCGGTTAGCCAAGAGGAATAGTACCCATGGCCAAAACCAATTTCCACTGTTTGGGGAGAAGCAGTTTCGATTCCCCTCTCCCCGAATTTCAAAATCATTTATGCAAATCACAGATAGCTCCGAAGCTCCATTTCTCGCTACAATCACATAATCTGCTCAAAGCATTGGTTCCCAATTCTCCCCTCGTCCTCATATAACAAAATCATTTCTTCTTCCATTTTTTACTTGGAGGAATTGGATGTTTTCGTGTGGGACCTGCAAGCGGATCTTCAGCATGGCATGGATGAATCATACACCTTGACTGTTCCAATGAGCGGAGTCGCCAATATTTTGGCCAAGACGCCATGGGGAGCCATCTGAGGCCTGGAGACATTCTCGCAGCTCGTCTGCCAGTGAAATGCCACTTCTATTTACCCTCTTGTCTTCCAACGCCAGGTGAATATCATCGACTATCCTCTATACCCTCATCGGGGTCTTGTTCTGGACACAGCTAAGAACTTCTATCCCCTAAGGGATATTCTGTGGACCATAAGGGCCATGAGCTATAACAAGCTTAATGTCTTCCACTAGCACATAACCAATTCATAGTCCTTCCCCCTCGAATTAAATTCAGAGCTCGCTCTTGCTATTAATGGATCTTACTCACCAGAAATGAGATATTCTAACAAGGATGTCGAGCGAGTCATTAAATTTGGGTGAAACCATGGCGTTCATGTTATTCCAGAAATTGACACTCTAGGTACATAACCTTAACATTACATTTTCACTAAGTCCATCTAAAACTATATTTGAAAATGCACATGGAATGTAGAGGTAAGTCTTGCATATCAATATCCATATTTGAAATGCAGCTAGACATTGCTGATGTATATAGGCTAGAAATTGAATCTGCACCAGTTCTAGATCAATTTTTCATAAGATAATTTTAGAGTTATTCATTTGTATTCTGTGTTATCTGGGTTGATTTGCCATAGAATATAATTTCCAACATATGTTGATATTTATACCAATGTGAAGGCAGCAATAAAGAAATGGTATCTCCGATTTGTTGCAGCCCTACCCTCTATTTCCTTCCATTTCGTGCTTGAAAGTACAGGTTATAAAAATCTTCTTCTTATATAATTCAGAGTTTCATTCAAACATTCATGGACAAGGTTGTAAAGCATGTGATTCTCCTCAACTTCATTAGATAACACACAGAAACTAGGTCTATTTTCTTCCATATTTGCCTTGACTGTACAATAAAATAGATAAAATCTCATCCTGTTTTTTAATTGAGCGTTTTAATATGGCATTTTTACATAACGTAGTAAAGCATTGAATTCTCATCATCTCCATTTGATAGTGCACAGAGCCCTAATTCACGGTCTATTTTCTTCCATCTTCCTCCCTGACAGTAAACCAGGGAAAATCACATCCTCTTGTCTAATTTAGCATTTCAATCTGACATTTGTACATAAGACTGTAAAGCATGTGATTCTCTTCAAATTCATTACATAGCACACACAGGCCTCTTTCATGATTTATTTAGTTATTTTCTTTTATCCTCTTGTTTGACAACAGCCTTTATGCACCCCTGAGAAATCTTGTTGGAACATTGAAGTGACAGGTTCCTACCTGGTTTCAGGCAGGAAACCTATCACCTTAGGTCTGCTTCCTGTGATAATACTTTTTAAAGACTCGCCCCTGTTTGACTGCAAAACAAGCTCACTGATTTGATGAATCTTTGAAGGATTTTTTTGTTACTTTGTCTAGGTGATCATTAGACTTGTTACTCTGTTCAGGTGATAATTGATTTATAATACTTTAATTTTATTTTCTGGTTCATTCTTTAGATTCTTTGGAGGAGATCATTGAAATGACTGTTCTACATTGGTGATTTTTGAATTAATGTTTTTAGAGAATTTTACTTCATTTCCAAGTTTTAATTTCTTGGTTTTCTACTACTTTTATCATTTCCACTTTGTTTCCAAAAACATATTTGGGGATAAATAAATTACTTCAATCCCCCTTTCTTAATTCCCTCGATATGTTTCCAATGGAAAACCATGCTTTTATTATTGAAATCACTGTTAGGTGATTTTTGAAGTAATAATTTCGTTGAATTTTATTTTATTTCTAAGTTCTTTAAATTTTCTATAATTATTTTCACTATGTTTAAAGCCCTAGGGAGTCCTCCTTATCCTTAAAAGGATGAGGAAAAGAAGTGAAGTAGAGGTGAAAATAAAGATGATTCGTTGAGTTAGGGGTGACTGCCAAGGATTTAGGACCCGTGTCTAGCTATTGGGAGAACTGGAGTCAAAATTATCTTGATTTGATAACTTCGCTCTTCAAGGAGTCCTAGAGGCAGCTTTGGTAGCCCTAATGAGACAACTACAAGAAAAATACATGGCTACTCTAGAATTTTATACTTAGTTTGGCAATAATTAATGGAATTTTAAGGATTCAATATGCAAAATAACCTCTCAGAACATTCATTCATTATCCTATCCTTGAATAACACATGAAAAATTTCAAATAACTTCAATGCTCTACCAAAATTTCATTAACTAAGGCACATTACAAACCATAATACAAGATTCCATGCATTAGACATTTAGCAGATTATAAATATAGTATTAAAAAGCACTTACAAGATAATGAATAATATATCCATCCACATAAACGCAGCAAGAAGCTCAAGAGAGATAGCGGAATTTTCAAAATTCAAGCTCCTCAATCTAGGGAGGTAATACATTAATCCTAGTTTTAGATGGGTTTGTTCGATGTGTCAGTCGTTGCATCAACCAATTGCACTATTACAAAAAAAATTTGCCAATACAATCTAACACATTGAAAATTCAAGGCTGACAATGCCAATGAATTTGCAATTTCACTAGCATAGGTTTTTCATAGCCGTTTCACCAGACAAAATTCCTTTAATCTTTGCTAGTCTTTCTGCATAAACAACTTCTACTACATCCAATTCATTATCAGCTTCGTTGGGAACAGTATCACCATCTGTCATTTGGACATCGTCAAATGTATCCATTGCAACAGGTGTTTGAGCCAAATCATTGTTTCTATTATTAGAAACATCACCCGGAACAGCTGAAGATTGTCCGACATCTGCACTTCTAGTGCCTTGCGGCTTGGGCTCAGGAATTTGGTTTCTAACATTTATCAGGAAAGCTTGAAAAAAATAAACATGCTCCTAAAAGCTACAACATTGGAAGAAGCTACAACTTTAGTGTGTGGAATGTTTCCTTTCTTGGGTATCCAGCTAGGGCTATCCTTCCGTACACTCAGGATCTAGAGAATTTTGCATCGCACATCCAGCAGCTTAGCATGGAGAGTAATGGGAAGGGAGTTTATATTGATGGTGTGCCCCTCAATTTTGAGGATGGTGAAATAGATTTTGGAGAACCTGGTACAAATGGCCAGCACAGCTTTTACCAGTTAATTCATCAGGGTCGTGTAATTCCTTGTGATTTTATTGGCATCATCAAGAGCTAGCAGCCCATTTATTTACAAGGGGAAGTTGTGAGTAACCACGATGAGCTCATGTCTAACTTTTTTGCACAGCCAGATGCTCTTGTTTGTGGGAAGACTCCTGAGGAGTTGAGGAATGAGAAAGTTTCTGATCATCTTATTGCACACAAGACATTCTCTGGGAATTGACCATCACTAAGCATCTTACTACCATCATTGACAGCATATAATGTAGGCCAGTTGTTAGCAATGTATTAACACGGGATTGCAGTTGAGGGTTTCTTTTGGGGCATTAATTCCTTTGACCAATGGGGCGTGGAGCTTGGAAAGTCATTGGAGTCTCATGTATGAGCTCAACTAAACTTGTCTCGCACTGAAGGGAAGTCAGTTGAGGGCTTTAACCCTAGCACCATAATTTTGATAAAACGATACTTGAAGGTAATCAGATACTAAAATATATTGTTCCCTTTTTCAAGTCTGGAGAAAATATGCATTATAAGGGGTTATATTAAATTTATAGTTACAACTACGCTTTTCAAAAATTTCCATTGAAATACATTCATATCATACCAACAAACCACTTGATCTAATAAATGTTCATTTACAGGAAAATGCTCCAATTATTGTGGACTTTCTCCACTCAAAATGATAGTACATACTTTTCTATTTGTTGAGCACCAGTCAGTGTTTTGATTTTGAATGACAATCCTTATTTTGTATTTGAATGAGAGAGCTTCACTTATGTAGAAAGCTTTTTGTTAAAGTGGAGGCACTTTTGATGATCAGGAATTGATATTTTTTGGTTATAAACCAGGATCCTAGTGTTTGTTATAAACTGGGAACCATTGAAAGGCTTTCAGTTGCGAGCTGGTAAACTTGTGATGTTGGAAGCGAGAGGGGGTGTCTGCACTCATACTTACACCTAATCCTTGGACATAATTATGGTCCTCTCCTTTGTTACTTTTTATTCTAGAATAAAGTACTGAAATTGTTGGGCGACCAACAGTTTGTAAAAGGACTGAAATTGTTGATTGTGTCTGTGAGAGTTCTACCAGGACACCTGAATCAAATCAGGTTTGTTTCTCTATGCATTCTTGTATGGATATTTAAACATATTTTTTAGTTCAGTTGATGAAAAATGAGGTTCAAGTATGTAGATTTTCAAAACCAATTAATATTGTAACTTGTTAGAGTTTTTTGGGGAAATAAATTGTACTCACAGTTTTGAAACTTATAATCAATTGAATTGGGCATTTGTATGTTATAGTCTAGTTTTGAATCAGCAACAAACTTTAAATTCAGGGGAAGGGACTAAAATTTGATTCTTCATCGCCCGTATGTATTTCACCATATAAATATATATATATATATATATATATATATATAGAGAGAGAGAGAGAGAGAGAGAGAGAGAGAGAGAGAGAATTTCCTTCTGGCTATACTCGATGGTCTATTATATTGATGTATTGTGCCTTATTGCTTCAATTAAATATATGTTTTGTTTAACCCTTACTCCAAGGGTTTGTAACTGGTACTTGTAGATATTTCAATGGTTTTGAATGTACTCTATTTTAGCTCATGGTGAATTTAAGTAATTTATAATTTTTATTACCAGCGGATTATGCGGCCCTCTATCATACATTATAGTTTAATTTTTAATGTAAATAATCACTTTGACACAATTTTATTCTCATTTCTTGTTGTTTCACTTCTTAATGGCATTACAATGATGTTTATTTAGTGATTTCAGTTTTTTGTCTAGCATTTAGAATTCTTCTACAGAATTTCCCATTGGGTCCTTATACCCACTCATATTTCTTATAATTATTACCAGTGTTGGGTCTTATACTCACTTGTATTTCTTATAATTATTACCAGTGTTGGGTTTTTATACCCACTCATATTTCTTATAGTTATTAAAAATTTTGGTCTTCCTATGGGACTTTGGAACTTTATACTCGCCCTTCTGAAACACATAAGTATATATAGATTTACAAAAACATGAATTGTTCCAATAATGAAATTATATTTATTAAGTTGGAACTAACATGTTTCAATATTCACCTTATATTCTTAAGAAAAATTAATTATCATATAACAGTGTGATAATGACATTCTTTTTTTTTTAATATTTCCTTTCCATCAGAATATCGACGCTTTAGTCTGTTGTATATATGTCAGAATTGCAACGGTGTAAATGTAGGAAGAGAGTCCCTATATCCTTCGAAAGAGCAACGCTAAAGCCGTCGGAAGCGCGATGCCTTAAACGTCGGAAGAGCTAACATCGGACTTGCGATAGTATTAACGTAGGAAGAAATTTTCTATAGAACGTCGGAAGAGCGACGCTAAAGCCGTCGGAAGAGAAACGCTTTAAACATCGGATGAGTGACGCTTAATGACATTTAATGATTTTTAATTTGCGTCAGAAGAGCGACGTTTAGGCTCCGTCGGAAGAGCGATGGTTAATTTTCGTCAGAGAAGTGACATTTTTTTCCATCGGTAGAGCGACGTTTTTTTCCGTTGGTAGAGTGACGTTTTATTTTATCGGAAGAGCGACGTTGTGTTTTCATCGGAAGAGCAATGATTTGGATAACGTCAGAAGAGAGATGGCATTCTAGAAACTTTGAAAATAGTGTCGCTCTTCCGACACTTCATTGAAGTGTCGGAATTGCAACATAATGGCTAACCGCATTTTTCCTCGCCTCAAACTGTCACTCTTGCGATGCCTATGTGTCGGAATAGCAACGTATTGGTCGTCGGAAATTGGGCCAAATGTGCTAGTGTGGTGTCTTTAGCATATGAAGAATTTTTTTCAACCCTAAGCTGATCTCTCATATTTTTCAAAGTGTTCTGGATATTTTGGGCACTCATTTCCTTTGTGGTCATAGTAGAATATAGCATTTCTGAGCTTTGCTTGTGGAACTCAATCTGACTTAAGGGATGAATGCTTTCTACTGGTACTTCAAATTCAACCTTCTTATAATCTATTGTTGTTTTAGGTGGTTTTACTATAGGTTGAAGTATTGACATTATCAATTTCTTATTTGTATAATCAAAGGCTGAAAGCAGCCTATTTTGATTTCTTGGAGTCTGCTTCAAATACTGTGAATAGATTTCATTCTTGATCTCCTCATTTTTGGCCTTGATATGTTTATACTTTTCTTTGATATCCATGTCTTTATCCTCTGCTTGCTGTGATGAAGATGCTTCCATGATTTGTTGTTTCTCAATCATATGTTTGTTAGAAGTAGTAGGTTGCTACTCATTTTCAATTATTGTGTGAGTCACAGTATCTTTCTCTGGATTTTATTCATCTAAAACTTCAATTGTTTCCTTTTCTTTATCTGCTATATTAATATTTGGTTTCTATTGTACCTGAGCTTAAATCTGGTTCCTGTGGTTGTTTCAGCAGTATATGTTCTTTCTTCTCTATTTCTCTTTATGGTTCTGTCCTCCTGAATATGAGTCTGCAAAGTGTGACTAGTATCACCTTGCTTGACAGATTCCATCAATGTATTTTCCAACCATTCAATTTGGTTTGAAAAATATTCAATTTCAGGCATTTTGTCATGGATGTAAGGGATTAGTTTACATTTCACCTTCATCTTACTGATTATTTTGTAAGTATCATAGTTCCACAAAAACCTTTCATCAAACTTATACTCTAGCAATTGTTTCGTTTCCTCTACACCTACTTCTTTGTTGTTGCATATGAAAGGACCCACTTGGTTTTTTAATTTGAACTAAGTTTTCTTTTTAGCAGCCAAAAATTTTGTAGAATCTAAGTTTATAATTTGTCTTATATATTCTAATGAAAACACTCTCATTGGAAAATACTTTAGCAGTTTGTAGGGAAAGAGTTTTGACCCATAGACTCTAATATCCATATGCTTTTGGTATAGGTACCAATTACCAGTTTTGATTTGCTCTGATAGCTATAAAACTTTCTTAATCTCAACATTTATCCTTGGTTGTACACTATTTTTAAGCATATTTATTAATGGGTGAATAAAACAGTTTGTGAAATTTTCATAAGTGAACTCAGTTGACTCTTTTCTAATTAAAGAAGTCTAGAAAATAACTGACAGTGGATTACCCTCTACATCCAACTTTTGCAGGGCTATTTGGAATTTATCTGACTAGTAGTAGCAAAACATATGAAAGAGGAAGGAGGTATAACTAAATACTCCTTCAGTAGGAAGTTTCACAAGTTGATTATGGATACTATCAACTATATACTCAACATAGTTATAAATGACTGCAGGGGGTTGACTAGGCATGAAAGTGGATAGAAAACCAAGTATGGACTCATCAGTGTGCTCATTAGTAAAGTAACCAAGGATAAAAGAAAACATTGAGATAATGTGTCCTGATCCTTCTGGGAATTTGGAGGATGAATATGGAGGGTTAATCTTTGGGATTTCAACATATGAAGGCATGAAGATTTGAAAGATTTGAAATCTTTTAGGAAATTATAAATCCAGATAAAGATTTGTAAGGGCTTTTATAGACAATGGGACTGCATGAGGATATGGTTGCAATTGAAGTATTTGGTTTATAGATTCAGCAGTGATAGTAAATAAAACTTCTTTCTTAGCATTGAATATAGCTCTTAGGTTAGGGTAATAGTGAGCTTGACACGGTGTTATGACCTCAGGGCATTGATGGGTATGTGGAAATACATATTTGGGCAAATTAGACTCCCAAATTTGCACTTCATCTCCCTTATCCAAATATTTTTCTAGGCTCTAGCAGTGGAGATCAAGAAGATTGAATTCAATTACTGGATCAATGATTTTATAGTCCACATTAGCTAAAGGGGTATGCTCAACATCTACAACAGGAGGTTGTAGTGGATTAATAACAATGGTGCTTTTAGAAGCCATTTACGAGTTTGTTTTTTGACAATTTAGCCCTCTGGATCTTAAAAGCTCTATTTTTTAGGTTTTTATACACTTCTGTAAGCTTAGACTGTTTACAGAAGGTATTTTTGGACAACAATAGGTAAAATTATGGTTTCTTCTAGTTCAAACTTTCAATTTCTGCTCCAAAATCAACCTTTAAACCTTTTTATAGACTCGTGAAAGGTTTAACAAAGGTTTACTATTTTTTTCTTGGATAAAACAGACCTAAAATAGTCAAATTCATGCACAAAAGGATTTTGAGCATTTATAAAAGGATTTGAATCAATCAGAGTGTTTCTAAAGGTCTGCAAATGTCTAAATTTCTTCAATTTTCTTTAGAAAATAGGTTATAGTCTTTTTAGAAACAATGAAATTCTTAGGGTTTTGAAACAGAGATGAATATATGAGGAAATCATGCTTTTTCTTTAGGCAAATAGATTTTCAAAGGTTTAATTTCCAGAGAATTCTCTTTTTAGATGTAATATGGGTATTTTTCTTGAAAAATACCTGTTATTTTAGGTATTTGACTCAAAAAAAGGTTTTTGTGAGTCTAGGAGCTTTCAGAAGCTTTGTTGAACTCCTTAAACACAAATTGGAGGGTTTGAACGGTCGCAGAAGTGAATTGGGCCAAATTATGTTTGTTTATGCATGAAACCAGGGCGATAGCGTCTTTTCTTCAGTTGGAAATAGTTAAATGAGCAGAAAATATAGTGAAAAAGCTTAAACACGTATAAATCTGTTGTTTTATATAAAATTTAGTTAAAATAGTGTTTGCATTCAATTCCAATCAATTCAAATGGGAAGTAGTTTGGTGTGGGGAGGTTAAATACTGCCAAGCAGTTATCGCATCGTTGGAGGGTGGTATGTAGAAATTTTGAAATGGATGCGATCCAATGTTAAATGGACGCATGGAGGACAGATAATGGGGCAATACCACCCATATCACAAATCCAAAATGGATTATCAACCGTGCTATTTAATTTTCGATATGGCTTATGGTTTGTTAGATCGAGCGAAGGGAGTGCGAACGATCACGATTAAGTGATGAAGTTGCTGGGTAAATGGGCATGGGGCCCGGGATCTTTTATGCAGCAGGGTTTAAGCTTTAAACATTAAAACGTATTTAAAACATAAAGTCTTATGTTTTAACGGGATAGGCGAGTAGTGGCTTTACACAGAAAATAGGCTATTTACAATTTTAAAGTAACCTTTGGGTGGGTTTTAATAAAATAGAAATAGTTTATATCTATGGGGAGCGGGAAATATATCACGTGTGGAATTAAAACCATAGGGTAAACAATAATAAAGTGGGTTTGGGATATGTAATAAAATGAATTAATATAAATGTGGGGTAGGGTATTATAGTGGAGTTAATATATTAAGTTAAAGTTAATATGAAAATGAATAGAATGAGTGGAAATTCATATAAATGCACTAAGTAAAGTGTGATTTAAGTGATTGAGCTCAATTTTCATAGTGGTGGTCCCATTTCACACTTATACTTTAGGATAATGTATTTTTGTGGGTTTTTTGAATGGAATGAGAATTAATTAAAGGGGGTTTTACTTTTCCTAGGAAAAAAATGTGTTTTAACTCAGGAAAAGGGATTTTATCTTAGGAAAAGGGTGTGATGTTGAGGAAAAGAGTTTTAATGAAGGGAATCCAATACTTAATACCAATTAGTCAGTAAGCCTTGGGTCTGGTCCCAACAAAAGTCAGACAAATGCTCTAAGCCTTTATAACTGAAGGTTTTTAGTACTGGAGTGTATTGTGGGGAGGGAAATTATTAATTTGCCAGATGATGTTTATACATGCCTTGTGCAACTGCTTTCTACCTACCCATCATTTATTCTATCATTTTTTACTTCATTTGCATGGGTGCATTTAAGCTTACAACCCTAAATTCATTTTTCTTTTAAAGCAGGAAACTATCCAATTCTAACTTTATTTCATTCGAGGGCTCAGATTAAACAGTTGAGCTCCTAATTTATTTTCTAAGTAACTACTGATTTGTCAAGTTTAAACTGTTTGAAAAAATCTTTATTCTCTATCTATAAACATGAAATTTAAAGCATGAAAAAGTTAAGATTAAACTATTTAACTCATCATGGATTATGGAATTTTGAACAAGCTAAACATAATCATTATTTTTGTAGTGAAAAGTAAAAATTAGTGGCATTTTGACTTGCATCACTTTCATGTATTATTCTTATCTCTTTTTGTGTTTGGGGTCCATTTTTTATTCTTTTTTATCTTTTTCTTTTCAATTCCATTGATTTATCTTTTAGGACTTTTACCCTCGTTTCATTTTTTATTTTCAAATATGGGAAAACAACTTGTAGAAAGCAAGGTATGTACATATTTATAAGAGTAATCAAATTCAATTCAAAAATTATGAATCCTATTATTACAAGACCCTAACACATGTGATGAGTGTAAAATACAACTCGAATTTTGAAGAAAGTGCTTCACCTGCCTCTCCTCCTGAGGCCCTATTTCAGGCCTTCTTGTGTAGACACTTCGTGGCATAATGTCCCAACTCGTGATAGTGAAACATTCAATCTTCAACAAGTCCTTCTTATTTTCAACTTGACAAAAATATGATTTGGAATGTGATGACTTCCCTTTCCCTTTGTATGAGCCACTCTACATGACTCAAGTTAGACCCTCAACTCGAATTAACTTAACCAACTAAGTCAAACTATCTTAATTAACTCGTACAAGTTTCCATGTGATGTGGAATTACAATTTTATTATAATTTAATTTAAGTGAAAATTAAATTAAAATTTTTCTTGGTGCCATTTTTAACAGTTGGAAAATCAAAGTGTGTAAGCTAAGGCATTGGAGGGGCCCCATTTTTTGAGTCGATGCATTGTTTTCTTTACTTCACATAAATTTGGATATTGCTATATATTTCCATGTTATTTCTTTCATGTTCATTTATTTTTGTTGGCTTGAACCTTAGGGGATTTGAACCTTGAATCTCATGGTTTACATAATATTTCATAACATGATGATCAATAATGAGCTACCCCCTCATGGGAATTCAAGTTCATATTTTCATGTGTAACAAAGCCTCTACTTTTATTTGATTTCAATTATCTTGTTTATATACGAATTAATGTTCTTTTCTTGTTTATAATTTTTCATAACTTTTTGTTTCAATCACAAGCTTGGTTTTTTCATTGGTTATAAATGTTTAATTGTTTCTCATGAACAAATTAAATTTATTTTCCATATAATAGTAAATACATTTAAGAAACAAGTTTATTGAAACATTAGGTAAAATATTAGGAGATGCTAATCTACTTGAAAACACCCTAATGCATGCATACTCAATTGTGTTAAACTTGCATCAAAGCATTGTTATTATTATGAATATTTATTTAATTTTAACACTTAAAAGTAACCATGATGATTATAAGAGTAAATATTGAGGAGTCGTCAGAGTATCGTTGTAGGTTGCTGAGCCACCTGAGGAAGTAGGAAAAAAACGCAACACCTTGTTTTTCTACCTGTGATACACTAGTGAATACTTGATCAATCAAGTGATTTCATGTGAGTTATGTCTTGCTTTTACTTTCAATAAGTGTGATAGCGTTTCTTACTCAACCAATAACATATGTCAGTGAACAAAGCATTATTTTGTGGGCCTATTATTTTCACCATTAAAAGGCATACTCCACCTTACAACCCTATGATTTGTCATTGTAAGCTCAAGTAGTCTAGGTTGGTAAGATTAGTTCCTTTTTGCAGTTTGAATTGATAGATTATAGTTTTGTTTCATGCTTTCTTTATATTATTAGTTTATAACCTAGTTTAAAAGTTGTCTTTTAGTTAAACTTAACAACCTAGTTTTAAATTTATTTGAATAGATATCCAAAGATATTATTTCATTTATTTAAAGGAATAGTGAATTTAAGCCTAATTTTATTGGGTCATGGCGGGGGGGGGTTACAGTTGCCCTCCTTGTCAGGGGCTTTGAAGAGGGATGCTAGCCCCCCCGCATGGGGTCTGAGGTAGTGCCTTGGGAATTTTTTTTATGTGGACCCAATAATAGTTGGGTGGACCCAAGGATGGGGAGTGGACCCAAATATGGTGGGTGGACCTACACATGGTTTTGTGCATGGGTTTTGCACATGGTTTTGGGGATGATTTTTTTTTCGATGGTATCTTGTAGATTTGATCAAGGGAACTATGGCTATGTTATAATATAGAGTTATGGATTGGGGTTTATGAATGCTTAGAAATGTATATATGTATTGTAACATTCAAAGGAATCTAATGAAAAATCAATCTAGTAGTCCCAATTTTCGGATCCAGGGGAAAATATCTGTGTATATTTTTTTAATGTTTTATGTTCTTTCCATTATTTATTTTCTATTTTAAGAATTTCTTTGCAGGTAATTTATGTACAGGGTTAAAACCTACATATTGTATCAAAGTTGTTTCGGCTTCAATGGGACGCCTTTGTTGCTGAGGGTTTTTGCTTGGGGCTGTCGTAGACCCTGTTCAATGGGAGATCTGTGGGATCAGTTCTTGTGGTGAAAGAAGATGGTGAAAATTGGAAATATAGAGATAGAGAAATTTAATGGTCAGATTTTGAAGCTGTGGAAGCTCAATATGGAGGATCTGTTGGTGGGCCGAGATCAATGGATTGTTGTAGACCCATGCACAACACCAATATGAATGTCAGAAAAATAATAGGTGACGTTAGATCAGAAGGCGAACAACACAATACAATTGTATCTTTTAGATTCAGTATTTTTGAATGTGTCAGGGGAAGATACAATGAAGTCTTTGTGGGAAAAGTAAGGGACTTTGTACAAATATAAGTCTCTTGTGAATAAATTTTTCTTGTGGAAAAAGATGTATAACTTGAGGATGAAGGATGGAGACTCGGTGACAGAGCATATGAATGAATTTAATACTATGGTAAGCTATTTTTTATATGTTGATATAAAAATTTCAGACAAAGATGAGTGCATCAGTTTGTTGTGTTCTCTACTAGATTTGTGGGATAGTTTGGTTGTTGCAATAAGTAGCAATACAACTACCTTGAAGTTTGATGAAATAGTCTCATCCTTAATATCAGGGGAGATGAGACAAAAAAATATGGAGATCCAAAATGGATATGCATTTTCTATACGAGGACATTCCCATAAGAGAAACAAAAATAATTCCTCGAGTGGGATGTCGAAATCTAGAGGGAGATCTAAATCTCCATGAAAACGTGTAAAGGTGTGATGGAAATGTGAAAAGGAAGCACACTACAAAAAGGAATGTAGATGTAAAGCTCCTGAGAAAGGAAAGGGATTTGATGATGCTCCTTCCGCATAAGTGAAAACCACCTCAGATGAAGGTGGGGATGTGTACTTGGCTTCTTCTTCAAGTACACATGTAGATCGTGAGGTATGTTTGATTGACTCAGGTGCATCCTTTCAATTCATTCCCCATAGGGAGTGGTTCTGGGAGTACTAAAAATATTATGGTGGTGATGTATTCTAAGGGGATGACAGGAAATCCATATTCATCAGACATGGAAAATTCAATCTGAAGTTGCAAGGTGGAAGAATTAGAACACTTCCCGGAGTTATGAATATTCCTGCATTGGCCAAAAATTTTATTTTTGTAAGAAAGATGGATGATGCAGGTGTAAAAATAGTTTTTGAGAAATATACTTGCAAGATGGTTTAGGGAGAACTGGTATTGAAGTGGGGAGTTTGGATTGGAACTTCATACAAGCTTATAGGTAGCACTATTATTGATGGGTGCAACAATTTTTTGGTTCCTGAAAGTGGAGCAATAAACCTAGTGATCTATGGAGAAAATACCATGATATGGCATCAAAGGCCTGGACATATTGGAGAGAAGGGCCTTCGAATACTGCATGGTAATGGTATGGTAGAAGGTATGTCTAATTTCTCTATGGATTTTGAATTATGTGAACACTGTGTATATGGGAAGGAGAATCAAGTGAGTTTCCCCTCTAATGCTAAGAGGGTGAAAGGGATATTAGAGCTTGTGCACAGTGATGTGTTTGGACCTGTGTCGGTTCCATCACTGGATAATTTTGTGTAATATGTCTCATTTATAGATGAATTCTTAAGGAATACATGGATATAATTCTTCGGGAATAAATATAAAGTCTTTGACATGTTTAAATAATTTAAGGCTTTGGTGGAAAATTAGACAGAGAAGAAGATCAAGGTGTTGAAGAAAGATAATGGTGGAGAGTCCTGAAAGAAGAAATTTGAGGAGTTCTGTAAGAAGTGTGGTATATCATGACATAAGTCTACTCCATACACTCCTTAGCAAAATGGATTTGTTGAAAGAATGAGCATGACGTTTATGGAAAATGCAAGAAGCATGCTCAGTGGAGTCGGGTTAGGAAAAGGAATTCTGGGTATAGGAAGTAGATATTGCATGTTACCTGGTTAACATATCACCTTCATTAGCGTTGGATGATAAGACTCCACATGAGGTATGGATTGGTAAGAAACCATCTCTTTCACCATATGATGCATATTTACACATTAGAAAGGAGAAAAGGACCAGGTTGGATAGTAAATCTAAAAGGCGCATCTTTATTGGGTATAAGGATGGTTTAAAATGCTATAAGATTTGGAACCCAAAAAAAAGGAAAGTTGTTTACAACTGAGATGTGGTGCTTAGAGAGGTGAAAGATGTTATTAAATAGGAATTCCTACCAAATAAACCTGAGAAGATAGAGTTTAAACTAAAGGAGGAGTAATAAGACTCTATAGTAGAACAAGAATCAAAAGAGGAAGATCCACAAAATCCAATTTTTAGAAGATCAATTCGAGAGAGAAGGAAACCAGAGAGGTATATTCCATCTTATTTTTGTTCAAATTTGTTTTAATCTATTACTCTTGATGATCCCAAAACTGTCAAGGAGGTAGTGGATTCATATGATGGAAAACTTTGGAAAGAGGCCATGGTTGATGAAATGGCATCTTTGGAAAAAAATGAGGCTTGGGATCTAGTGGATTTGTCGGCTTGAATGAAACCAATTGGCACCAAATGTATGTTTAATAAGAAGATGAATGCCGAATGAAAGGTGAAAAACAAAAATCTCAATGGTAGCAAAAGTTATTCCTAGCTGTCGAGAATTGATTTCGGTGATATATTTTCTCCTATTGCCAAGTTAGCTTCTATTAGATTACTTTTATTTATTGTTATTGCTTTTTATTTTGAGGTAGAATAGATGCATGTGAAGAAAAAATTTCTTCACGGGGATCTGAAAGAAGAGATATAGATGAAGCAACCAGAAGGATTTGCGGTGAAGGGTAATAAAGAATTGGTATGCAGGTGTATACAGGGACTTCACTTCACAAGAAGCAAAGCATATCACTGTTTGTATTTTCAATTAATTGTTGATCGTATTATTTATTCGATATTGTATGTGGATGATATGTTGTCAATTGGAAATGAGAGAGAAATTATCCAATATTTTAAGACCTAATTTTCCTCCAAATTCGACATGAAGGATCTTGGTGCTGTAAACTATATTTTGGGCATAGAAATTAAATGAGATTAGGAAAAGAGGAAGCTCTGGTTAAACCAGAGAAATTATTTCGAGACAATATCGAATAGGTTTAATATGTAGGATAGTAAACTGATGAAGGTTCCTATTCTTGTAGGTGTAAATTTATATTTTTAATAGTGTCCCAAGACACAAGAAGAGGAAGAGGACATGTCCCGTGTTCGATATGTAAGTGCAGTCAGTAGCCTGATGTATGAAATGGTATTTATTAGACCAAAAATTGCACATGCAATGGGAGTATTGAATAGATTTATGTCAAAACCAAGGAATGAGAATTAGATAGTAGTGAAGTGGGTTTTCAGATATTTGCATGGCACTAGTGATTATGGTATGTGCTACCAAGGAAGACCAGGATTGGACAAAGTTGTGGACATATGTGGCTTTGTTGATGTAGGTCTCGATGGAGATCTAAATCAGATAATATCTACAACTGGGTATGTGTTTAACCTATTTGGAGGAGAATTCAGTTGGATGAGAAAAAGGCAGTTTTTAGAGGCTCTTTCAATTACATATGATGAACACATGGAAACCACTCATGCAAGCAAGGAAACAATTTGGTTGCAAATATTTTGTTCAAGTATGGGGTTGGTACAACGGGATATAAGGATAGATTGTGACAGCCAAAGTGAAATTTTCTTGGCAAAAAACCTTGCTTATCATTCAAAGACAAAGCACATTGATGTTCAATATCACTTTGTGAGGGATATGGTTGAGGACAAAAAAGTGTTGTTGGTAAAGCTAGAAACATTGAAAAATGTTACATATGCATTGAAAAAGTCTTTGAGAACTGAGAATTTTTCTTGGTGTAGGGAAACAATAGGCATTGTAGGGTTGGACCAATGACTGAGCGATCTTGTGACCCCCTGTGTGGAAAGAAAACAACTCCAAGATTTTTTTTATGTGGACCCAATAATAGTTGGGTGGACCCAAGGATGGGGGGTAGACCCAAAGATCGTGGGTGGACCTACCCATGGTTTTGTGAATGGGTTTTTCACACGGTTTTGGGTGTGATGGTTTTCTTCCCATGGTATTTTATAGATCTAGTCAAGGGAAATATGACTATGTTCTAATACAGGCTTATGGATTGGCGTTTATGAATGCTTCAGCATGTATATATATATTGTAACATTGAAAGTAATATATTGAAAAATCAATCTGGTAGTCCCAATTTTGGGATCCAGGGGAAAATATCTATGTATATTTGTTTTATGTTTTATGTTATCGTCATTTTTTATTTTATGTTTTAAGAATTCCTTTGATGGAAATTTATGTATGGGGTTAAAACTTACACATTATCTACATACTGTAGTATGCTTCAAAGTTTATGAACTCCTGGATTGATTAAAATATTTTGTCCTAATTTATGCTAATAAATTAGATGACATTCCTCACAATAATTAAGAGAACTAATACACTATCATCGCAACTAAAAGAAAGGACATTCACCAAAACATAGAAGTTGATGTATCGTTCCTAAGAGAAAGTTGAATCTATAGGATTGTATGCATATTTCAAAATGTTGAGGAAAATACCAGATATACCACCATCAAAATCCCACCTACATCTGAGATATTACCAATTCAACGAATAGAACACTTCTATGCTTCAAGTGTGAAGTGTGCAAGTGTAAGGGAATGATATAATGCATTAAAACTCATCCTCTCTTCTTCAATTTGAAAGGCCTCTAATCAATCGATGAAACATACATGGCCCACATCGAATAGTTCATCATTAATATAATTAAGGTATGCCCGATGAAAAATTAGCTCCCTCTTTTGTTCTAAGCTTCCTCGCCTCCAAATGAGAGGCCTCATTGGCTAGATGATTTTCTTGGAAATTGTGAACTCTTAAGACACATAATATTCAATTGAATCAAATTTATTTCCCTCTACTTGCATTTTTTCGATGAGCCTTACAAAGGCTGAAACAATGAAAAAATAATTACTATTATGCAATGAAAAATATTTGTAATGGTGGATGCTAAAAGCAAGGAAAATAACATTTTTGAAGCCCTTCCTACACTTTCTTAATACTCTTTCACCATTATTCTTAATAATAGTATACCTAATCTTTATACAATTCTACAATGTATAATATACTAGCCTAGTTCCATCTTAACTCGAGATCTACCAAACGCTTAGAGGGATCAAATCTTTTTCACTTTAAAAGAGATTTTCATTTCAAAAAATATGATCCCTCTCAGTGATTGGTAGATCCAGAGTTAAGATGGATCTAGGCTGACTTAATTATTAATTATACTTAATTATAATTATAATTATTAATTTTATGTTTTTTTATTTTATTTATTAATTTTATTAAATTTTATTTTGATCCACTCAAAATGTTAAATGTTACATCTCTACAAAATTGGGATCAAATGTTTACGTACGAGTTAATGTTACTGATGAACCTCAAATATAAAGAATTTTTTAATAAAAAGTGGATTGGGTGAGAGGAAATCTTGGATAAAATATAATATTGTAGTATTATATTTTACAAAATATTTATTTAATACCCCCATCTAGTAAAACATTGCAAGGGGTGTTGAAAATATTAGTGAGAAAATGATTCATTTTTGTGCCTTAATCATACGATCTGAAACGAGTTTCTTCTTTTGTATGCTCAAGCTCCTAAAGAATAGGAGTACATGATGAGTTATGAAGTAGTTAAACAATGTGTTAAAATAGAAGGCCGAATTATTTATCTTCTAGTGTGAGTTCTAATGGGAACAAGACGAAGAAGTTGAGTTAGCCTCCTAAAATTTAGGAAGGACAATAAGAGTGTAGGAAAAATTATGAAGAAGTTAACAAATCTGTTAAAATAGAAGGACGAGTTATTTGTCTTCTAGTGTGAGTTGTATTGAGTTAGCCTCCTAAAATTTAGGAAGTACAAGTTAACGCTAACAGTGAGCCTTTTTTAACCTGTGAACCACCAGTTCAACTTACCTAATATATGACTTACTAATTTTAACCATTCTAATTTCCTTTAGAAGGAGGAACGAAGGCACAAGTTAAATCATTGTTTTGGTGAGCACATTTTAGTGAGACAAGAAACTAGAGTCCATGGGTTTCTGAGAAGGTTGCACGAGTTTGTGTATGGATCTTGTGAGAGAAGGAGAGCTCATGGGTTTGTGAGAAGGTTGCATAGGTTTATGTGTGGAGCTCGTGAGAGAATGAGAATGAGCCTTGGAAAGGCTCAGGGGAGATTGAAGGGGAACGAGTTCCTTGGGTTAGGAAGCAGGGATCAAGGTGCAAGAGAGGATGTTTTAGATTAGTGTAAGTAGATAGAACACGATTTCTCACTAATGAAATTGTATTGTATTTTATGAGATTCATTCCTCAATCTTCTTCAATAATTGTCAATAAGAAGCAGAGGGTTTTCCGAATTGGGCTCCCTAGACATTTCTATGTTGTTGAATTGTGTGACTGTGCTTTTATTTTTTTTCTTACTTCATTGAATCTAGTAGAGAAATGATGTTTTTATGTGAGAATGATTTTTATTAACATGTCAAAGTTTTTTGGATTTTATACATGGTACGAGAGTAGTGAACATCATTGACCAACCCATAGATTTCAGCTTTGAGAGGGTTGTGGACAACATGTAAATGTGTCCTAAGGACTGTCAATTTGAAGTGGAAAAAGAACAATCTGTGGGTTGCTAATATAAACCATAAGGAATGTGATTTGATGTGTTAATGTATTTTTGAGTGGGTTTGCTTATGTGTGCTTTGATTACAATACTTGACGTGAAAAATTAGATTCAAGTGGGTTCTCTAGAAAGTCCTGGATCAGTCATAATTATAGACCGAGAGAGGATTGGTTGGATGCCCTAAGTATTGTCAACAAAGAGAATATTTGTGATAGTTAAGAGGGCCAACTATGGAACTATATGAAAATCAATTTGGGGCAAAAAAGTGGTTATAAGTGGGCAACAAAATAAGACCTAATTTACAATGTTCGTTGAGGAGCTAATGGGTTGTTGGGAGGCAATTTGATGAATCCCTAGTTCAGTGAATGTAGGGAGGCATATTATTGATAGGAGGGAAATTTGAAAAATATCATAACAACGTGATCCTCTGGAGAAATATAGGACATTGTTAGTGGGCATCTTGAAGTCCCTAAGAGATTACGATCTTGAAGGAGAAAGAGAGAAGATAGTGGGCAGTTTGAGTAGCCTATGTTCAGTCTTCTTGGAGAACCCAAGAGATGATAGTGGTAGATTTGACAACTGGAGATGCAATCATTCTGAAGTAGAAAAAGTTGTAGTGATCAATCGAAGAGGAGGCAAAGGACGTGCCAAATGTGTTCAAGGAGAAACCTTCCACATGACTAGGAACAATAAAATTTCCATCCACCTAAAGGATAAGGACATGTAGTTTTATATTGAGCTAGGATATGATGGTCCATATGCAGCTAGATGAGTTGGTATTATTAGTTTTCAGAGGTAGTTAGGTAATCCTCTTCATCTTAGAGATGTTCTCTATATTCCAAGATTGAGGAAGAATATTGTTTTGGTAGATACCCTTGAGGAAAAGGGATATTGTATAATCCTCAACAGAGGTAAGGTGTACCTCTAGCAATTAGCTTATGGATGTAATAAGTAGATAGGTGTGAGGGTGAAGAATCTTTACAAGTTGTAGGTAGAGGTAGATGAAACCATGAGCAACAATCCAGGGAGAGCTCAAAGTAGAGAATGGTGGTTGAGCAACAACAAGATAGAGCTAACAAGATAAAGCCTTCACCAGTATCTCAGCTCCAGTCTAATCTAGTTGGCAATCAAGTTGACCAACAAGATGATGAGGAACATAGCCCAGGGTCAGTGGAAGCAACCACTCAGTCAAAGCCTCCCAATTTAAGGAAATTCGAGCCAAGTGGGAAAAGGATTTGGTTAAGGGAGATCAGAAGAGAGATGATTCTCCGAGCATCAAGAATCGGACACAAAGGTACACAGGGTACATGGCACTTTCGACTAAAGTGGTGGAATCATAGAGCATGGTAGGAAAGAATAGGTCTTTAAATAAGGATCCACATAATAAAGTAGGGAAGTCTTCTAGTTTAGAGGGAGCAATTGCAACATTGAAGAACTTGGTAGAGTTGAAGAAAAATCTAGGTCGACGGGGTTCTTCCAAGAATACCTTCCTCGCTAAGAGGGAGTGTTGAAAATATTAGCAAGAAAAATGTTCCTTGATTTGTGCATTTTTTTTTCTCGATAAGACTAATTCTATTAAGAGAGCATATGGTACAATATGAAGTTACAATCAAGAGAAGCTATATAATGGGAAGTAGGAAAATACAAAATATCCACCTCGGCCCCAATGAGTAACCATGAGATAAGCACTGAAATAAGAAAAAAAGGAAACAAGCGGTAACAAGGAAACAAAGGCTAGACATTAGATTCTACCGAGAATGGGTCAAAACTTCCATACTACATTTTTTCCCTTTCTTCTTACTGACTTTGACCTAGCCAATGTGATGTAGTTGGGCAGGAACAACTTGCAGACTGTTCTGGGTTGAAGGAGAAGTCTTCTTGTCTAAATCAGAGGGGGAAGACTCATGAGTTCTTTTCTGCAAGTTCGGAGGTACATTGGTTTCCTCAGGACTTGCCAGGGGCACGTCCTGTGATTGATTTGCTTCATCCTCTTCTGCTGAAGGAATAAATGTCATCCATGGGGGGTGGATCGCATGGTTTCCAGCTTTTGGATTTCGTCTTGAGATTTTTTTTCTTCTTTTGGGGGAGGAACGTGGCGCAGGAGTTCTGAAGGTGCCCTGTTTGATGGAAATTATGGAATCAGAAGGTTGTGTTCTCGTAGTCCAGGGTTTGTGTCCAAAGGAAGTCCCCAGTTTTGAGATTGATCTAATCAGGCTGACCTTTTCTCATGTATGTTTCTGCACAGATTTTTCCGAAGGTATATAAGCTATTTTCTCCCCTAGATGGGTGTGTAGCTAGAAAGTGGCCTAGAGTGTTTCCAATCCCTTGGAAGACAACAAAGTGCCATAGATGCGCAGGGAGGTTGGGAAGTCTGACCCAAATGGGTATCTTGGTGATAACTGTTGTAGAGAGATTGAAATGTGGGAACCAGGGGGTGAGGAATAACCCTATTGTTCCCCAAAACCTGTTGAAAATGCAGCAAGATGATGGAGCTTAGTGAAATGAAGTCGCCTTCACTAAGTGGGCCCGCAGGCAAATGCTGGCGCAAAGTCTATTTTCAGACTATGTCTATTTTTAGACATATGGAGCGTGGTCCGGGGATTGCAGTATGCTATTCTTGGAGTATTGGTAATGTTGGTAAAAATAGATGGACCTCTATTTTCTGGACCTATAGGTCGAAGTCTATTTTTAGACTGCCTCTCCTTAAAATAGGGAAGTCAAATATTATTTACCCTTAATAATATTTGGACTCTAAACTTCAGTTTACTCTCTTGGAGCACTTCAGTTCGAGCCTTGGTAGTGTCTCATGCATCTGAATGAGGAATTACACTATTCCTAGGGGTTTTGTGAGCACATGCATGGTTGACTTCAGTTAGGACTTCAGTGGAAGAAGTTTGGTGGAGTTAATGAGACAGCTAGTGGAGTTGTGTTCGGTTTAATTTAGTTGAACTAGTTGAGATTAGTTTAACTAGCTAATCAACTAGTTATGAGTGGAGTGAATTAAATATTATTTAATTCATTAATTAGTAACTCATTATTCAACTCAAGAACACATCAGTTCACTACAGTGCATGGACAGTTCAGTGGAGACCAGTGAAAGAGGTAGATGAAAGGGTGGAGTTAGCTATCAATGGCGACATCGGTTGTGCATGAGATTTGCACCACACTTGGAGGAATTGCCCATGATGATTGCGCTGTCAAGCCAAGGAGATTCGAACCTTGGATCTCTATTTAGACAGGCCATGATTGCGCAATAGAGGCAAGGCAATTAGTGGTGAGTTTTGAACCAGTAACCTATTCAAAACCAAGCTAGTTTGTGTGTAACTTCATGAGATAGTACTGAGTACTTGTGAGGAGTATTGTACTGATTTTGTTACATGTTTTCTCCATTATAATATGCACAATAGCTGCGGGGTTTTCAGCTATAAGCTTTCCCCATACATACTGTGTTAATGTGTATGATGATTTGATGTGCTATCGCTTGTTTTATTTCCGCATGTGTGATGATCTGAGTGGAAGAGATTATGTGTTGCATATAAATTCAAATTGTATGTGATAAGGATAGTCTCGGTGGATAATTAATCATTATTCAGCAAATTTCTACATGGTATCGGAGCTATTGAAGCAGAGATTGATCATCACAGTGATTACAAACTTATTTCGGTAGACAGAGTCTGCATGCGGGCTAGGTAGCCTCTGGATCCATCCTTTCCTTTGAAAGGTGATATATCCAGTAAATTCCCCTTGCAATCAATCTCTGTGCTAGAAATAATTTTTTCTCACAGATCTAGAGCGGTTGAGCTTTGAAGTGGAATTCGAATTTTGCAGCAGTTTTGTTTTCTTGGTGCCGGTGTTGAAAATGTCTTTCAACGGTTTGCGACTCAAATATGCTCTTGAAGGCAGTTCAAATTATGTTGCATGGAAGGATCGCATGGAGGTAGTATTAGGATAATGGTCTGAAGGAGTTCATAGATACGGATGTCCAAAATCCCACTGATCCTGCTGAAGTCAAAGCATGGAAAAAGAAGATGGCGAAATGTTGAAGGATCCTGTTGGAGGGCGTCAAGGATCATATTGTATCCAGCCTGCATGGAAAGGCTTCTCCATTTCTAATGTGGAAAGATTTGACGGATCTATTCCAGAGTAAGAGTGACCAAAGGAAGTTGGCGCTCAAAGATAAGCTCAGGAACATCAAGATGGAGAAAGGCGACAATATCTCCAAATACCTCACGAAGTTCACTCAGTGCAGAGATGAGCTGGGAAGTGTGGGGGTGACTGTCGAAGATGAGGACATGGTCAACCTGGCTCTCCTTGGTCTTCCGAAGGCTTGGCACTCATATCAAGATAGTGTCAATGGTCGGGAGAAGCTTCCGGGATGGGAGCGCCTTTGGGCAGATCTCATGCAGGAGGAGATAAGGAGGACTACTCGTAATGGATCTTCATCAAAGGGAGCTGATGAAGAAAATTGCGCTTTGGTGGCCAAAGCAAAGAAGGGGAAGGGTAAGAAAATTTCTCATTCCGGTGCAAAGGGCAAGAAGCAAGATATGGCGAAATTGAAGTGTTTTCACTGCCATGATCACGGACATTATGCTACCAATTGTCCAAAGAAGAAGAAGAACAAGCAAGCAGGAAGATCTGCAGATGGAGAAGCTTTGGCTTCACAGTTCAAGCTTGACTTTTCACTGATCGCATGCTTGGTTTCAAGTGTGATGGGATCGGTGTGGTTCTTGGACAGCGGTGCGTCATTTCATATGACGGGAGATCGGGATTTGTTCTCAGATCTGGAGGACAAAGATCTGGGTGTGCACATCGAGATGGGCGATGATGGTAGATACAGTGCGACTGGTATCAGTACCATATCCTTTCAGAGGGAGTCTGGTAAGCCCTTTGTATTGAAGGATGTCATGCATGTACCTAGTTTGAAGAAGAACTTGATCTCTGTGGCGATGTTGGAAGATAAGGGGTATGATGTGGTCTTCAGCGAAGGAAAAGCATTCCTGTGCAATAAGACTACTGGAGAGACCCGGAAGATAGGGGTTCAAACCAAGAACCTTTATCAGTTGCAGGTAGATGGCTGCGCAGCAATGGCATTCAAGGCGGGAGAAGTGGTGAGCCGGGATGATGAGGGCGAACTGTGGCACAGGAGATTGGGCCACCTTCACCATGGAGCTTTGAAGATCCTGCAGCAGATTTCTACTGGGCTTCCTAAGGGCACTCTTGCGCAGTCAGATCAATGCAAGGGGTGTACCTTGGGGAAGTATGTGAAAGCCACCTTTCACGAGAAGGATAGTCGCGCCACGACGATCCTTGAGAGAGTTCACACAGACGTGTGTGGTCCTTTCTCAGTTGCTTCGACAGCAAGCACAAGTATTATGTGATCTTGTTGATGATTTCTCTCGAAAGTGCTGGATATTCTTCATGCAGAAGAAGAGCGATACATTCGCGAAGTTCTGTGAGTTTAAAGCACTGGTCGAGAAGGAGTCGGGGAAGAAGGTGATTTCTCTAAGGAGTGATAACGATGGTGAATTCATCTCGGCTGAATTCAAGGAGTTCTGCAGCGCAGAAGGGATTCGGAGAGAGCTCATCGCACCCCATAACCCATAGCAGAACGGGGTGGCTGAGCGGAAGAACAGAACGATCGTGGGTGCTGCACGGGCGATGTTGCATGATCAGGGCCTACCCCTTCACTTGTGGGGTGAGGCATGCAATACAGCAGTGTATGTGCAGAACCGTTGTCCTCACAAGGTTCTTGGCATGAGTACACCGGAGGAGGCTTATTCTGGCAAGAGGCCTGATATTTCCCATTTGCGGATTTTTGGTTCTTCTGTCTACATGCATGTGACGAAGGATGCGAGAAGGAAGCTGGATCCAACTGCTAAGGTTGGAATATTTGTGGGGTACACTGATACACCTCACAACTATCGGGTGTATGTGCCAGACAGTCGCAAGACTGTTGTGCGACGGGATATAAAATTTCAGGAGGAGAAAGCCATGCAGTGTTCGCTTGAGAGAGAGCTACACTTGCATGCAGATGAGGAGCTGTTAGTTCCTAAGGAGGAGCTTCCGGATGTGGATCAGCCACAAGAGGAGGTTCAGGAGGTGGAAGAAACCACCCAGGCAGCGCCAACCATCAGAGGGCGCATGCGCACTACAGAAGCTGAGCGACTGGCTCGGGATGCAGAGAAGGTTGTAGGACCACCTACGGCACAGCGCAGACAGAGACAGTCACCGGATCGGTACACTGGATACATGGCTCTTGTGAGTCAATGTGTTGTGACAGAGCCATCCTCTTTTGAGGAAGCTGTGGAGGAACCCGCATGGGTTGATGCCATGATCAAAGAATATGATTCGATCGTCAGGAACAGTGCATGGGAGATTTTCCCAAGACCGGTGGGGAAATCAGTGGTGGGTTTGCGATGGATCTACAAAGTGAAGCAGGCAGCTGACGGGAGTGTGGAGAAGTACAAGGCGAGATTTGTCGCCCGTGGCTTTTCACAGATCGAGGGGATTGACTATGAGGAGACTTTTGCACCTGTCGCGAGGTACTCTTCCATACGGACGATCCTTGCTCTCTCAGCGCAGATGGGGTGGCACATTCATCAGATGGATGTGAAGACTGCGTTCCTCAACGGAGTCATTGAGGAGGAGGTGTACATAGAGCAACCTGAAGGTTTCGAGATCTTCGGCAGTGAGTCGCATGTGTGCCGACTCAAGAGAGCACTGTACGGGCTGAAGCAAGCACCTCGTGCTTGGTACACTCGGATAGACAGCTACTTCACTGGGCTTGGATTCTCCAAGAGTGAGGCGGATCCAAACCTGTACCAGATTGTGGTGGAGGGGAAGCTGTTGATCATCGTATTGTATGTAGATGATATGATTTTGACTGGCGATGAGCAGTTGATACTTTCATGCAAGGAGGATCTTGCACGAGAGTTTGAGATGAAGGACTTGGGCATCCTTCATTATTTCCTGGGATTGGAGATTTGGCAGCGCAGCGAAGTACTGTTTATTTCTCAGGGCAAGTATGCCCGGGAGATTCTGGAGAGGTTCAACATGCGAGGCTGCAAGCCTGTTGACACTCCTCTTCCTGGTGGTTGGAGGAAGGAGGATGCTACTTCAGCGGAGGTAGTGGATGCCACTGTCTATCGACAGTTGGTGGGGTCGCTTATGTATCTGGTCAATACACGACCCAATATATGCTATGCTGTTAACCAACTTTCGCAAGATATGGTTAAGCCTACCAAGCTCTTTTGGAAGGCAGGAAAGCATGTATTGCATTATATTAGAGGCACATCGGGATATGGTCTATGGTACAGACAGGAGGATGGAGTGAAGCTTTCTGGCTTCACTGATGCAGATTGGGCAGGGAGCCCAACAGACCGGAAGAGCACATCTGGAGAAGTTTTTAGCATTGGGTCGACAACAGTTTCCTGGTATAGTAGGAAGCAGAGATCCGTGGCACTCAGTTCAGCAGAGGCCGAGTACATGGCAGCTAGCTTGGCTGCATGCGAGGCTATTTGGATGAGGAAGATCCTCGCAGGTTTGTTCAGGTTGCATTTGGAGCCTACAGTGATCTACTGTGATAACCATAGTTGCATTAAACTCTCGGCTAATCCAGTATTTCATGATAGGTCCAAACACATCGACATCAGGTACCATCATATCAGAGATTGTGTTCAACGGAGAATCATGATGCTTTCATATGTTCCCACGGAGGATCAGGATGCCGACATCCTGACGAAGGCGCTCACCAGGAGCAAGTTCGAATTCCACAGAGGTAGGATAGGGGTTGCGGATAATCCATATCTTGCTGAGAGGGAGTGTTGAAAATGTAGCAAGATGATGGAGCTTAGTGAAATGAAGTCGCCTTCACTAAGTGGGCCCGCAGGCAAATTCTAGCGCAAAATCTATTTTTAGACTATGTCTATTTTTAGACATATGGAGCATGGTCCGGGGATTCCAGTATGAGATTCTTGGAGCATTGGTCATGTTGATAAAAATAGATGGGACTCTATTTTTGTGACCTATAGGTCGAAGAGGTCGAAGTCTATTTTTAGACTGCCTCTCCTAAAAATAGGGAAGTCAAATATTATTTACGCTTAATAATATTTAGACTATAAACTTCAGTTTACTCTCTTGGAGCACTTCAGTTCGAGCCTTGGAAGTGGCTCATGCATCTGACAGAGGAATTACGCTATTCCTAAGGGTTTGGTGAGCTCATGCATTGTTGACTTCAGTTAGGACTTCAGTGGCAGAAGTTTGCTGGAGTTAATGAGACGGCTAGTGGAGTTGTGTTCGGTTTAACTTAGTTGAACTGGTTGAGATTAGTTTAACTAGATAATCAACTAGTAATGAGTGGAGTGAATTAAATATTATTTAATTCATTAATTAGTAACTCATTATTCAACTCAAGAACACATCAGTTCACTACAGTGCATGATCAGTTTAGTGGAGACGAGTGAAAGAGGTAGATGAAAGGGTGGAGTTAGCTATCAGTGGCGACATCAGTTGTGCATGAGATTTGCACCACACTTGGAGGATTTGTCCATGAAAATTGCGTAGTCAAGCCAAGGAGATTCAAACCTTGGATCTCTATATAGGCAGGCCTAGATTGCGCAATAGAGGCAAGGCAATTGGCGGTGAGTTTTGAACCAGTAACCTGTTCAAAACTGAGCTAGATTGTGGGTAACTGTATGAGAAAGTACTGAGTACTTGTGAGGAGTATTGTACTGAGTTTGTTACTTGATTTCTCCATTATAATATACACAATAGCTGCGGGGTTTTCAGCTATAAGCTTTCCCCATACATACTGTGTTAATGTGTATGATGATTTGATGTGCTATCACTTGTTTTATTTCCGCATGTGTGATGATCTGAGTGGAAGAGATTATGTGTTGCATATGAATTCAAATTGATATGTGATCAGGATAGTCTCAATGGATAATTAATCATTATTCAGCAAATTTATACAAAACCATGGGCCTTTTGTTAAGGCTTTTTGATAATCTTCGCTGAAAGAAAACACAACAATGAAGAAGCCCTTTGAGAAAAATAAAACCTTGGAGTTGTTGGTCCTGTTGGAGTGGATCCATTGGTATAGATCTGCAGTGCACGGTCATATTCCATTAAATCTGCAAATGATGGCACATTCTTCATACTCTTGGAATTGATCATCCAGCGTTGGATGTGATATTTCTATGGAGGGGATTTCCTCCAGTTTATCCACCAAAAAAGGCTTGGGAGCTTTAGCTGGTGGAACTGATTTCTTAGGTGTCTGAGCATGGAAAACATCTTTGTAGGATAAAGTAGGATTTGATGATGACTTTCCAGTTGTGCCCCCTCTCAGATGAATGGTTAACACAATAGAAGAATTTCTTTCAATACTGTAAAAAGAGAGGGAAGAGGGTCCTCAAGTTGTTTACCTTATTAGAGAAGTCTCTGAAGAGTAGAGGGAATCCTGAGTCTATGTTCAAGGTCTAGCGAGAGGTCCTGCACCAGATTCATTGAGCGCACCCAATGTAGCATGGTTTGGCCTGAAAGAAGCGAGATCTAGATCTGATAAGCAGCAGTGAGATTTGCAGTCCCCTGCTTACCTTTGCAGATCTGAGACGAGAACGAACTGGGTCTCTGGTATTCCAGTTCCTCTAGGCCTTGTTGGAGTTTAAATGAGGTTGAAATATGAGGATGGCTACCATGGTGGTGGGTTTTTTCAGCCAGTGGAGGCTCCTCTGCGCACCTCGCAAGCAGATCCGGAAGGCACAACTACCGTGAGGCATAGACGATGGAAAAATCTGTGTATTTGATGAAGCTGGTTTCATCTGCATTGTGAAGGACTGCTAAATCAGGCCGAAACAGAGTCGTGTCCCTGTTACTGAGGAGAGTGGATGCAGGTAATATTGCTGTATCAGAATCCTTATTCCTGACACCGACATCATGTCTGTTTGCGGTAATATGTTTTTCCAAGGCAGTGGAGTCAGCACGGAGTGTGCCCACAACACTGGCAACAACCGTATGGTGTTGTGAAGCCTTCAACCTGAGCAAGGTTGGCTCTCTTTGGGGGTCTGCAACTAGTGCAGAAACAGGTTCCTTCACGGTAGCATCAACAAGACGGAGTGATTCAGGTTCTGATGCATCAGCAACAGCAGAGTGCCTCAAAACCCTAGCTCCGGCCATGGCTCTATTTTCCCTACACTTAGAAATATTTTCCCTTGATTTTTTCCTTAATCATAAGAACCAAAATGAATTTCTTCTTTCCATGCTCGGGCTCCTAGAAAATAAGAGTCTAGGATGAGTTATGAAGAAATTAACCAATGTGTTAAAATAGAAGGTTGAGTTATTTGTATTCTAGTGTGAGTTGTATTGGTAACAAGACAAAAAGGTTGATTTAGCCTCCTAAAATTTAGGAAGGACAAGTTAACAGTAGTAGTGAGCCTTTCTTAACTTGTGAGGCACCAGTTCAACTTACCTAATATAGACCTCACTAATTTTAACCATTTGAATTTCCTTTAAAAGGACAAATTGAGGCACAAGTTTAATCATTGTTTTGGTGAGAACATGTTGGTGATACCAAGCTATAGGAAGCACAAGTATGTGCATGGATCTTGTGAGAGAAGGAGAACGAGCCTAGGAAAGGCTTGTGGGAGGTTGAAGAAAACAAGTTAACAACAGTAGTGAGCCTTCGAGAAAAGTTACAATAATAGAAAATGTCCCAATAATATCGGGAGTCTTATATCTATATAATGTTTGTATTCATGTATCCGTACAACTTATGAAGCATATCTCATTGTTTATGAGGTATAATGGTTTGATTAGTTTTTAGATTCAATATTGAAAAGAGCTCACTTGTATAGTGTATCTCAACTAAATTTAGGAATCTAAGATGGAATCAAATTACCTCTCGCGCTTTTAATTTTGCTTCCTCAATTTCGTATTTTTATGATTATGCTGTAAATGACATTCAAGTTTATGTTTTTCAAAAAAATATCTCAAACAGACCATATGGATTTGCAATATACTCACAAGATCGTCATTAATAAAAAGTGAAAGAATGTTACAAATAGGTTGTATACATTTGTACATTAGTGGACCAATTTAATCATTTGAGAGAAATAAAATATTTTTAATTTCAATTTTTAAGAGTCTTTGAAAGCAACGTATCACACACCTACTATTTTACTTGTGTAGTGCCAACTAGATAGGAAAACTAGAGGATGTATTGCCCCTTTTTCTCATATTGAAGTACAATTAGAGCAATTGTCTTTGTAGAGTTGTAGAAGGGTTATTGTTGTGTGTCCTTTCCTCTTGGATAATCCACCTCCATTAATTATCCTGATACATTTATGTCTCCTTCATCAAAAATGACAATTTTTCCTTTAGGGATGTTTGTAAAGTTTCCTAATAGAATTGTTTCTTTATCCACCATATCAATGGAAGGATTGAACATGAGATCCAAAAGTGGTGTAATTATGTCTGCATGGATTAGATTATCAATATTTTATGAGAGGAAAGGGTGTAAAAGTTTGCAATTGCATCTTTTCTCCCTCATAAGGAATCATTAATAAGGAAATACAAATACATGATGTCATTGTTGTAATTGGTGACAAAGGAGCTGTAACAAAGGCAAAGAAGCAAAAAAATAACAACAAATATGTGATGGAGAAGGAGTAACAAAGTTGTGATGGAAAAGGAGTAGTAAAGGAACAACAAGAGTAGCAAGGTATGTTGTAGTGATGTTTGACAACAATAAATTATGATGCGTGTTGTTGATGCTTGATGAGAATGAAATACCATGGCACAACTGGTGAATTCACACTTCTAAAAAATGTGAAAATAGGTGCATTAAGTTATCCTTAAATATATGTTGTGATGATGATTTATGCTTGCATATGTTTTGTGTGAGGCTGATTTAAATATTCGTTTGTTTGAGGAGATTTTTGTGATGATAGGAAAAGGCATGATCACTCTTGTGATGTAAGGTAAAGGCAAAGCAAAGACATGATGCAAGGAAAGACAAAAATATGATGCAATTCAAGGCAAGACGCAAGTCTAAGGAAAAGGCATGAAGAATTTCTAATTTAAAGGAGGTGATGGCATGCTCAATGTGTTGATGCGGGTATTGGAGGTGAAGGAGAATAACTTAATGGAGCTTTTTTTCGTATGGGTTTCATTGAGGGCATGGTTTTCTTTGAGCTATTACATTAATATTGGACTATATTAATGCATGTTGTTTGAATATGTTAAAATTTATGTTGAATAAAATGAATGCATGTCATTTTAATATGATGAAATTATTTTTATGTATTTTAATATACAAGAGTTTAAACCATTTTGGAATTGAAGAGACAAGTTTTTCCATTTCAGATTCATGTGTGTGGAATACTAACAACCATAAAAGTTCAATTATAAATTTGTGTGAGGTTGGAGAGCTGATTGTTTAGAGAGTTGGAGAATGTGAGATTTTATTGAGGTGTTCTTCATCAATTACTTGACACATATATAGAGATGATATGGAGCAAATTGGAGGTGAAGAAGAAGTAGGTACATAGATGGTGGTATGCATATTTATAGACTATGTAACCAACACATTGTTTTTTCCTTTTTGTATCAGGGGATTATAGTCTCCTTTCAAGTTGTAGATTTATAAATAAAAGGTTGGAGCCTGTAGAGGTGGTGTTATGCAACCAACTCATGAAATAGAATAAAATATAGGTCAAAAACTTAAAAATTACCCTCTTCTGGGGGGAAACCTCATCTACATTACATAAATGAACAATTCTTGGATGATTCAAATGAAAAAACCTCCTTTCTATATATAGGAGTCTAAGGGGTCACAATATAATCAGAGCCTACATAATAATAATAATTTAAGGGCACAACAATAACAATATTTGGCTTCTATGGGGCACAATAATAACAATATGGGGACTACATGGGCACAAAAATAACAATAAGGGGGATAAACTAACAATAACAAGGGGATACACTAATATCATAGGGACCTAACATGCCCCTCCCCTTTAAAAAATTGTTGTTCTCAACACTTGAGTAGTTCTGGATTTTTTTGTATAAAATTCACATCCTCCCACGTGGAATCTTCAGCATGTAATTTCTTCCACTTGATGAGATACCCTGAAATTGATCGATTTCGTAGCTGTCAAATTTTTGTTTCCATGAATTATTGAGGTTCCAATATGATTTTTCCTTCCACGTCAAGTTTAGGAAATATTGTTTGAACTAGGAGCTTGTCACCTATAAACTTCTTTAAGCATGAAACATGGATGACTGGGTGCACTCGGGAAGATGAAGAAAGCTCCAATTTGTATGCCATAGTAATAATCTTTTACAACACCTTGTAAGGACCATAGTACTTTGGTGATACTTTATTATCCTTCTTAGCTTGATTGAGGGACATTTATTTGTATGGTTGTAGCTGTAAAAATACCCAGTCGCCTACATCAAAAAAAATTTCGTTGCGATGATGATCCGCCTGTTGTTTCATTCGATTCTACACCAGAGTTAGGTTATCCTTTAAGGGTTGAAGAACTTGTTTTTGATGCTCGATCTGATCTTCCACTTCTTGAAATTTATAATTTTCTCTTCAATATGATGTGATGGATGGTGGATGATATCCATAAAGTTCCATAAATGGGGTCATTTTTGTTGTAGTATTGAAGGAAGTGTTATACCACAATTCAGCCATAGGTAAGCACTTGACCCATTGTGTTTTCTTATCAGATACAAAGAAATGAAGATATCATTCAAAACATTTTTTCGCTATCTCATTTTTCCCATCATGTTTAGGATGATAAGATGAGCCATGAGCTAATTGAGTACCCAGACAAGAAAATAATTTTGACTAAAAATTTCTAATGAAAATGGCATCTCTGTCACTTACAATAATATTTGGGCTTCCATGTAGCTTTTGAATTGTTTTCATAAATGCAGTAAAAAATGTACTGGCTTTAAATGGATGATATAATGCACAAAACTGTGCATAATTGGTAAGTCTATGAAATACAACCATGATTACACTCTTTCCTTCGGACTTGGGTAAACTTGTGATAAACCCATTCAAATGTCCTCACAACATTGAATTGGAATGATAAAGGTTGTAGCAGACCTAGGGTATTAATTGTCTCAACTTTATTTTGTTTTCAAACCAAACATTCCGCCACAAAATTTTGAATATCATATTTAAGGCCATCCCAAAAATATTCCTTATTGACCCTGTGGTAAGTTTTTAAAAATCTCGAGTTCCCTCCTAAGGGAGAGGTGTACAATTCCAAAAGAATATTTTTCTTGAGTTGGGAGTTCTTACAAAGATATAAGTGACATTTGTACCATGATGAATCATTTTTTCATCTAAATTTATTTGATGTATTGGGATCTTGCTACAATTATTGAATGAGTTTCCACACTTCTTCATAATTATTCCATTCATCCCTTGCTTCAGTTATCCAATATGGTTGGATAATAGAAATGGCACAAAGAAATGCTTCCACATCCTCATCATTGTTGATTAGTGGTTGTCATTGATGTCAACCCAAGCAGCACCAGGGTCTACCCCAATATTACATGGAAATTTTGACCTAGCAAATTACTATATTCCGAGTCAAGGATATTTTTGATGGTTTCTATTTTTTGATATGTTTCCGTTGATATATGGCATGCCATGTAATTCTTCACGGTTTGAGAGATATTCATGTTTGAAGTTGGTGATCCCATTTAGTGAGCTAAAACCCCATGGGGTTGTGGCATGACACCAATAATTGGTTTTGGTAATTGAACATATAATAACAAATAATTTTTAAGCTCCTAAAATCCCTCCCTAATTCACTTTTTGAAGTCCCTCTCAACCTAATCATTTTTATAAATTGTGATCCTCATATCCTCATGTAGGGATTTCACTACTTGAAACAGGCCATCGTGGAATTTTCGATATAACTATTTCTAAATGAAGGTTTAGAAGCTGAAATTTTTATGAGACGAAGCCGAAATCATGAGGAATCTCATGTAAAAATTTCAGATCATGGTTCACAATATTTTTGGAGATATGATTTATGGAAGTTAGGTTTTTTGTAGGCTCCTGAACCTCATCTCAAAGAGGTGACCTTGGTACAATCGTCATAAGTCTCTCTCTGAGTATCAGATTGGAATTCTATAAAACGTATTGGATAGTGCACGGATTGTAGTTTTTGGTGTATCAATTTTAGAGCTGAATGAGGAAACAGTGACACGTGGCATGCCGTATAGGTTCGCTCTACTAAACCAGTCCATAATTAGGACATTGTGAGTGATTGGGGATAAATTTTCCTTGAAGAATACAAATTGGGTCAGACCTATGGAATTGGAAAGAAGACGCAGAGGACTACTACAGGACCGAAAATCACATATTGGGGATCTGAAATAACATAGATAAACTAGATTCAATATTGAGCTCCTAGAAGGTAAGAAAAAGCTAGATCATGTGTTGTTAAGGGCTACAAAGGACCAGACTTTCTAGGGCAGAAAATAAAAGAAAGGTGCAGCAGAGGTAAGCTCCAGGTAAGTATATTTTGTATATCAATTTTCATCTCTTAATTGCATTAGCTGCTTTGTATTATAATTTGTTTTTTTTTTTGTTTAGCACTGACATATGCTTTGTAGGATGAGGTAATTTTTGTTATTATCTTGTCATGGGTATATCCTTCAAGATTTTTTGGAGGTATTATATATTCATCAAGATAAGTCTCAATGCATGATCTAATGTTATGAAGAGTGAGAAAGGGTAGCATTACAAGAGCAGCAATCAAGGTGCAGAATAGCAACAAGAAGTTCACCACATGAAGCCTTCACGTGGGCAACACTGCATACAATCATTGTAAAGGTATCATTGTAAAATTTGTACAACTGTCTATCTACCAAGAATTGAAGAGGCAGTGTTGGGAGGTCTAGGATCATCATTAGGTATTTGTGTCATAGTCGAGGTTATGGTCTAGTGTGTCTTCTTCTTCTACATCATTCTATATCATTGTAAAGTGGACCATTTTCCCTGGTACGAGAGTCCATTCTTATTTTATTCTCCTATAAGGTGGTAGGATGGTGCTAGGCTCGTGCATGAAGTCACCAACAGGTTCAAGCCTATGAAAACTTTGGGGTGGTAAGGTGGTGCTAGGGTGATTTGTAGCTCATTGGGTGTTGGGGCATTTTTTCAGTTGACTACTAAAGAATATCGGGCGTTGGAGCGTCCATCCAGTGGGATCTGGAGAAGAATTGTTTTCTATATTCTAGGAATTTGGAGCTTTCTTTTCAATTGGAGTTGAATAGTAAAAAATTATTATAAAAGCATTCAGGTGGTTTTTGTCCCGGAGGGGGTTTGCACCTTAAAAACTGTGTGCATTTGTGTTCCTTTTGTTTACTGCTATCATTGTACAAAAATTGATAATAATTGAAGATTAAATAATGCTCTAAAAGATTAATAAGAATAATAATTGAAAGGAATAATGATTCACCCCCCCCCCCCACCCCTCTTAGTATTTCCAACAATTGGTATCAGAGCTTGGTTCCTTCAATAACAGTTTAACAACTGGAAGGAGGTCATGGAGCATACCAAGAATGGTGTACCTCTGTTCAATGAAAATAATTATGCACTCTAGAAAGGAAGAATGGAGGTCTATCTCTTGACGCAAGGTTACGAAGTATGGGACATTTTTCAAAATGGCTTTACACCAACCACGATGAACAAGGTAAGAAGAATTTGGTAAATGAAGCAAAAGAAAAGAATATTATTATCAATGTTTTTATTCAATTTTCTTATCATAAGGTGTTGGTTTGTAAAACCACCAAAAATTTATGGGACAAACTTGAGAATATATATGTAGGTAATTCAAATGTCAAAGAAGCAAAGCTTCAACTCTACAGAGAAAAAATTGAGCAACTCAGAATGAAAGAAGATGGAAACATTGCTGCATAATTCCAACACTTTGATGAAATAATCAACACTCTGGAAGGATTGGGAGAGCATATTAGAGAGAAGAATACTATATGAAATATTCTTAGAATGTTACCAGGGAGATTCAACCAAAAGGTATTGGTCTTAGAATATAGTGCAAATTTGGACAAACTCAACAAAGAGGAATTACATGGAGTTCTCATAGCATATGAAATGAGACTTGATGAAGAAGAGGATACTTCGCATCTAGAAACTGTGTTTGTTGCATATAATAAAACCAATAAGGACAAACAAAATTCAAAGGAAAATACCTTCACCTGCAAGTGTGAAGAAAATGAAGATGATGAAGAAGGTCTTTCAGATGGAGAATGTGCTTACTTTACGAGAAAACTAAAAATTGGTAAGGGAAAATTCAAAGGTAAACTTCCATTGATATGTTTCAGCTGTGGTGAGGTTGGGCATTTCGCAACAAAATGTCCAAACAGAAGTGATGGAAACTCAAAAGGAAAGAAAGGCTTTAAGAAATTCAATAAGCAAGGAAAAAAGAAAGGATTAAAAAGGAACTTTCTTTCTAAAGAAGATAGCTCATCATCAAAGAAGATAGTGACAGTGAAGAAGAAGCCAATGAGAGTACTTTTTAATGGCCAAGCACAATAAACAAGACGTATCAAACAATGAAGAAGAAGGGTTGACCATAGAATAATTTTCTAAAGAGGCAATCAGGCTTATAAAAGAGCTCAAGGCTTATAAGATCCGTTCCAATACTCTTGAAGAACATGTTCAAGGTCTCAAAATTGAATTTGAAGAACACAAATGTATTGAAGAGTCACTTCAAAAGAAGTTTGAAGAAAGAAACCAAGAAAGACAAACATTAGAAGTCGAAGTAGTCTCGATGCATAAGGAAGTGAAGAAGGGAAAAATTGTCGAAAACTATGCCAACAACTCAAGGGTATTGGAAGAACTCATTAACAATCAATGATCTTACAGTGACAGAACTGGCCTCAGTTACAAAGAAGAAGAAGCAGGACCTTCTACAACAAAATACAATGAACCTATGAGATATGGCATGCATGTAGACTTCATTGGACAAGATTCACAAGAACAACCTTAGAAGACAATTCCTCGACGAATATTTCCATCCAGGTACCAACATATTTTTCATGGCTATTTTTGTTCATGTGGAAAATTTGGTCATAAAGTTGTAGAATGTCACACGTATCCTAGGAACCAATACAATTCCAGGATATATTTCAAATATGAACCTCCTAAGGCTCAACAAAACATCAATAGATTTGAACATTTGAGAAATAAAGAGGAATGTTACAAATGTCGAAACTTTGGATGCATAGCTAGAGAGTGCAGACTTCAAAATCCTCCAGATTAATCTTCGAAGCTACAGAACGAATACACATAGAAGAAGAAGAAGACTGATAATTTTTCTCTCGCTCTCAAGGCTCAAAACAACAAAGATGTGTGGTATGTTGATAGTGGTTTCTCAACGCATATGACTGGATCGAGATAGAAAGAAATTTGTATCTCTAAAAGAGATGAAGGATGGAACCATATCCTTTGGAAATGATGGATCTTCAAATGTTATAGGATCAGGTACCATCACTCTCAGAAGCAAAGATGTTCTAGCCAAGAATTTTCTATTGGTGGAAAACATGAATCACAGTCTTCTCAGTGTTGGACAAATGTGTGATCAAGGACACACAATGCTATTCAACTCCACAAAATGTGAAATCAAGAAAGGAAGGTATGGTAAAATTGTGGCTATAGAAAGTCGCGCTCCAAACGACATATATATTCTGGATGAAGCAACTAAAGCATGTCTACTAGCTAAATAAGATGAAAGTTGGTTATGGCACAAACGAATGGGTCACATAAACTTTGACAATATTGTCAGGATAAGAAAAATGGAAGCATTACGAGAAATGTAGAAAATCTCAAAAACCTTCCAACACACTATGTGGGGCATGTCGGCACGGCAAGCAGACAAAATTCAAATTTAAAACAAAAGAACACTTTGCATCACATCCATTGGAATTGATACATACTGATCTATGTGGTCCTGTGAGGACAAAAGGCTTAGATGGAGAATTATATTTCATGTTAATGATAGATGACTATACCAGGATGACATCCACCAGTTTCCTAAAGAAAAAATCTGAAGCATTTGAGTGCTTTAAAATCTATAAGGAGTTGGTTGAAAATGAAACTAATTTGAAAATAAAATTTCTAAGATCAGATAATGGTGAAGAATTCACTTCCAAATTATTTTAGCAATACTGTGACGAAAATGGAATAAAAAGACAATTTTCAACAGCACGAACACCTCAGCAAAATGGAGTTTCTGAAATAAAGAATAGAACCGTACAGGAAATGGGTAGAACAATGTTGAAGGACTAAAAATTTGATGAAAAAATCTGGGTTCAAGCAATTGATATGGAATTATTCATTATCAACCGAAGTCTTCTGAGAAATAATTGCAACAAGACCACATATGAATTATGGAAAGTAAAACCAGCTAATGTAAAATATTTCAGAATCTTCGGAAGCAAATGTTATATCAAAAGAGAAGATCAAAATTTGGGTAAGTTTGAATCACATGTTGATGAAGAACACTGTTACCGATGAAATAGGTAACCTGGCCTCAAAACGGGAACTCTAGCCCAAAAAGACTCAAAAAACATGAAAAAACACCAAAAAAACAAAAAAAAAGTGTATTCCAGAATGCACTTGGTTTTTTTTTAAGGTCAAATTTCAACATTTTATAAAATTATGCTAAAAACAAAATTGTTTCTTGAAAAAAGGATTGAAAAAACACCCTCAAAACAAAACCAATTAATGCTGGAATAACCAAAAAAAAAAAAATTGTCATATTTTTGACATTTTTAAAAATAGAAATAACATTTTTTAATTTTTAAAATTCAAACATTAAAAAAAACCTAAAATTTAAGAAAAAAATTAAATTTAAAAAACAAAAACATCTTAAAGCTTAAAATTTAAAAATATATAGGAATAAAAAAATAAAAATAAATAAAAAATTAATTCAAACATTAAAAAAAACCTAAAATTTAAGAAAAAATAAAAAATAAATCAAAGATTAAAATTTCAAAATATATAGAAATAAAAAAAATAAAAATAAAAACAAAATAAAAACATGAAATTAAAAAAAAAAAAGGTTAAAAAAAGAAAGAAATTATAAAAAATAAAATATAGAAATCAAATTTAAAAAAGAAAAAGAAAATGTTTATTAAATTTAAAAAAAAAAAAAAATTAAATAAAAAATTAAATTTAAATAAATATATTAAATTTTAATAAATTTAATACTTTAAAATAAAAATCAAAAAAAAAAAACATAATTGAAATTAAAAGTAAAAAAATGAAAAATTAATTAAAAATAAAAAATGAAAAATAAAATACAACAAAAATATTAAATTTAAAAAAATATATATATTAAAAAAAAATAGATTTTAATAACAAATTAAATTTAAAAAAAAAATATTAAATTTTAATAAATAAATGAATAAACAAATAAATTTTGAAATAAAAAATAAATTTTAAATATAAAGCAAAAAAAACATGGTTAAAATAAAAAGTTAAAAAACTTTAAAAATCAATTAAAATTAAAAAATTGAAAAAAATAAATTAAAAAAAATATATTATATAAAAAATAAAATAAAAAACAAATTAATTTGAAAATATTAAGTTTAATTAAAAAAAAAATCTAATTTTAAATACACAATTTTAATTGAAATAAAAAAAATATAAAAATTTAATGTAATTAAAAAAATAATAATAAAAAAAAACATTAAATTCAAATAAATTAAAAAAAATACAATATTTACTAAATTTTAAAAAATTAAATGAAAAAACTAAACATAAAATTTAATACTATATATATATATATATATATATATATATATATATATATATATATATATATATATATATATATATATATATATATATATATATATGAAAAAAAAATCAATTAAATAAAAAAAAATACAAAATTTAATAAAAATTATTAACAAAATTTAGAAAAAAAATATTAAAAAAAAAAAAAAATAAAACAAATTAAATTTCAAATATAAAAATTAAATTTAAAAAAAAAAATTATTAAATTTTAATTAAATTTAATTTTTTTTAATCTTTTAGTTTATTTAGTTTTTCATTTTTAAAATTTATAAATTGTTTCATTTAAAAAAAAAGCAGTAAATTTATGGATATTTGTTTTTTAATTATTTGCACGTGGTTTTTTTTCATTTTTTTTGTTTTTTAATGATAGTTTTTTTTATTTTAATTTTCTTTTTCAATTTTAAATTTTGTTTTTTTTGTTTTTTTTTAATTTGTATTTTTTTTTCTTATTATTATTATTTTTTAATTTAAATTTTTAAATTTAGTTTTTTTCTTTTTTTGTATTTTATTTTTTTCATCTAAATTTTAATTTTGTAATTTAAATTATTTTTAAATTTTAAATTTTAAATATTTTTTTTTAATTATATGGTTTTTTTTAATAACTTTGAAAAAAATGTTTTTGATGTTTTTTTTTTTTGTGTTAATTTTGGTTTTTTTTCTTTAAATTATGTGTTTTTTTTTCAAATTTTGTCATTTCTTTTGATATAATTTTCGAATATTTTTGTTTTTTTTTTTTTTTATTTATTTATTTTTGTTTAAATTTTTATTTTTACGAGTTAATTTTGTTTTTTTTTACATTTTTATTGGTTTTTTTTATTGTTTATATATATATATATATCTAAGTTTTGTGTTTTATTATCAACATGAAAATCACCACTCTAAAAAAAAAGGTTGATGCTGCATCAATACGTTTCAAAATTAGCATGAAAATCACCGCTCTAAAAAAAAAAAAGTTGATTGTACATCAATACGTTTCAAAATTAGCATGAAAATCACTAACATTTTAAAACAAATATTCATACTTCATAAATAAAAATATTAGAGTGTCAAAATTGTGCTAAAAAAAAAGGTGATTATGCATCACCACTTTTGAAAATCGGGTGCTTTTTATGCTACCAAAAAAAAGTAGGTAACAGTGCGGTTACCTATTTCATCGGTAACAATGTTGAAGGTATCTTTGTTGGTTACTCATGCAAAATAAAGGCCTATAAATGCTATAATCTAAGATGAAAATAGATAGTGGAGAGCATAAATGTCACATTTGACGAAGATGGTGTTCTAATGAATAATGATGAGGATCGAGAATCTTTGAAACTTGAGACAAAGGTTGAAAAATACACAGAGAAAATTCTAGAACAAGAAGCAACTATCAACCAAGAAGAGTAAATAATGATCATCAAGATATATCGGAATAACAACAAGAATCTCCTCCAAAGAGAACAAAAGAATGGATTCAAAAGAACCATCCATCAAATCAAATCATTGGTGATAGAAATGAAGGTCGACAGCTTCGTTCATCACAACAAGCTCACATTGCTTTTCTAGCAACCTTTGAGCCTAGTAGTTTTGAGGAAGCTAGCCAGAATGAACATTGGGTAGCAGCTATGAATGAAGAATTGGATCAAATTGAGAAGAATAACACCTGGGAATTAGTTCCACGACCAAAAGATAAAAATGTCATTGAGACTAAATGGGTGTTTAGGAAAAAATTGGATGAATATGGATAGGTTACCATAAACAAAGTAAGATTGGTTTGCAAAGGCTATGCACAAGTGGAAGGAATTGCTTTCGATGAAACATTTGCACCAGTCGCCAGAATGGAAGCCATCCGAATGTTTCTCGCCTATGCATGTTCAAGAAAAATCAAAGTCTACCAAATGGATGTTAAGTCAGCATTTCTGAATGGAGAATTAGAAGAAGAATTTTACATCGAACAACCTGAAGGTTTTCTTGTATCAGAAAAAGAAGACTATGTTTGCAGGTTAAGGAAGGCTCTATATGGTCTCAAGGAGGCTCCTAGAGTATGGTATGCTCATCTTGATGGATATCTACATCAACAAGGGTTCAAGAAAGGTACTGCTGATAGAAATATTTATGTACAAATAGATAAATATAATTTAACAATCGTTGAGGTATATGTGGATGATATAGTATTTGATAGCAATGATGATTGACTAAGTAAGAAATTTGCTACAAATATGCAAAGTGATTTCGAGATGTCTTAACTTGGTGAGCTAACATACTTCTTAGGGCTTCAAATATCTCAGCAAGAGAAAGGAATATTTATATGTCAAGCCAAGTACATCAAAGAAATGCTCAAGAAATTCAAAATGGAAGATTGCAAACCCATCCTTACTTCGATGGTAACAAGTTGCAAATCGAGCATAGACGGCTCATCTATGATTGGTAGTCTTCTATATGTAACAGCCTCCCGGCTAGATGTTATGCAAGCATTTGGAAAAGTAGCAAGATTCCAAGCAACACCAAAAGAATCACACATTATTTCCTTCAAAATAATTCCTCGATATATAAAGGGCACAGCAGAATATGGCTTGTGGTATCCCAAGGGTAAAAATATCATTATTCAAGCATTTACAGATGCAGATTGGGTAGGAAGCAATGATGATCGTAAGATTACTATTGGAAAATAATTCTATCTAGGTGGTTGTCTCATATCATGGTTGAGCAACAAGAAAACCTCAATCTCGTTATCTAAAACAGAAGTAGAATACATTGCAGCTACAACTTGTTGTACTCGAGTCCTTTGGATGAAACAAAATTTACAAGATATTCAAGTACAATTCAATGAGCCTATTGCCATCTTCTGTGATAACACCAGTGCCATCAGCATCTCCAAGAATCATGTCATGCATTCAAAAACAAAACACATTCCGATCAAATATCATTTTGTTAGAGAACAAGTCGCTAAAAAGAATATCAAACTAAATATGTTGGTACAAAAGAACAAATCGTTGATATATTCACTAAACCTTTACCTTGTGAAGAATTTTAATATCTTCACCAGAATCTTGGGATTCTCCCAAGTTCCCATTATATTTTCCTTATTCGGAATATAAATGGGGAGTGGAAGTGTGTACAGGCCCGCAAGATGGTTGTGTGTCGGGGGGAGTTACCCTTTGTCATTGATGTCAAAGGGAGAGAGGATGTTGTAGGAAGAGTTGTCATGATATTAGGGAGAGTACTTTTGTTGCCATCAATGCCAAAGGGGGAGATTGTTGATCAATGGTTGTCATTGATGTCAACCCAAGCAGCACCAGGGGCTACCCCGATCTTGCATGGGAATTTTGACCTACCAAATTACTATATTCTGAGTCAAGGATATTTTTTATGGTTTCTAAGTTTTGATATTTTTTCGTTGATATATGGCACGCCATGTAATTCTTCACCGTTTGAGAGATATTTATGTTTGAAGTTAGTAACCCTAGTTAGTGGGCTAAAACCCCATGGGGTTGTGGCATGACACTAATAATTGGTTGTGTTCATTGAACAGTCAATAACTAATACTTTTTGAGCTCCTAAAATCCCTCCCTCATTCACTTGTTGAAGTCCCTCTTGACCTAAGAATTTATAGAAAATGTGATTCTCATATCCTCCTCATGTAGGGATTTTTCTTTTTGAAACAGGTCATCATGGAATTTTCGCTATAAATTTTTTTATACAAAGGTTCATAAGCTGAAATTTTTATGAGGTGAAGCCAAAATCCTGAGGAAGCTCTTGTAAAAATTCCAGATCATGGTTCACAACATTTTCGGAGATATGATCTGTGGAAGTTAGGGTTTTTCTAGGATCCTGAACTTCATCTCAAAGAGGTGACCTTGGGAAAATCGTCATAACTCTCTCTCTGAGTATTGGATTTTAATTCTATAAATAGTGGTAGATAGTGCATGGAATTTGTTTTTTCATGTATTAATTTCATATCTGAATGAGGAAACAGTGGCACGTGGCACGCCGTACAAGTTTGATCTACTGAACCAATCCATAATTAGGTCATACGGGGAGAGATTGGGCATAAATTTATCTTGAAGAATCCAAATTGGGTCAGACATATGGCATTGGAAAGAATACTCTGAGGACTAATACAGGACCGAAAATCACATATCAGTGATCTTAAATAATAGAGATACACTAGATTAAATATCGAGCTCCTAGAAGGCAAGAAAAAGCTAGATCATGTGTTGTCAAGGGCTGCAAAGTACTAGACCTTCTAGGGTGGCAAAGAAAAGAAAGGTGCAATAGAGGTAAGCTCTAGGTAAGTATATTATGTATATGCATGTTCATCTCTTAATTTCATTAGGTTATTTGTATTATAAGTTGTTTTTTTTTGTTTAGCATTGACATATGCTCTGCAGGATGAGGCAAGTTTTTCTATTATCATGTCATGGATATTTCCTTGAATACTTTTTGTAGGTATTATATATTCATCAAGATAAGAATCAATGCATGATCTAATGTTCTAAAGAGTGAGAAAGGGTAGCATGACAAGAGCAACCATCAAGGTGCAGAACAGCAGCAAGAAGTTCACCACATGAAGTCTTCAAGTTGGAAACACTACATATAGTCATTGTAAAGGTATCATTGTACTGAGTCATTGTGAAAGAATCATTGTAAAAATTTTACAATTGTCTATCTACCAATAATTTAAGAGACAGTGTCAGGACATCTAGGATCATCATTAGGTATTTGTGTCATAGTTAAGGTTATGGTCTAGTGTGTCTTCTTCTTCTACATCATTCTATATCATTGTAAAGTGGACAATTTTCCCTGGTACGTGAGTCCATTATTCTTTTATTATTCTATATGGTGGTAGGGTGGTGCTAGGCTGGTGCATGAAGTCACCAATAGGTTCAATCCCATGAAAAATTCAGGGTGGTAGGGTGGTGCTAAGGTGAGTTGTAGCTCATTGGGTGTTGGGGCATCCGTTTAGTTGACTAATGAAGAATCTCGGGCGTTGGAGCGTCCATCCAGTGGGAGCTGGAGAAGAATTCGTTTCTATAGTATAGGAAGTTGGTGCTTTCTTTTCAATTGGATTTTAATATTAAAGAATTATTAGAAAACCATTCAGGTGGTTTTTGTCCTGGAGGGGGTTTCCACCTTAAAAACTATGTGCATTTGTTTTCCTTTTTTTTACTGCTATTATTATACAAACACTGATAATAATTGAATTAAATAATGCTAGAAAAGATTAATAATAATACTAATTGAAAGGAATATTGATTCACCCCCCCCACCCCCCCCCACTCGTCTCAGTATTTCCAATAATCATTTCTTGAGAGTGCATCTGCAACAACATTTGTCTTCCCTTTTTTGTAGATGATTTCAAATTCACAACCGAAATTTTTTGTGACCCATTTTTGTTGCTCTTCTAAAGATAATATTTGTTCCAAAACTTACTTAAGACTATCATGATCATTTTTTACCTTTAAGTGTCTTCCCATTAGGTAAGGGCAAAATTTATTTAGTGCATGTAGTATTTCCAACATTTCCTTCTCATAAATAGGGTTGTTTAAATACTTTCCTTTGATTGGAAGACTTTCAAAAGGAATGGGCCTTCCTTCTTGGATTAAAGTAACACCAATTCCATTTCCTGAGGCATCATATTCTACAATAAAGGTTTTTGTGAAGTGTGGTGTAGCTAAGACCGGTGCTTGGAAAATTTCCTCTTTAAGATGTTGAAAGGCATTAGTTCCTTCTACAGTCCAAGAAAATGCATCTTTCTTTAGTAATTTTGTTAGAGGTTTTTCTATTCTCCCGTATTTATTAAAAAACTTTCGATAATACCCTATCAACCCAAGAAATCCTCACATATGCTTTATGGTTGTGGGGATTTTCCATTCCTTAATGGCTTTAATTTTGTTAGGGTATAACTTAACACCCTCATGAGATACAATATGACCTAGATATTCCACCTCTTGTACTCCAAAGAAACATTTGGAGGTTTTTTCATATAATTTTTTCTCCTCCAATAGTTGAAGTACCCTATCAACATGTTGAACATGATCCTTCCAGGACTTGTTGTAGATTAGTATATCATCAAAAAATACTAACATAATTTTTTTAAGGAAGGGTTTGAAAATAGAACTCATCAAACCTTGAAATGTATAAGTTTCATTAGTAAGGCCAAAGGCATGACCTAAAATTCATTACGACCCTCATGATTTCTAAATGTTGTTTTTGGAATGCCTTCAGTATTCATTCTAATTTGATAATATCATGAATGAAGATCCAACTTAGTGAAGTAAATTGCTCCATGTAATTCATACAATACTTCATCAATAACAAGAATGGGAAATTCATATTTAATAGTAAGATTTTTTATCTCCCTATAATTTGGGCACATGCTCCATGATCCATCCTTCTTGTGTACCAATACTACTGGAGCTGAAAAATAACTTTGACTAGGTTGAATTATACTGACCTCTAGCTTTTCTGCAACCATACGTTCAATTTCACTCTTTTTTGAATAACGATATCTATAAGGCCTGATGTTTGGAGGAACACTTCCTGGAATCAAGTGAATAGCATGATCATGGTCATGACTAGGTGGGATGCCTTTGGGAGTCTGAAATACCTTAGAATGATTGTCCGAGACTTTTTGGAGATATGGAGAAATAAATTATTTTTATGTTTGAACCTCTAGTGAGCATAATTTTGCAATTATGCCACGTTGTTATTCCCTTAGAATCTCTATCATGTAATTAGAGCTAATTATATTTCCTGTTTTCCATGAAATACCCCTTAATTCAAATTCTTTTCCTTCCCAAAAAAAAATTAAGAAAAATTCTTGAAAATTAAAAGCTATCGTACCCAAATATTGTAACCATTGGACTCCTAGTACAATATCAACACCACCTGTTGGAATGGAGAGCATTTTACTATTCAATACACATTCCCCCATGGCTAGCTTGATATTATGGCACTTTCTAGAGAAATTTATAGTTCATCCAGTTGCAACCATCACTTGACACTCTGGTGTTGGGTATAGGAAGAAATTAAATTCCTTGGCTACCATACAATGAATAAAATTATAGGTACTACCCGAACAAATCAACATTGTTACCTTTTTTTTATTGATATGTCCTTCTATCTTGAGATTTTGAGGAGTGGTAATTCCTTCCAATGCATTACAAGATATGGTTGGATTCATCTCTTCTTTCTCTCGGTTTGGTTCTTGGTGTATATCCTCTTCTTTTGAAATTTCTTGTTCCTTTTCTTCCTCCTCTTCACAATATATGTAAAATAATTTCTTCTCAGCACACTTGTGACCTTTAGTGTATTTTCTATCACAACTATAGAAAATCCCTTTTGCACTTTTTTCTTCCAATTGTTGTGGTTTTAACCTTATAGGTTGTGTAAGGCTAGGAGCAACAACATTTCCATATTTATAGTTGTGAGTGGTATGCTTCCTTGTTTACATAATTTTTCTTTCAATTTTTCTAGCCAACCTGAATGCCTTCTCCAATGAATCAGGTTCCCAAAGGAAAACCGCATGTTGGATGTTATCTTTTAAAGTATCTATGAATACATCAATCATATGCTCTTTTGGAATATCATTTACCCTTATATTCAATTTTTGGAAGTCCTCGATGTGATCCTCATTTATCACTTTTGTTTGAGATTTATCAATTGGCTAAAGAAGGTGTTTCTCTTTGTATCTTCATAATGTGCTATCATTTCCTCCGTAAAAATTGACCAAGTGAAAAGTAGTCTATGATAAGAATTCCATAGATACCATAAAAATAATTGGGTTCTAAATATAAAGTTTCAATGCATGCCTTTTGTGTGTGTTGCACATTATGGAGATCAAAATATTGCTCCATCTGTAGTATCTATGTTACCGGATCCTTGCTCCTCATATCCATCATTGGAATATGGTGGTTCTTCACTCCAACGTTTGAGTCTATGAAACCAAGATCAACATGTATTTTATTCTCATCATGAATTTCAGCTCATACCTTTTCACCATTAGCAAGAATTTCTTGTAGCAACTTTGTCAAACCTTCCTTTAAACCTTCCCTGTTTGGTTTTAAACCATTCTTCAAATATTCCATGTTTCCTTTCATTTTTTCTTCTATACCATCCATATTGTATTTCATGCCATCCTTAAAACCTTCGATCTCTGATTTTAAACTATTCATGTCGCATTTTAAACCATCCATTCCCCCTTTTATTTCATCTTTGGTTGTTCTTTGTGAGAGCGAAATTTGTTGCATTTGGTCCCATAATTTTGAGATATCATGTTGCAATTCTTCCTCTTCACGTGTCAAATTTGAGCTTTCTGAGGGTTAATGGGTGTCATATTATTTTGGTTTGGAGGCATTGTATAACCAAATATTGATATCTATGCTTCATTATGTCTTTGGAATCACTTCAAAATGATTTTTCAAACAAAGTTATGCAATTTAACAAAAAATACACACTTTTTTCTTTCTTTTAGGATATCGATCTTGAAATGGTTGTAGCTCTATAATTTTGGATCTCCAAGGTATTAAATTTGGTCATTTTGTAGCCCTTTCAATCTACTTTCCAACCCCACAATTCAGTCTTATATTGGAGTCTTCAAAAAAGAGTTATGCTTGATCTCCCATGATGTCTCGATTATGGACTTGTTTAGTAAACTGAACGTTTACAGAGTGCCACATGTGACTATTTCTACCTTCAGCCCTAAAATTGCTACCCGAAACAATACATTCCATGCAATTTCAGTCACTTTTTACATAATACAAATCAGATACATGAAATGAAAATTATGATGATTTTCCCTAGGTCGCCTATTTGCAACTGAATTTTGGAGCCTTCAGAAAGCCTAACTTCCCCAGATCATATCTCTGAAAATATACCTAACAAAGATCTGAAATTTTTACACGGAGTTCACCAAGACTTAGGCTCCATGTGGTCAAAATTTCAGCTTCTTAAGCCTCGCATAAAAAAAATTATAGAAAAAATTCCAAGATGACATGTTTGAAGAAGCAAAACCCTAGAATCCAAATCTATGATAGCAAATGTTATCCAACCAACTCACAAAATAGAAGAAAAGATAGATCAAAGAATCAAAAATTAAACAATTCGAGGGGGAAACCTCCTTTACATTACATAAATGAACAATTCTAGATGATTGAAATGAGAAAACATCCTTTATATACATAGGAGTCTAAGGGGTCACAATATAATCAGAGCCTACAAAACAATAATAATGTAAGGGTGCAACAATAAAAATAATGGGTTTTTATGGGACACAATAATAAAAATATGTGGGCTACATTGGCAAAACAATAAAAATAAGGGGGCTAAAATAACAATAAAAATAACGGGGATACACTAGTATTATAGGAACCTAACAGGTGGGAGCATCTGATGGGTTGTAATCTACAAAAATATTATGGGAGTTGTAGCTTCCTTGCATGTTGTAGCTTAGAGAAAAATTGAGGTAGTAGCCTCCTGTAGGTTGGATCCTATAAAAAATTAGATTTAATAAGGGAGTAGGAGCTGGCCTTTGCATCACAACAATAACAAAGTCACATTTTTCTCCCTTTATGGCTTTCCACTTATATCTAGTGTCCATATGTGTTGATGTTATGCTTTGGCTGACTTAGTACTTGTTGTTCACACATTAAATCTGTTGTTCACTATGTTTTAAGATGCTCATTTAATGTTTCACTTAATCGTTTAAAAGGAAATAATTTTAATTTCCATGAATGTACTAAACTAATTCATCCACCCTCTTATTTTAGTAAAGTTTCTATCAAAGTACAATGTGAGCAACTATATTTTCATATTTGTAGAAGAGTTATTGTTTTGTTTCCTTTCCTCTTGGAGAATCCACCTCCACAACTTATACTAATACATTTACGTCTCCTTCATCAACACTAACAATTTTTCCTTTAGGAATGCTTGTAAATTATCCTAATAGAACTGTTGCTTATCCACCATATCAATGGAAGGATCTAACATAAGATCCACAAGTGGTGTGAGTATGCCTAAATGGATCGCATTGTCAATATTTGATGAGAGAATAGGCTGTAAAGGTATGCATTTTTATCTTTTCTCCCTCATAAGGAATCATTAATAAGAAAATTTATTATGGGAAGAATTACATTAAAATATCTCATTTTAAACTTATTATCCTATGAATGATAGACTCAAAAGGGTACAAGTTGCATTCCATTTTGGATGTAAATTTTCATAAATTTAGTAAATGTATAAGAGGCTTGCTAATGTTTGTTATTTGAAGCTTTTGTTTTCATGGATGGACCGTTTTTTGTGTCTTCCCATGTTAAGAAATCCATAAAATATAACAATGAAACTAAAGAATGTAATAACCCCTAAATTATCTATAACAATCCTATTCTCAATGTTTTTTTGGCGTATAAATTTAGCTATGTTTCTTCCTTACTTTGCAACTCCATTGATGTTGATTCTAGATCTTCTACCAAAATTTAAAAACAATATTGTAATTTTTTTTTCAATAGTACTTGATATTGTTATTTTCCTTGATAATAGTGATACATATCACATACTACTTCCTTTTCCGTGATCCTATAAATGTTTCAAATCCAAGAATATACCTATCAAATTTGTATGAGATGCATTTTTTGTTGGACGAGAATTGGATGGGGATGAGGTCGTTTCCTACATTTGTAATTATCTAGACATATAATTATTATAGGAATATAATGCACTAAAATCTCATGAACAGTAAAGAGAAATAACCTCATTTGCAAGATAAGAAAAATATCAGTCGAAGCTAACATTACCACTACTTGTGGCAAAGGATATGATAACCTCATTGGAATAGAACCTGATATTTCTAAGGAAAATACATTTTATATTATCTTTGAAGTTAGGAATCTATATTAATTTTATAAATATGTTACTTATAAAACTGAGTTGTTATTGGTATGCCCGAAGGGAAACTAGAAAAATAACACAAATTCAGTGTCTTGAGGTGGAAGATACCTCGCTTAATCATGTTTTATAAATGGAAAAATGATAGGAAAGAGAAACATACATAAATATAATTTGAGAAAAAGTGTAGATCAAAACTATAATATTACTGCATATATATTACGGAGGAGAGGCGTTGTGTGGGGAAACTTTTGTGTTTTCACTTTTGGTGGGGGAGAGGTCTCGCTAAGCATAGATTTGGTAGGTTAACTGGAGCAGAGGAGGAATGTTGTGATCCCAAGACAGGTCTAAAGGTGGATCTCTAATGTTGAGGAAAAAATTTGCAACCTTGTCCAAGATTTTATTGCCCTTGCATCAGACATTTGTCAACAAGGGTGCTTGGATGAGAGATAGAAGTGATGCAACTTTTACAATTCTAGTTTCAAAACACCAATTATGGGAGATTTTGTAGGGGTTGGTGCCACATTGAATTTTCCATAAAATAGAGATAATAAGTTGTAAATATCCATCAATAATAAGTTTCAAATACATGTTTTGAATGGAAATTAGAAGACCTTATTGCAAGGCCCATAGCTTCAATCTATTGTTAGTATTATACCTTATTTTTCCTACACAAATATGAAGGATTAGACACATGGAATTTCTTAAAAATCATCCATAACTTGTTGGATTGAAGTTTCCTTTTGAGGCATCATTGAAATTTAATTTGATGAAGTTCAAGGGAGGAGGGAGTCAGGTTATGGGACTAGAATGAGAAGTGAAAATATTGGATATAATAGAGAGAGAATACTAGGGAGAAATTCCCAGATCATCCATGATAGATTGTTTCCAAGGACTACATTTGTATTCCTAAGTAGACCAAATAAAGGTGGATGGTTTCTTTTATCTTATTGAGGAAGACATGCCAAGTAAATTTGATCAACAAGGTTGTATTGCTGAAGATATTATTGTTCCATTTTTTCCATATATACCATAGAATGAATTCGGGGAGAAGTTGTTGGGATTTATTAAGGATGGAATTTTGGAATGGATCCCACCTCCAATTTTCAAAGTTTGATATGATATTGTCCTCAATTCTATCAAATTTCTTGAATATTGTAGTTAGATGATGTCAAAGGGTGGAGGAAAATTTGTAGTTTACAAAGAGATGATTTTCATCATTAGCATTAGAGAGACATAACTAATAGATTGAGGGGACATGGAAGCCTCATTCCTTAAGAGTATCCCATGTGAGATTTTTTTTCCATAGAAGAAGAAGAAGCTATAAGAACAATGTGATCTTGGCCAATGCCAGAGTGTCCATAATCTGCGCCATTTTCTATGGATTCCCATCTGTTGGTTTTGAAATAGGACATGTAGGCTTCTTAATTGTTAAAGTTACCATAGTACAATATCCCCATATCATTATATCCTCCCCATCCTGAAATTTTATTGTCCATTTAACTAGATCTTGAGATAATAGGTTGGATTCCAGTTGAATGAGAATATTGAGCTAGGTGAGGTTGTTATTCCATTTCCACTATTGATATTATGGAGCTTTCCTTTCCTAGTATTGAGATACTTGGGTGTATCCTTGAGAGATGAGGTGGGATTTGAGATTTTGAAGAGGATTTTTGTTTGAAATATTAGGCCATTTATTCAAAGGTTCATCCTATAATAAGACAGTGGTGCCATCTCAAATCTCCCATAAGTTGTGTTCCCATAATAGCTTTCTTCTTTTCCAAGAAATGTTCTAGATGTGGGATCCATTCATGTAGCCATCCAATCCAATGATTTGAGTGGTAGGTGTGGAAAGTGCATACTCATTCTTCCACATTTGACTCCATTGAGTTTCTGGGTGTTTGATCCAACTCCATCATGTCTTGGAATTTAAATCTTGGTTGAGATTATTGGGATCTCAAACCGAACTCCTTTGTCACTGAGCAGGAAAATTTTGTTTGAGGAAATCAAATCCCATTTTATTTCTTTTTGTCCCTCCCCTCCAAAGAAAGGAGGAATGTATTTTTAGAGTTTATTGATGATGGATTGGGGAGTAGCCATGGTATAAAGAAGATAGGTTGGAACATAGTGCAAGAAATATTTGAGAAAAGTTATAAAACCTGCAAAGTTGAGTGCTCAGAAGGTCTAACTAGAAATTTTGGACTCAAATTTTAAAATCAGATCCTCCCAAAATTTAGCTTTTAGTGGATTGGATGTAAGAGAAGCACCCAAGTATTTGGATGGGAGGGAGCTCAATTGGATACCAAGAATATTGGAAAGGTGGGCTTGCATTGGAGGCCCGACATTGAAGAAGAATAATTTCACTTTGGTTACATGATGGAAATTCTAGAGGATTAAAAAAAATAGTAGGATGCCAATGAAAGTGGATGCCCCTTTGATAGTAAGAGTACCCATTAAGAGGGTGTCATCAATGAATTTTTGATGAGTGGAACATTGGAACGAGGTTCCCATAGGGATTTTGTGGAGTTGGACTTGTGAGAGAGTATTCTTGATACTTCTATCTAAACCATTCAACATAAGCAAAAATATATATGTATAGATAGTATATCCTTATTTTATGCTACATGAAAAGTGGAAGGAGATATGTTAATGAAGATGGCAGAGAAAACTTTGGAGATGATAACCATCATCCAATGAATACACTTCTCATTGAAACCAAAATGTGTTAAGGTGTGTGTTGCATCCACTACAACCCCCTCCAAAATTTTAGCCTATATCAATTTTCAGAGCCTTCCTTGGTATTTTCTATGTTTGTCGAAAACTTTGAAGTTCATTTTATTCTCTTCTTAAAGTGTGTGATCCATTTCACAGGATAGGAAAAGTGTCACCTTTGGCGTGTTGGCTACCCCAGTGAATGTATGGGATTTTTCCAGTGATTCTAAGAGGTCATATTTATGTAAATGAGTTTTTCTAACTATTTAAGTATCCATCACACTCATTTCCAAAGTTTTGAGTACCATTGCACAAGTTTCGTCATGGTTGTCGTAAAGTGTACCTTTGATGTCGCCATTGACGTAACTGGTTGTAAATCTGTCACACTGAGGAAAATGTTTTTCTGTTTGTATTGGATGATATATGTTGTTTGAGTTATCGAATATTATAAGTGTGTGATCATATTCAAATTCCATCAACGTTCACATCAATCTCATTGGTCCCATGTTTAGTCATTTTCCGTAAAACTTCCCCAGCAAGAAACTTAGCCTCTCCAGGCCTCCCCTGAGCTACAAAATGCATAATATTAGTCCTTTGGCTATGACCTTGATGCTTGGCACTGCATAGTGTGCAATACTATCTTCCCAAGATGGCCCTATTGTGCAGTTTTGGTGACCAATAGCCAATCTTGACCTTTGAAATTACGCGATTGTAACCTCCAACCCGGATTGAGTTGTACAGTTTTCAACTTCAAGACCCAAGATCATCCCCTGAGCCTTAGAACTACGAACTACGTAGGTACCCAAACCTCCTTAACTGCGTATTTGGATCTCCCATCTCTCATCCCTGCGTCCTGTTCCCACTAAATCCAGAAACTATGCAGGCATGTCCCTCAGCCCAACCTCAGCTCTGCATTGCGTAGTCTCAAGGCTCAAGGTTCCCCCCTACCTTCCTGATCTACGCAGCTACGTAGTCACTGAGCCTCCTTTCCCAACCTATCTTCCATCTCAGGCTCAGTTCATGGATCAAAATGCATCATCTTAGGCTAGGGGTTTTCATATTGCTGCCGTCCCATCATGATCTGTATGAGATCTTAATCAAATTGTGCTTAAGGGTTTGCAAATAACAAGTGTTTAAAATGAGTTTTTGAGAGATTTTATGTTAAATTTTAAACACAAAAAACATGTAAATAAACTCTAAAATATGCATAAACAACAGAAAAATGCACCATAATAATAACTAAAAAACAACAAATGATGAAGGAGTTCACCCCTCCTCAGCTACGTCTCCTTGATCCATCTTCCAATGGCTTGACCTTCTTTTATTATGCTCAAAATAGTGACTAAATACATTTATAGTCCTCATATCACTTCAAACCATGTTCCATCAGCTTCAGAATGCCCAAAAATGACTGTTTAGCCTCTTTCTGATCCAAAATTGGTAAAAAACTGGAGAAGTTATGAGCCTCCCTAGTTTTCCTACTAACCGCTCCACAATTTCCCCAAAAGCTGGACTGGTCCTACAATTTCAACAAATTTTTGGCTAATGGAACGAAATTTTTCCAGAATTCCAAGAGAAATTGTAGGACCGTTAATTTTTCCACTAACGCCTAAATTTCAAATTTCAAACCATAAAATATGTGGTTAGTTAAAAAAAAATCAATTAAACAAAGGCAGTGACCATCGACAGTTAATAGTGGTTGGGCACATATGGTGGCTACATTGACATTTTTTGGTAATGGTACAGGCAGCTAGATCCATATCCCCGATTCTTGTCGTTGGTTGTATGCAATACATATGGGGGGGTTGGGGCTACGCCCAAGTCCCCTTCCCCCCCAACTCTGCCACATACAACTTTATCATATTTTTTTAATTTATAGTTTAACAATAGATAACGTTGGTTTATTTGTAAGACTTGGTGCTATTATGTTGGAGGTTTTGGCATTGAATCCCATGGAGGTGCATTTCAAACTTAACCAATTTTTGTTGGCCCCCGTGCTGCCACATGGCGGCCTTCGGTTGGGCCATGTGGCAGCATGTGGTTGGCCACCACAACAAGCAATCAAAACTTGTCCAAAAGAAAGCCAATAAGAAGAGTCCAAGTGGTGAGGCTAGATCAGCCTAAAAAAATTCCTTTCAACCAACCAGAAGAGGCCACGTGGCAGCCTGCCACTGGCCCAAAGTACACAGTCACCTATCCTTTTTTTTTCAAAATTCACTCATTTGGAAAAGTGGATAGAACGTGTTTCTGGGATCATATAGTGTCGGTTTTCCACCAAACAAGTTGTGTCATATTTTGAATGACGAGATCTACGCATTCGTTCAGGTTCCAAAATATTCCAATAGCTTTCATGTTTTAACATAATTTTTAGCACATGATCACTCCTCCCCACTGGAATCTTTTGGACCCCAAAATATCACTTTCAGTTGTTCAGCAGATGAGGGTACAGTTACCTCACCTTTCCAATCTCGATCCATTTGGCCTTGCTTGGATTTGTGCCTTTGAGCCCCACACGAAGGTACTCCACATTCCCTTGTTTTGAATACCTTTTTCTTTTGTCATGAATGGTGTCTTGTTGTAGTTCATCAAGGTATTCAGGAGAAAAATCCTCAATGGAAGGAATCTAAACATGTTCTCCTTGATCTTCAATCAAAGGGGGCTCATACAACCTTAAGCTCTCAATATTAACAACAACATAAATGTTCGTATATTAAGGAAAATTAAACCTAAAGGCATTATCACCAATATTTTCTAAAATTATGAATGGACCATATCGAATTGGTTTCACTTTTTTACCTTCTCCTTGGATCCTTTCACTGCTAATTTGAAGCCAAACTTCATCACCAAGTTGGAATTTGTGATCTACATGGCGCTTATCATGACTTGGCTCTTTTCTGTTGTTCTTGGACTGCTTCATTAACCAATTGGATTTTTTAAATGAACCTCTTAGCTTTTTCTATGTCACTATGACCATCAATAGCAACATCCTTTCTAAAAATAATTCCAAAGGAGATTTTGGAGAGTATACTAAACATGCCTCAAATGGTGATGTTTGAGTTGAAGAGTGGTTGGCCCGATTGTAAGCATGTTGAATGTAGTGCAAGTTTTCATCCCACAACTTAGGATGCTTCTTGCAATAACCACAAAGAATATGTATCACCATCTTGTTCACCATCTATGTTTGACCATGTATTTGTGGAATAAATGCAATAATTTTTTTCAATTTGGTGTCCATGAATCCCCACAAGCTTGACCAAAAGTTCCAAACAAAGCGGGAATCTCAATCACTAACAATGGATGTGAAAAATCCAAAATGCACCCATACATTCTGAAAGAATAACTAAGCAGTTTGTTTAGCTGTAATTTTATTTTTACATGGAATAAAAATTCACATTTTGTTGAACCTATCCACAACTACAAAAATATAATCATGATTCCTCTTTGACATAGGAAGACCTCCAACAAAGCCCATATAAAAAATCTCTCATGGACGAGAAGGTACTAGAAGTGGATTGTACAAGGTGAGACCTGGTATTGCACCAAGAGTGCTACAGCTCCCAAGGGCTGTCCTACTTTACTTTATCAACCTGGGGTTCATATAAACTTGGAGGTGACAGTGCTATATACACAACAAATGCATTTTTCTTATGTCATCCTCTTATTCTTTACGAAAGGGTGTTATTTCTTAAACTATGACAAGAACTGGAAAGTAAAGTGCTGGAAAGAAATGAAAGAAAGGAAACTAACTTAAATTGAAGAAATTAAATGACGGAAATGAAACTAATTTAATTTGTAGAAATGAAATGACAGGAATGAAACTAATTTAATTTTCAAAAAGGAAATGATGGAAATGAAACTAATTTAATTTGCAGAAAGGAAATGACGGAAATGAAACTAATTTAATTTGTAGAAAGGAAATGGCAGAAGCAAAACTAATTTCAATTTCACTTAACTTGGCCAATTGGCTAAAAATGTGATGCTCTATATATCATGCTCCTATCTATGCAGCTATTCATGACCTAATTAAACTTGAAAAAGTGTTGCTTGCAGTTTGGAGGAAAAAGGACTAAAGATGCTAATGGAAGGCTTAACACATGTAACAAGGCTTAGAGGTGGAAAGAGGGGTTTAGACTTCAGTAAACCTTATGATACCACAAAAATAATTTGGAGAGGGAGGCTTTGAAAAGTGCAATGGCATAATTGCAATGGGAGGACGAAAGTGTGATATGCGATATCGCAATTCGCAATATCACAAAGTTGGAGGATTAGCAGAAGTGATGTTCAAGAGCAAGAGAGAAATGTGATATGCGATGGGGATAGAAATTTTGAAATGTGATATGCGACGGGGACAGAAATTGTGAAATGTGATTTGCGATATGGATAATGTGAGAGAGTGATACAGTAATGTCGCAATCGGCGGTTGGGATCGGTAAGTGTTTACGAAGTGGGAGCGAAATGTGATATTCGATGGGGATAGAATCCGCAAAATGAGATTTGTGATAGGGATGAAATGGATGAGTGATACAGTAATGTCACAATCAGTGGTTGGGAGTGGTAAGTTTTAACGAAGACCAAGTGGAATAAGGATTTGTGATTTGCTATAAATCAAAGTACGGTAGTGGGAGTTTCGAGGAGCAAGGACAAAGGTCTAATTCTAATGAATTTGTAAGTGTTTTTGAGAATGAGAAGGGCGGTGGCTGCAAAGAAGAGGAAAAGGAGGGAATGGAGGGCGTAACAATAGTGCTCAGGTTGTGAAGACAGAGATGGAAAATGAAGCGGGAAGGCACCATAGAGCTGCTCTAGGACTTTAACACTAATTCCAGCAATCAACCTTGCTAACTTATGCACAAAGAAACAAACAAATGCGTGAAAATACAGTAAAAAAGGAAGGTTGAAAATGGTAATGCAACTCTACTCTAATCTCAGGAATAGTGAACAAAAATCGAATTTTGGGTTTGTGGGAAGGTTCACACTCCTCGATATCTATTGCCAGAGATGAGATTAAGGGAGGTCTTGATCCACAACTTTTATAGTTTTCTCCTCTATTATATTACTCATAAGCAAATGAAACCTAGAACAAAACATTGAATGAAAAAAATAAGCACCAATGAAACTATCAGAAGCAGAACCAACTGAGTGGCAGAAATTAAAGATAAATTATAATAGAGAGGTTGAGGCACATGGATTGAGCCCTAACCCACATGCCTATCTCTCTGAAACTTAAATCAGCAAAATGAAATGTTTTCTCATTTCATGAAAGACCGGTCTCATACATTTCTCAAAGTTTAATCATTGAGTACAATAATCAAAAGCTCAATATCTTGTAGAAAATTTCCTAATAGAATCCAATCCTTCCTAGATCTAGCTCTTATCTATTTATTCTACAGGGCAGCTACCAACATCTCCCTTGAAAATAGTGATTGAGTCCACTTGAATCCAAGTAAACATAGATTGAGTGCACTTTGGTCTTTAAGTTGCTTGGCTGCCTCTGGAATTCAAATTTTTGAAGAGAATCCTAAGGGATCCTTTGGCTTCCTTCGATATTTAAGGAGGTGGGAAAATCCTCCTATAATATTTCCTTGTTGTCTCCTTCAATTCTTTATGATAAATTATTCAAAAATAATTCCAATTACTCATGATTTTCTGCACTCAACCTCATATTAGGAACTCAGAGTATGTTAGCCTTAATCACCACCTATACTAGCATCATAAAAAAAAATAACAATAAAAATTCAAGAAAAAGAGATTTAAGAAGGCAAAAAGGTGACCATTAACCCCTCCAAATATGTCTAATGATGGAGCTCATCATAACCCCCTTATGAACGGTTTCTCATCCTCTGAGAAACTAATCATCCTCCTGCATTTTTCAGGGCTTTGATAGCCCCCCTGACTTCTTGAGGATGTGGGAGCCCCCTTAGGGGGGGTAAAATCCATTACTCTTTTTTTCATTCTCCCATTCTCTATCTTGTGCATCTGTGTCCCTTTCATCATTCATCCCCAACAACAAAGGTGGACTATGCTTGAGATGAAGCCATTAGATCTACTTGGCCTGCATGGCCCTCTTGTATAATGGTACTCTTTCCAAGGTACCCCTCATTCTTTCTGGAGTATGGTACTCCCTGATCTTGAGGCTGTGAGGGAGGTTGTTCCATATCCTCTGGTTGGCCATAATGCACTCATCTTATATCTTGCTAGAAAAATCATCAAAGTGGCTTATTACTTGTGTTTGAGTCTGGATTTAGCTTTCAACTAGTGCAGGGTCCTTTCCAATCTCTCGATGGTTAAGGATGACTCCTCTTGGGTTGAAAAATTATGGTTTGATTTGTAAAGGTTCTCTATTTCTTCTTCTCATGACCCTCCATATTTATTTTGCTCTAGTGTCCTCATTCATCATCCAAGATACTAGAGCCATCAACTGCATATCCCCCATTGTAGAATTGGGGTCCCAAGTATCCATATTTGTTAGAACAAGGTTATGCACATAAAACTCCACCATCATTTCCTGATCATCCATTTTAGCTTGCTTGTAGAAATCCATGAATTTATACAATCTTGGAAAGGGAGGGATCCATGGGAGGCTAGAGTTTTGATTTGAAATAGGAGCCATTACTCCTTGAGGTACACAACATATGAGTTAGCAGGGAATCTGTGCTGAAGGGCTCCTATGCACAAGTCTGCCATGGTGGCTACTTATTTCCCTTCACTACAAGGAAAAGACCCTCTAGCAGATGTTTTTGAGGAACCCCTTATAAAAATACACCATACATCTATTTCTAGCGGAGGTTGCTAGAGGAGGTTGGCGGGCGGAGGGTTTTGCGAATATTTTCTACTCGGTGCGCTTATCATTCAATATCGCACCGATGCTCCTTACAAGAGAAATCACCGGTGCACACAAATAATTGGCACACCAGACATCGTGCGCTCTGTACACACCCTTCCGGTGCATCTTATTACTGTAAATCACTGGTGCTTCATGACTCTTCTGTGCCGATGCATCATAAAACACCGCGCCAAAACTGAAACCGCTCGGTGCGGTATTAAGAAACCGCACTGGTGCATCATAAAACAATGCGCCAAAACACAAAACAACCAGTGAATTCTTAAGGAACAACACCAGTGCACCTATAAATTATGCACACCGAAAAAGGGTTAAATAAAAAAAATAAAAATACGGCAAAAAAACTGGATTTTTCACTTTTTTTCAGTGCTCTAGGCTCTTAATTACCGGTGCGCTCTACAAGAAAAAGCACCGATGCCTACAAAACATTGTCACACCAGACACCATGCAATCCATACACACCAGCCCGGTGCGTCTTATTACTATCACGCACTAGTGCTTCAGAACTCTTCCGCGTGGCCGCAGCATAAAACACCATGCCAAAACAGAAACTGCCCAGTGCAGTGTTATGAAACCGCACCGGTGCATCATAAAAAAACGTGCCAAAATAGAAGCGGGCCGGTACATTCGTATGAAACAGAACTGGTGTGCCTGTAAAACACACACACCGAAAAAGGGTAAAATAAAAATAAAAATTACAGCCAAAAAACCGCATTTTTCACTTTTTTTTTTGCTCTCAATTACCGGTGCGCTCTACAAGATAAAGCACCAGTCGCACAAAACATTGACACACCGGACACCATGCGATCCATAAACACATTCCCGATGCATCCTATTACTGTAAAGCACGGTCCTTCATGACTATTCTGCCTCGGTGCATCATAAAACATCACGCCAAAACTGAAACAGCCCGGTGCGGTGTTAAGTAACTACCCCGATGCATCATAAAACAACGCGCCAAATTTTAAACCGCCCAGTGCGATCTTAAGAAACCACACCGGTGCACCTATAAAACCCCACGCACTGGAACAAGGTTAAATAAAAGAAAATTACAGCCAAAAAATAGTATTTTTCACTTTTCTCAATACTCCAGATCTCTCATAATAACTAAAATCAAGACGAAATGGAGACTAGGGTTTTTTCTCCTTCAGGGTCGGCGGCTCTCTCTTCTGCATTTCACGCGCCGCACCAGGGTAGGAGACCTACCCCATTTTCTCATGCCCTGAATGCCCTCGTCCCTGCGCCTTGGGCTCCGCTCTGACCTTGCTTTGCGATTCTGCAGAAGCAGCCGCGATACTCAGTTAAGCAGCGATAGAGTCAGCTTCTGAAGGTTCCCCTCTGCCCCTCTGCTGCGCTTTATGCAGGTACCCATAGCATTTTTTACTATCTAGAGCCATCAAGCAAAGGCGACTCGACAGCCACTTCCCTCTCTAGGCACGTAGATCGCAAAGAACGAGTTTACTTGCAGAAGAAGAATGATTGGACCTTCTACCCTGCTTCACAATCCCCTGTCTCGGCTCGATCTCTGTCATTAAGTGACTGTCTCCTCTTGCAGGTGAATTCTCCACCCCTTCATCGCCATGACAATCTTGACTCCTTTCAAATACAAATCTCTCTACCTTCGGGCAAATCCATCTTGCACTGGGTCAGTTCTTCAGATCTGGTGCTGGATCTCAAACTAGCTCTAGATTGGCGGAGTGGGATACCTTCAGGACTTCAAAGACTTCTCTTTCTAGGTAAACATCTTGAAGACCTTCTTCCCCTCTCTACATATAGCATTTATAGAAACAGCTCTTTGATTTTAACCCTCCGTTTGAGAGGAGGTGCTGTAGGACAATCGTCCTCAGCTCCTCCTTTCTCTTACAAAGATGCAGTGCACTCTGAGAACCCCAAACCCCCGGAAGCCCTTAAACCTAAGCCTTTCTTGGTTGAAAAAACAGAGGAAGTTCCCTCTGTCGAAATCACCCATGCAGGTCTTGCAGATCAACTTCAATAATTTGCAGAAAGAGCAATCATATGCAGATTCAACGGACTGTGGCCGCGATCTAAGGATCTTTATGATTGGATCCATGCAAACTGGACTCAACATTGTAAGGTCAGTTTCTGTTCAAAAGGATATTTCATTGTTCTATTCGATAACAGCAAGCATTATGAAAAGGCTTTAGCAGAAGGCCCTTGGTTCATGGGAACGGCAGGGCTCTTCCTAACTCCTTGGTTCCCAGATTTTGATCCAACAACTGCAGTCATTACCAAGACTCCTGTATGGATCAGGCTTCCAAACTTACCAGCCCACTTATGGCATGATGTGGTCTACAGAACTATTGGCAACACCTTGGGCAGTTTTCTCATGGGAGATTACTGGAGGGAAAGCAACGGTCTCTACACATATGCCAGATTATGCATGGAGTTAGATTTAAGCAAAGGACTTCCTGACCAAATCAATCTCAAGGTTAACGACTTTGTTTGGACCCAGACACTGGACTACGAAAATACTGCATTCCGCTGTCGACATTGCCACCAAACAGAACATCTGCAGACCTCCTGCCCTTCTCTCCCAGCAAAGAAGAATAAGGATAACTTCTCCAAGTCCAAGTTCAAACGATGGGCTCCATGCTCTCCACCTTCAGTTGTGGATTCTGAATCCTCTTGCTCTGAAGATGATATTAGCGATGCAGATTTGGATCAAGCTCCTCAATCTGAGGTTCCTTCAGCCGATGGACCGAAGCATACCTCAGATTTGGCCATCGCCCAGAAACGTATCCACATGACCTCCTCCTCTGATTCAGAAAAGGAGGGTCCCCCTCTAGAGAGCCCCAGTCTTCAAGTGGTTGCGGCTCATTCGCCCCAGGCGGGTTGGGTCGAAGTCAAAAAAAGGAAAGGGAAAAAGATTCGTGTTGTAGCCTCTGCCCATTCTGGGTAGGTTTCAGCCTTTTTTCTTTTCTGTCATAGATTGTAGCTCCTTGTGTTATTCACTTCTTCTATGGAACCGAGGTTGATCGTCCTATCATTTCCGGTTGCTGGTTTCTGACTCTCTTGCTTGTAACATATTCTTGTACCATATTTTTGCTTAATAAAAATAGTTGAATTCAGAAAAAAATACTCCAGATCTCTCAAGCACCAGTGCAATTTCTCCTCCTTTGAGCCACCCTGACATCAATGATCCCATTGCACCCATTACATGCACTGCTGATGTGCATTTTCCACTAATCTCCAGCTTGCATTTTGAAAAACTTTGGGCAAATTTTATTTTGCAAATTCTACAGCCAATATGCCTCCTCAACAGCGAAATGTACAGGTATTTTTCTAGTTTTTCCATAATTAAGCTTTCTAGCAGATTATAATTTGAAATAACCTTAAAATTAACCATTAAAAAGAAAAAAGAAAAAAGAAAAAAAATCCGCATGGTGCGCACGAGCCATTCGTCTCGCACCGATAAGCGGTGCTACCTATAAAATTTATAGGTCGCATCATAACTAGTGCTAACGGTATCCGTACCATGTCCGAGGCGGTACTGAAAGGCACCCCACATTATTTTAAAATTTAAAAAAATTGCAGTGTGGTCATTTAGCGAGGCGCACCGTTAACCATGGGAATAGCAACATGGTGCATTGACGAATATATCTGCCGTGGTGTCTATCAACGCACTGCATTTGGCATTTCAACAGGGTCAACGGTGCATCTAGGTAAAAGACCGCACCGTTGACTATGTAATTTGTCAGGAAGTCGGTGCGCTGACACGACTATACGCGTCGGGGCATATATTTTAGTCAGCGCACCGCTCTTATGACACCATATATAGTCAATGGGTCTTGAAAAACTTTCAGGTGCACTGCATATGGTGTGTTGTATGTCATATTGGACACCGCCTCCGATGCTCTGAAAACAAAAGCCGCACTGGAGTCGATGCATGACTGTTTTTGTGGCGCACCGACTGGTCAGTTTTTTTTTTTTCAAAAAAAATTATATATGTATATTCCTAAATACATTTCTGATTTAATAAAAAAAAATTATTTAATATGTCAATGATTCAGAGAGAAGAGGAGGAACAGAAGCAACAACAGGCAGAGCATTATGACATGCTTCGCCAGTGGGAGGCATGAAATAGGGAGAGAGATGCATACCCTCTCCCTATTATAGCAGATACCCAGGCGCTCCTAAGGCAGGTAGGTCTCCTGAAGTTCTATGAGGAGGCTACTTCCCTAAAGGCCCATAGCATCTTTTTGAGACATCTTATCCGTAGGTGGAATGCCCACCAACAGGATTTCTAGGTTGGTCTTGACCAGTGGTACACAGCCACTGAGGAGGATATTTATTTCATTACAGGGCTATCAAGGAGAGGGGTGGGTTTTATCTCATTCCCAGAGGTTCCAGTTGGTTGTGTAGCAGGGATTCAGTTAGTTTACTCCCAGAGATACATTGGAGCAAATGTACTATCTCCTTCATAGTTTCAGGTCCCTGGAGCTCAGCTACGTATTGGTGCATTTGGGAGACAGGACGTGCAGTGCCTCTCACTTCTCATTTCTACCATTTCACACAACACCAATGACGGGAGATGCATTAGTTTCCTGCTTCTATATTATGTTTATTCTTTGGTATAGGAGCCATGACTTGTCAGGTGGTCAGCCATTTTTTTGCGGAAGTTTTGTACGGCCTTAGATAGATGTCATGCCCATGCACAAGGGAGGGTCAAATTCCCTTTTTCTTCAGAGTCTTTTTTTTTTTTTTTTGAGAGGTTTCCAGAGATGAGACATTATTTTGTTTGGCAGCCTCGTAGGCCAATGTTGGAGGCCTGGATGCACATGTGGGGGCAGATGATTCCCAAGAGGGGAGCAACTATGTTTCCAGCCAGGATATCGCATGATGCACTGGACTTACTAGCCAGTGTTGACCAACTGCATCCCTTCATTATGGTCCCATGTCCTTATGCTGGATTGGATTGGCGAGGGTGTGCCAACTTCCTCTTCACATATGATGAGCTACCAAATGATAGAGGTAATATTACTGTTTTATTTATATTTATTCTAACATGTTCTTTAACTTTTTTTATTAAATTTTCTAATGAAATTGTCTAATTATTGTTGTGTGCTTGTATATATTTTGTAGACATTGGCTCTTTTGATGGCGAGGAGATGCCAGAATCACCACATGATCCAGATGTGGATCCTGATGATGATTAGGACACGGCAGATGCCGAGGATCATGATCAGGAGGCTGGTGCAGAGAGACATGCTCCTACATGTGCGTTGGTACCACCTTTTTCTAGGTGCGGTCGACCTGATACTAGATACAGGATGGAGTTGGGCGACCAACTCAATGCATTGATTGTTGAGGTGTGCATCAGTCCCGCTCATTACAAAGACATACAGGCCGAGGATAGGCTAGTACGGATGTGGAGAGGCATGTTGCGTGGCATGTATAGCATGATGCGGCATGTCGTAGGAGCTACGACAGCTTTTACACAACTGAGGAGGATTGTTGCACGTTATAGGTGTGCTCGATCTGCAGCACATGATGGACATTCCATGAGCAACTACTCATCTCATGATCGCTCACCTCACGCCGCGCTTGATGGGGATTAGGCTCCACTAACATCTAGCAGTCATCATGGATATGAGGCTGGACCATCGGCCACGTCCAGTCAACAGCCTGCAGCATCCATTAGTACTAGTCATGATCATGAGCAAGCTGGACCATCGAGCGTCGAGGCTGCACCATTGACTGAGCATGCCTCCACTAGTACTACTTGTATTGATGTTGTACTACCACCATCTGATCCATCCATCAGTACTAGTCATGATCATGAGAATGCTCGACCATCGAGGTTGTACCATTGACTAAGCAGGCCTCCACTAGTACTACTTGTATTGATGTTGTACTACCACCATCTGATCCATCCATCAGTACTAGTCATGATCATGAGAATGCTCGACCATCGAGGTTGTACCATTGACTAAGCAGGCCTCCACTAGTACTGCTATTGATGTTGTACTACCACTAGTTGATCCATGACATTTATATTACAGTTGTATATTTTTAACATTATTCAGTTATATATATATATATATATATATATATATATATATATATATATATATATATATATATATATATATATATATATATATATATATGGTCCATGTATTTTATGTTCATGTTGCAGTTGTACTTAATTTACATGTTGGTGATAATCATGATGTGTATATTGTTAGGTCATGTTAGGTATGTTCATTTAATTTTTAGCTTGCAGATAGATGTGTATGTGATAGCATGAGTTATTTGACATGAGATGTATATTTGATGATTTTGTTGTGATGATGTTAATATATAATGTTAATTTTATGTTTGAATATGCTTTTTAGTCGAATATGATGTTTTTACGATGGTTATCACAATCGTGATGTTTATTAATTAGTTTAATATTAAATGACCATGATATTTATTAAATATTATGTCGTGATTGTAATTGAAATTGAAATTTTAATTGTATGTAAAATTTTAAAATTGTATTTGTATATGTAATTGTAATTTTAACTATAATTGTATCTAAAATATTTAATGTAAAATTTTAATTGGAATTGTAATATTCAATTTATTGTGAAATGATTGTAATTGTAATTTTAATTGTAATTGTATATATGAAAAATTGTAAAATTGTAATTGTAATTGTATGTAAAATTCTAAAATTGTAATTGTAATTTTAATTGTAATTCTATGTAAAATATTTGTAAAATTGTAATTGTAATTCTAATTCTAATTCTAATTGTATGTAAAATATTTGTAAAATTTTAATTGTATTACTGTGAAATGAAAGTAATTGTAAATGTAATTGTATGTAAAATATTTAGTGTAAAATTTTAATTGTAATTGTAATAATTTATTTATTGTGAAATGATTGTAATTGTAATTGTATATATGACAAATTGTAAAATTGTAATTGTAATTCTAATTGTATGTAAAATTCTAAAATTTTAATTGTATTTGTAAATGTAATTGCATGTAAAATATTTGTAGCCTCCTCTTAGAGTACCCCGCGTACAACCACATTAGAGCTCAATTTCATAATCTTTGTTGCAATACTGGCCTTCCTAGCCTTTTAAGATGTCAAAATTATAGTGATCTCAGGAGGCTTCTCTCCAAGCTTTTTGAACATAGGAATAAAATCTTAAATCAAATTAAATAACTCTTTCCTTTAGGTCCGATAGACCAAAGATTGGTCTCAGTGGAGGATAACCATCATCATCATCATCATCATCAATTGTAATTGTAAATGTAATTCTAATTCTAATTCTAATTTTATGTAAAATTTTAATTGTATTACTGTGAAATGATTGTAATTGTAAAATTCTAATTGTAAATGTAATTGTATGTCAAATTAAAATTCTAATTCTAATTCTAATTCTAATTGTATGTGAAATTGTAAAATTGTAATTGCATTTGTAATTGTAATTCTAATTCTAATTGTATTAATGTGAAAATTTTAATTGTATTAATGTGAAATGATTTTATAAAAGTATTTAAATTTGTAAATTTGTAAATAATTATAAAATAATAAATCTAGAATAATATGAATTTTTGTAACATAGTAAAGTTTAGAAAATAATTCAAATAAATTCATGTACTTTAGAATTATCATTATTTTATTATGATCTTACATACAAAAAAAAGAAAAACTTTATACAATTCGGTGCGTTTATCATCATAACATGCACCGGTGTGTCTTATTACTCAGACACATCGGTGCTTCACAACCCTTCTGCACCGGTGCATCATAAAACACCACGCCAAAACAAAAACTTCGATCTTACAAACCGCCCTGGTGCGCCTATAAAACAGTGCGCACCGGAACAAGGTTGTTCTGTAAAGTGCAATATTGGAGATGAGGGTTTGAAAAGACGAAAGTTTGAATTTTGGCTGAGAAGTTTATAGTAGATAAAATGAGTGATTCAAATATAAAGACGGACAAAGACGCTTACAGGGATGCAGACAGCTACAGAGCTCGACAGAGTACAAAAGGAGTACAGGTTGAGACCGGCAAAGAGAATTCAGTTGAGGCCGACGACAGGGTTAAGAAGTCCCATGATGGAGAAATGGAGAGCATAGTTGATGGAAGAGAAAGATCAATCGAGACATTTGATAAAGCTAAGAGGCACCATGAAGGGAAGGATTCTCATTCCCTTAAGGACAACAGAGAAAGATCAATTGACGTTGTTGATTATGCTGGTAGGTCCCATGAAGGGAAAGATTCTCCATAATGCATTTAAAAGCAGCTGGGAGTATTGTCTGAGCTTCAGTTGGCTTACATAAACTTTTAACAGCAAAGCTGACGTCGCATAAAATCACATCTTCGGCTTTCAATTGAACCTGAATGGCATCTCTAACTTGTCTGAGATGTGGTCCTGTGGATGAAGCTAGTAAAAATTCTGCTTGTATTATAAATGGAAATCCAGTGACCATTTATGTGGGAAGAAAATCATAGATACCTACAGCTACCATATTTCTACCTACAAATCGATTTCCCATTGGAAAAACTAATGTAATAGCCTATTTTTCAATGTCTTTCCTTTGCTCAACCCTATACTCATTTTCTATGGGAAACCATTTCCTCCACATGTAATAACTACATTGTCTAGTCGAAAATCGGTCTTCCTATGCTAACAAATGAAGAATGAATGACTCGTTGTCATTACTCCCAGAACATTACCCTTCTGGAGATTATATGTCCTAATTGCTAGTAGGCCATCTGTCTATTTGCAGATTATATTCTAAAACATATTGGTTGAAAATAGTTAAGTGTTAATTATAACAAGTTCACATGCCACAATTGCCCACTTGGGCCCTATAGTATTGCATCTTCACACGTCCCACATTGAATTCTCTCCACATAATCAGTGGGGACCTTCTGCAATAAACAAAATGCATTGGAAGAATAGTTATTTCCATCAAGAATTTATCCAATTCCAATTCTCAATTTAATTCTAATTCTAATTCTCAAGAATAAACAAAATTCTGATTCTAATTCTCAAGAATAAACAACATTCTAATTCTCAATTGCTATGGTTGGAGTTCACTAAATTTTGGTGTACACACCTAAAAGTAATTTCGGTGCCTTAACTGTAAATCGGTGCTACTGTACATATAACCACACCAGTTCCGTTGTTACAAAAAGACGCACCATTACAGTGCAATTAAGTGACGCACCAATGACAAATAAACACAAATATAAAAAGTGCAACTCTATTTTCTTTAAGTGAAAAATAAGCGGAAAATTGAAAAATGGGTGGAAAAATATTTTCGAAAATCTAATTTCATAAAATAATTCTTTAAATACTAAACACTTTTCATTATTTCACTATTTTTGCTAAAATTTTCAGCTAGATATTTGCAGGAGACATACTTGGAGAAAGAGAGCAAGAGGGCATTGTGGAGCAGCGAAATACGTTCGAACATAAGTATTCAAACAATCAGAAACCAAACCTCTAGTGATTCAAACCCTGTATCATATAATTTCAAACCATTTCGTGATTAAATTTGATTATTTTTTTTACTTTTTCTGCAGTTTTTTAAATTTTTCTACAGTTTTATCTATTTTTACCCTAAACCCTGCATTTTTTTTTTCCATTTCTTCTCCCCATTTCTATGATTTCAGAATTAGGGCTTTTCATTTTAGATTGACATCCAACCCACGGGACGACTTGTATAGTCGGATCCCAATCCATTCGGTCATTGCGTGAATTTTTGGGAAAAATGGATTTTTTTTATCTGTGCGCCCTACATAACCTAGTGCACCGATGTGCTGTATTATAAAGCACACTGTGCAAGTACTGTGTAATAAAAAAATTGAAAACATTTTTTTTTTAAATCAGTGCGCCATATCTGAAATAGGGCATTGGTGCTTCATGTTATGAGGATAGCACCGTACGATCTATTACATTGTTTCTGTGGTGCGTTTATAATACCCCACGCATCGTACGGTCTATTGTACTATTTTGCGATGCATTGGTAATACCCCATGCACCGGTCGTGGTGCGTACATCAAGAGCCGTGCACCGTTGTCTTGAGATTTATTTTTTACCTGAAAAGTACACAATTTATTTATAAATATATTAATGAATGATATGGTACAGGTTTTAGATTGATAAAGAAATGACTGAAAAGATATCAAGTAACAAAAATACTATTAACACATCAAGAAAAGAAAAAAATGTAAGTTCTTTGTAAATTCTTTATAAAAAATATTATTTTTGAACTATATGTAAGTTTAACTAATATGTATTGTTTACTGTGTATCATGCAGAGCCACAAAATAACAAAGCTCGATAAAGTTATTTCTGATCTAGGACCAAAAGAGCGTAAAAGCTTGATGGAAAAATTGTAAAATGATGAATCAAGTGAATGAAAAAATTCTATCGATGCAATATGAGTTTCTTTTTTTAATTATCATTAATAATATACTTAAAATTTTTAGATAACATGTGTCAAACAGTCTATTAATTTACATATTTTTAATGTTCTACAAGGACCAAAAACTCAAAAAAGGAATCTTGTTCTAAGAAAAGAAAAAAATAGAACATGAAAATGAAAATGAATTGCTCCTTAACTCATCTGGAGTGGTGCTGGAAGTTAATGAAAGGGGGAAAAACTTTTACAAAAGTTTGAGGGATCTAGTGGAATGAATGTATAGACGTTCTTTCCACTTACAATACAAAAATCAATCCAATGATTCCAAGAACCAAATTTTATCTAAACTACAGGAAGAGTTTCCAGAGAATTGGTCAATGATACATGTCAGACTTTTAATAGCAAAAACGTACAACAACAAAAAAGAAGGAATGAAAAAGTAATATTCCTTTAAATGTTTGTCTAGAATTATTTATAAATATCACTTTTGTTATATTTACTTTTCATATATCAATATAAAAATTAAATATTTTATTTTCATGTTACATTTTCAGGAAGATTATGAAAATCTCAAAAGATGAACGAGCTGATATCAGAAATATGCTAGTAGGAATGTCCAAAAAGGTGTACAAGGAGATGGTCAAAGAAATGGACAAAATTGCATCACAGGAGGAGTCATCTCAACAACAACGTGCTTCAAGTAATCATTGAATTTTTCGATCATTAGGTACAATAAATAAGAAATTTAGCATTAAATATTAATTCTCAAGAATTTTCTTGCAAAAAAGAAAAGAAAATGGAACCCATTCAACACATAAAACAGGACGACAAGGAAGAAAAGGGTTGATATCTAAGTTTGTGAGTAATTGTTACTTCCTTATAACAACTTAACTAGATTTCATTTTTGTATTTTTTAAGTTGTTTTACAAAAATCATCATTGAATGTCTTCAAACAGGTGCTAACATACCAATAAGAACCATCAGACAAATTTTGACTGAAATTGGGTTGAATATGGGTTGTGACTATATGTTGGCATATCAGAAATTAATTGTGGAATTTGTAAGCATCTATCGATCTTGTTTTACTTAGATCCGTCTATAATTAATAGAACAAAAAATCCTTTTATATTAAATATATGATTCGTTATGGGGTATAAAACTTGTAGGAAACAAAGTATGGAACTGCGCCAACAGATGAAATTTTGAAAGATGGCATGGTAGATGGTTTTGAAGGAATGTGTATAGTTTATGAGTCAATTTTTTCTATTGTACGTCATTTTTCTTTTCAATTTACATTGATGTATATTATTTAATATTCCAATTTTCATTATTCTCACCAATGTATATACACTCATTTTAGTTTATTTTTATATTTGTAGATGGAAGGTGAAGAAGAAGAAAAAAATCAACACCGTGAACAAAACATTCCTGAAAATAACCCAAGTCATGGAAGTAGCTCTAGCAGTGGCAGTAGTTCAAGCGAAGAATGATGATCACTATGTTTGGATATCAAAGCAAGGCATTGTATTTTTTGAAATATGTATGTGAAATCAAACATTTTGTTTAATGTAATGGACACAGTGTCCCAATTGAAAGACAAAGAGATACCAATAACTGCCCCATTTGGTATGATAAAGACTGTCTTATTCATATATATTATATATCATAAAATATGTTTTAATTTATTCTATTGCGTTCTCCATTGTTGCTATTGCGTTCTCCATTGTCATTCTCAAATGCACTAATAAAAATTTAATTCATATGAATATTCTTATAAGATATATATGTGTCGACTTTTGATGATTAATGAATTTTAAAAACCACAATAATTATGATATGATATAAAAAATTAATCCAAACATCACATTCAAATGCATTAATAAAAATTTAATTAATATGAATATTGTTATAAGATGTGTCGGCTTTTGATGAATAATGAATTTAAAACAATCACAATAATTGCACTGTCACGGGTCGATGTTTCTAAAAAATACAAAATGAAAACCAGTGCGTGTCAGCAACTGTACACCGGTGCATTTGTATTAAGAAGCACACCGATGTGTTTCTACGACATATGAGCACCGAACAAGCACCAAAACCAATTAAAAATATTGGTGCAGTTGTGTGGTACAATGCACCGGTGCGTTTATGTGTCTATAGGCACCGGCTCCGTCATACGATCTATGGGCACCGCACGAATACCGATACCAATTATAAATTTCGGTGCATTTGTGTGATACTGTGTACCGAGGCATTTATGTGTATATAAGCACCGATGCATTTCTACGACCTATGGGCACCGCATGAATACTGATACCAATTATAAATCTCGATGCCTTTCTGTGATACTGAACACTGATGCGTTTCTATACGTCTACGCACCAGTGCATTGATACAACCTATGGGCATTGCACAAATCCCAAGACTAATTAGAACGGCCCCATGTGTTGCATAACCAACACTATTCCCGGTGCGGTTTTATACCTTAATGTCCGGGTGCATTTTCTTTCGACCGCCCCGGGGTGTCTTCTACATGTACGCACCAGTGTGTTAAATCCAGAGTAGCGCACTGATGAAAAATAACATCTGTAATAACCTCCGACCACCCTTTTTTTTTTTGTGTTGAATTTCCATTACAAGCTCCGCAAAAACTTCTGTAACCATAAACAGATTTTGTAGCAAATGTTTTTTTCACAATTTTGGCCAATTTTACAACACTAAAAGCCTCCTTTATAACCTCTGCTAGAGGGTCTTCTCCTTGTAGTGCTTTTTGCTGCAATTTCTCTTTTAGTGCTATATTCTCTGCCTGTGCCATCTACAACTTCTCCTTCAGAAATTTCTCTCTGATTCTTTCCTCCTCCCTTGGTGATTCTTCAATGATGATGGGGCTCTTGGGAAAATTTTATGGCTCTTTCTAACTTACCCTCTCACTCTTTTTAGTACTGAAATACATAGAGGTCTGCCTTTTTCTCTTTGTGCTCAAAGAAGCTAAGGTGGCAACTTCCTCTTAGTTTTGAGGGGATGTTGGGCGGTGTTGTGAATCTTCTTCTTGCTCACTTTTTGCTACCTTTATGACTTCTATCTCCATTTCCATTTCTTCCATTTCTCCTTGGCCCTCTGTCTCTTCCTCTTCCTCTTCTTCTTCTTGTTCCTCTTCTGGTTCTTCTTCTTCTGTTTCTTCTTCTGGTTCTTCTTTTGACTCTTCTTCTCCTTCTTCTCTAAATCTAGGAGTAGAATTTTTCCTTGTTTGGGTTGCTATAAAAGCTTCCCTTGCTCCCTTTCTACTATGTCTAATATGAAGTATACTTCGGAAGCTAGCCTGACTACTAGTGATGTTGTTTTTCTGCTGCTGCTGCATGTTGTTCAAATACGTAGCCCAAACTCGGTAATGTGTTGGCTCCCTTCGGTCTCTTTCCCTCAAAAATTATTAATTCACTGGTTTGGATGAGATGGGATCTCTTTTTATTAGATTGTGAAACTAATTTTGGATCACTTATGTAACTCGGGCTCAACTCCAGTTTCCATTAGAGACCGTTTTTCCTTCTCTCTGTTAATTCATGATGGACTGCATGTTTCCTCCTCTCATTCTCCTATACTCTAATTGATTTAATTTTATTGTATTTTTTCATGCCCAGATGGTGTGAACTTGCAGTTCTCCCCAGTCATACTTCACGATGGTGGCCAAGCTAACTTTCCACTTTTTTGCCTTCTAAATTCCAAATATTTTCATTTAATTATTTCTAGATATTATGAATGCACAATGAGGGGTGAAAGGCTATACTTGAGCTTACCTGTTGTTTTCAAGGTGTTTGCACGAGCTGGGTTGAGGATACAAGCTTTTTAGATAATGTGTTCTTCACTACTTTCCTGTTTTCTGAGTGAGCAGCTTGTTGAATGAGCAACTCTCTAAGTGAGATGTTGATCTTTTCTTGTTGTTTCTTCCTATTGTAGATGGTGCGTGGGGTGCTTGAGATTCCATGGGTGACATTATAATTCTCCCGGAGTCTATTATGTATCTTTACTTTTTGGTTTTCTTTGCATTCCATGAATAACTTTGTTTTTGAAGGAACTTCCTGATGTTTGTAGCAGTTTGTGGCTTGCTTTCCTTTGCTACATTGTGCTCAAGAATGTAGGAATGTGGTGTATGAAAATATGATGTATGGAGGTGATGGAAGGAGCTATGTAAATTAATGGAGTGAATGATGGGATGGATGGTAAAATAGGAGAGAGAAGAAGATGAATGCTTCCTTGTGTTTCCAGAAACCACTAATAACCTGCAAAACATCAAACATAGAAAACACAGAGATGCAGATGTATTTCTATCTTCTTCTTTTTTGAAATCAAGTGAGTTGCATTCATCGAGGTTTTCAACCCACAAGCTTTCCTTGAGTGCCTCAGAGAGGTTTTCACCCATGGATCTTTATTCTCTTTTTTTCTCTTTTTTTTTTTTATTAGGAGGTGCTAGAAACTATGGATTTTCCAATTAAATACACCTCTCTTCTTATTGAATTTATGAAATTTTCCCTAGATAAGGGCTTCTTGTAAATTTTAATTCTGTGACCATTGACAAGCAAGGGGTTTCATTCCTCATCTGTGGTCCTGATTTGAACTGTGCCATTGTCAAAACATTTTTCCACTGTGTATGGTCCCAGTCATCTTTTCATCAATTTTCCCTTAAACTCTTTAAACCTTGAATCATACAACACCGCCCAATATCCTTCTTGTAAGGCCTTATCCTTAATGTTCTTGTCATGCCATACCTTCCTTTGTAGCTGAACTACCTCTATGTGAATAAGTGCTTGCATTATGAACTCATCCAATCCATTTAGTTGTAGATCCCTCTCCTTTTTGGCATTTGATAGATCTATATTTAATTTAGCTACCATTCTTAAAATATTGAATTCAAAATCAACTGAAATTAGAGCTTTCTTACCATATACTAGTTCATAGGGAGTGAATCCTGGTGTTGCCTTTCAAGTAGTGTTGTAGGCCCATGTAGCTTCTACCAATTTGTCTGCCCAATATTTCCTGTTGCTGCTCACAACCTTGGTGAGAATGCTCTCTAAATCTCTGTTAGTTACTTCTACTTGGCCATTCGCCTGAGGGTGATAGTTTGTAGAAGTTCTATGCTTAATCTTGTGCTTCCTCAAAATATTTTCAATGAGGTGAGAAGTGAATTGTGCTCTTTGATCAGTGACTATTTCTCTGGGGTACCCAAACTTGTAAAACACATTCTCCCTCAGAAATTCTGCTACTTTCTCCTTGGTTTCTACCTTCATTGATTTTGTTTCAGCCCACTTTGTCAGGTAATTAGTGCAGACTATGATATACTTCTTTTGTCTGGATGGTGGATCGATTGTTCCAAGAAATTCCATGCCCCACTTTTCAAATGGCTCAAGATCCACTTGAGGGTGCAAAGGAATCTCATACATTTGTGTGGGTTTCCCCATCCTTTGGCACTGGTCACACCTGCTGGTGTATCTTCTGGAATCTTGGTGAAGGGTATGCTAATAGTATCCTACCTACAAAACTTTGTAATTAGTTCTCTTTGTAGCAAAGTGGCCTCCACATGGGTCGTCATGACATGCAAAGAGGATATCAAAAACTTCTTCCTCCCTCACACATCTCCTGAGGATTTTATCAGGGCCTAGCTTGAAAACAATTCCCGCGATCGATGTGAAAGGGGTGCTTTTTCTGATGATTCTGCTCTTCTCCCTGAATGAAATATTAGGAGGGAGTTTCCCAGAAACCAAGTAGTTGGCTATATTAGCAAACCATGGTGATATTGTTTATATAGAAAAGAGATGCTCATTTGGAAACTGGTCATCCACCATTCCTTCTTCACCTGCAGGGAGAGTTAACCTGGACAAAAATCTGCAACAAAATTTTCCTTTCCAGGTTTAGCAACAATAGTCAAGTAAATTTGTTGTAAAAGTAACAAACATCTAATTATCCTAGAATTAACATATGGTTTGTTCATTAAATATGTGATGGCTACATGGTCAGTGTGAACAAAGGTCTGATATCCAGTTACATAATGTCTGAATTTGTTCAGATCACCGATAATGGCTAACATCTCCTTATCAGTAATAGTATAATTTAACTAGGCCTTAGACAAGTTCTTGCTAATGAAATATATGGCATAAGGGATGTTGTCCTCTAATTGTCCTAATGCCACCCCTAAAGCTTTATCGAATGCATCAGTGTGGATGTGGAAAGGAAAAGTCCAATTTCGACCTCGGAGAATGGGGGCAGTAGTCAACTTTTCCTTATTGAGCTAAAAAGCCTCTTGACAAGGACCAAACCAAATAAACTCGAAATCTTTGGACAATAACCCAAATAATGGTGAAGCAAACATGCTAAAATATTTGATGAACCTTCTATAATAACTAGTTAAGCCTAAGAAACTCCTAACATATTTTGGATTTTGAGGAGAAGGTACCCTTTTAATGATAGTGATTTTGTTTGGATCTACCTGTATTCCTACTTGGGAGATGGAGTGTCGTAACACAAATCCTTCTTTATTCAGGAATTCACACTTTTTTGGGCTGAGGGAGAGATGCATCTCAATGCACCTTCTTAGTACTTTACCCAAATTGAAGAGAGCTTCCTGGAATTCATCCCCATATGGTGTGAATTCATCCATGTAGATTTCAATAGAGTCATGGACTAACTCGGAAAAAATGCTCAGGACAACTCTTTGGAAGGTGGTTGGGGAATTGCACAACCAAAAGGGTAGGACTTGATAAGTGAAGGTACATAAAGGGTAGGTGAAAGTAGTCTTATCCAGGTCTTCAGGGCTAATTTGAATCTGATTGTACCCACCGAACCCATCTAAGAAGGAAAATAACTTATTCCCTGCAAGGTGATCTAGGACTTGGTCTATAAAGGGAAAAGGGAAATGGTATTTCTTGGTGGCTTTGTTAAGTTCTCGATAATCAACACAAATTCTCCACTTCCCATTCTTCTTTGGGACTAGTACAAGAGGAGATACCCACTCATTGTCGGATATAGGATATATGAACCCTACATCCAATAGTTTTGCATCTCTTCTTTGACTATGTCCTTCAGAGCTGGGTTCATCCTTCTTTGGGGTTGTCTCACAGGCTTTCATCCTTCTTTAATGCAAATATGATGTCTTCATATTGAAGTATGCACCCATTTCATGTCCTTGTAATCCTAAGAAAATGCATCTAGATTCTCTTTCAAAATTTGGCATAGCTACTTCTCTTCCTCATTCGAGAGGTTTGGGTTGATATTCAGAGATATGGAGGGGCCAAACTCGATAGCCTTGGTGGTTTCAGAGGTTGACTCAACTGAGTGCAGTTCCATCCAATTTTGGATTTCAGACTCTTTGACTAAGGTTTCAAGAGGAATGTTAGTGGAGGACTGGTTTTGAATGGCATGGTCGATGAGTTCATCTTCATCAAGTTTCCCCCTTATAATAATATCATCTATGGTACACATAGGGGTAGTTTTATATAACTGATCTTCTTCATCCTCTAACCATATAGGTATATCATGATCAATGGAAGGTTGGGCTGGAGGGTATAACATTAGCTCTTTGGAAAAAGGCCCATTTTTTATAGTCATGTTTCCGGCTTGACAGCTAATATAAGAATATGTAGTGGCTAACCAAGGTCTCTCTTAGATGAGAAGATAACCATTAAACTCGGTTTTTTGTTGCAAGACCAAGAAATGTGTAGGATACTCCCAAGAGTCAATGGTAACCATAACATCCTCAACAATTCCTTCTGGAGTTACTGTGGATCAATCTGCAAGTTGCAGAACAGTTGTGGTTTTCCTCAAAGTCCCTTGGAGATTAAGTTTCAACATAGTTTCCTTGGTCATGACATTGGTGGCATCCCCTAGATCAATCAAAGTGTTGGGGACTATGAAACCATCGATGTGCAGATCAACAATTGGACTACCAGGGTCCAGGTACTTTGGAAAGATCATCCTTCCCAACATTAGGTTAGACAGTTGTCCTACCACATTGATGGTAGGGGTATCTCTCTTATTTCTCTCAGGTCTCTTGAATAAATTTTCTTTGATGAGCCTATTGTATATAGGGGCATCCTTAATGGCCTAGAGAAGTGGTATATTTACACACAAATTTTCCAATTCTCCCAGAAGTTCAATCTCCTCTGGGGTGTGCTGACTAGGGTGGATCAAGCGCTCGGGAAAAGGAGGTTGTTGGATCTGAGTGTTACCTTCTTCCTGTTCCTCCTCAACCTATATAGGTGGAGATGGAGGATGGTTGTCTAGGAGTACTCTTCCTGACCTGAGATTAACCTTGTGTATATCCATAGCATAAGATAGATAGGATGTTTCTCCACTTGGAGCCTGTTGTGCCTGTCTATTGTTTGGGTTCGGATTGGGATGTGCAGGCATTTGAGGTAGCCTAGGTGGAGTAGCATGAGTAATATTAGGTTGAGTTTGGGTTGAGGCATTAGATCAGGTGGTTGATTGTGTTGAGGCATCCACCCTTGGGATGTATTTTTCCACTGAGGTTGTTATGAAACATACTGTTGAAATGGTTGATTCCCTGGCTTAGGATGATATGGAGGGTTTTAAGGCCAAGTAGGAGTTGTAGACCAGGATGGAGGAGTGGGGGTGCACCAAGGTTTCATGGGCGCACTCTGATTGTTGTGATAGTAAGAGTAAGGTGCACCTTGCATACCTTGTTGATATGGCTAAGGGCCTTGAGGCCTTCTCTGGTTGATGAAATGGAGTTGCTCTGACATTTCTTCCCCACCTTGATATACAAACTTAAGTCCAGGTAAGGAGGGACACTTGTCTGTGGCATGATTCTCCTCACATAATAAGTAAACCTCCATGACATTCAGTGGACATTCATTTCTTGGGTGCTTTCGGGTACATCTAGGACAAAATATGGTCAGGGCTCTCTCTGCTTCCTCTTGCTTCCTTTTAACTTACATTATATCCATTTTCAAATCAAGAGTGTGCAACATGTCACTCTTGAATTCATCTAGCATGTTTCCAATCTCATGTTTTATGGAGGTGGAAGAGGAAGGGGCATTGGATGTCTTTTCGCCATCTCTTCCCGTCTTCCTACATGCCCTAGAATGGTTCTGGAAGACAGTTTTGATTATTTCATAAGGTAGTTGGTAGATATCTCCTCCTGATAGCATATTCAAGGTTTCTATCATCTCTTCTCTGATCCCTCAAAGAATTACAAGTTTAAGTGATGCAAGATCAAGAGTACAGTTGGATATCTGATAGTTTAACTGAAACTTCTCTTCATAGTCCTCTAGGGATTCATCAGGCCCTAGATTCATCCTAAATATCTCATCCTTAGTTTCCTTGGACCTACAGTAGTCTTTGTAATTTTTGTTGAAGGTCTCTTGCATCTGTGCCCAGGTGGTGATGTTGTCCCTAGGCAGACCCATGAACCAGAGCAAAGCTGCATCCTTAAGGGTGGATGGGAATAGCTTCAACTTCTGATCATCAAAGGTGTAGTCATAAGTCCTATAGAAAACAGAAAATTCAAACATGAATCTGTGAGGATCCTTAGAGGTAATTCCATGGAAGTTTGGAAGAGCTGAGGGGCTAATGTTTTTCATATTAGTTTCCCCATATAACTCTCTTATGGGAAAGGCTCTCTGGATCCCATCCATGGTTAACATGGGTGAAGCAAGTCCCTTAGTTGGACCAAGGTATTATTCTTCTTCCCCAATAGGTTCCTCAGAATATTAAGAATGCTCTCCTATAGGAAGTTCAATATCATTGTCACTGAAGAAGAGTGAAGGGTGGATAGGAGGTGATGTGGGGGTTTTAGGTGAGATTTGTCTTTGAGTATTCCTACTCCTACGAGGCATGAAAATTATAATTTTTTCTATTTTTTTCAATATTTTTGAAATAACATGAAAAGAAAGGAAATCAGAAAAGAATGCTAAAACAAAATGAAAGTATCTACTAGACACCTCCACGACAACAGAGCCAAAAAGTGGTGAGCCATGGTATTGAACCAAGAGTGCTGCAACTCCCAAGGGCTGCCATACTTTAATTTATCAACCCAGGGTTCGTAAAAACTTGGAGGTGACAATGTTATATATATAGTAGATGAATTTTTCTCATGTCACCCTCTTCTTCTTTACGAAAGGGTGCTATTTCTTAAAATATGATAAGAAATGGAAAGTAAATTGCTGGAAGAATATGAAAGCAAGGAAACCAACTTAAATTGTTGAAAGGAAATGACGGAAATGAAACTAATTTAATTTTCAGAAAGTAAATGACGAAAATGAAACTAATTTGATTTTCAAAAAGGAAATTATGGAAATGAATCTAATTTAATTTGCAGGAAGGAAATGACAGAAATGAAACTAATTTAATTTGCAGAAAGGAAATGACAAAAGGGAAATTAATTTAAATTGCACTTAATTTGGCCAGTTGGCTAAACACACCCTGATCTATCTATCATGCTCCTATCTATGCAGATATTCATGACCTAATTAAACTTGAAAAAGTGTTGCTTGCAGTTTGGACGAAAAAGGGCTAAAGATTATAATGGAAGGCTTAACACATGTGACAATTATTAGAGGTCGAAAGAGGGGTTTATACTTCATTAAACCTTATGATATCACAAAAATACTTTGGATAGGGAGGCTTTGAAAATTATGATGGCAAAATTGAAATGGGAGGATGGAAGTGTGAAATGTGATATGAGATATCGTAATTCGCAATATCACAAAGTTGGAGGAGTAGCAGAAGTGTTGTTTGGGAGCAGAAGTGAATTACGATATGCCATGGGGATAGAAACTACAAAATATGATATGTGATGGGGATAGAAACTGGTAAATTCGATTTGTGATAGGGATGACATGTCAGAGTGCTACAATAATGTCAAAATCAGTGGTCGGGAGCGGTAAGTGTTAACGAAGTGGGAGCGAAATGTGATATGGGATGGGGATAGAAACTACGAAATGTGATTTGTGATAGGGATGACGTGGCATAGTTCTACAGTAATTTCGCAATCAATGGTTGGGAGCGGCAAGTGTTAACGAAGACCAAGTGGAACAAGGATTTGTGATTTGCGATAGAGCGAAGTATAGTAGCGGGAGTTTCGAGGAGCAAGGGCAGTGGTCGACTTGTAATGCATTTGTAAGTATTTTTTGGAATGAGAAGGGTGGAAGCTACAAAGAAGAGGAAAAGGAGGGAATAGAGGTCGTAAATTCAATGCTCAAGTTGTGAAGACAGAGAGGGAAAATGAAGCAGGAACACACCACGAACCTGCTTTGGGGCTTTAATAATAATTCTTACAATCAACCCTACTAACTTATGCAGAAAGAAACAGAAAAATGCGTGAAGCTAAAGTACAAAAGGAAGGCTGAAAATGGTAATGCAATTCTACTCTAATCTCAGGAAAACTGAACATAAATCAATTTTTGGGTTTGTGGGAAGGTTCAGCCTCCTCGAGCTCTATTGACAGAGATGAGAAGGGAGGTCTTGATCCACTAATTTTAGAGTTTTATCCTCTATTCTATTACTCATAAGCAAATGAAACCTACAACAGCACACTGAAAGGAAAAACTAAGCAACTATGAAACTATCAGAATCAGAACTAACTTAGTGGCAGAAAGCAAATAACAAGTACAACAGAGAGGTTGAGGCACATGGATTGGGTCCAAACCCACACGCCTAGCTCTCTGAAACTTAAATCAATAAAATGAAATCAGTATGCTCATTTCATGAAAGAATAGTCTCGTACATTTCTCAAAGTTTAATCATTGAGTACAATAATCAAAATATCAATAACTTACAACAAAGTTCCCAATAGAATCCAATCCTTCCTAGCTCTAGCTCTGCTCTATTTATTCTACAGGGTAGCTACCAAAAAGTCCCTTGAAAATAGTGATTGAGTCCACTTGAATCCATGTAAACATAGATTGAGTGCACTTTGGTCTTTGAGTTTCTTGGCTACCTCTAGAATTCGAATTGTTGGAGAGAATCCTTGGGCATCCTTTGGCTTACTTTGATAGTTAAGGAGGGTGGAAAATCCTCCTATAATTTCTCCTTGTTGTCTCCTTCAATTCTTTATGATAAAATCTTCAAAAATAATGCCAATTACTCATGATTTTTTGCACTCAACGTCATATTAGGCACTCAAAGTATGTTAGCCTTAATCACCACCTATACTAGCATCATAAAACTAAATAACAATAAAAATGAAAGAAAAATAGATTTAAGAAGGAAAAAAGGTGACCATTAACCCCTCCAAATATGTCTAATGATGGAGCTCATTAGTACAATCCTAACTTTCTATTGCTAGGCTTACTAACAACACATAATGAACAACCTCTAATAAAACGTGACACACTTTCAAGCATACGAGGCCAATAACAATACATCTTTAGATGTGTCATCGTTTTACTTACATTGAAATGACCAACAATAAGAGAAGTATGTGCCTCTCTTATGATTTTGACTCTTTCTCCTTGTGGAATACAAAGCTTACCAATATGGTACAACAAGTTATCATGCATGTGATAATCCAATTCCTCTACTTGGTTCCCTTGACTTAAAGTTGCATATACATATTGAAAATCACTATCTAAAGTATATTATTCAACATAGCTCTCATTCAAAATAGAATTATGCTGAAGAATAGTACCAACACTAAAAATAGGACTAGAAAGCATGTCAACAAATTTATTGTAGATATCTTTCTTATACCTTATCACGAAGTGGAATTATTGAAGAAAACCCATCCATCGGAAGTGCCTTGATCGCTGCAACTTCGATTACGATTGCAAGTATTGCAATGGTTGATGATCTGTGTGAATTATTGTTTCCTTACCCATCAAGTAATGTTTCCGATTTTTCACACTTTACACCAATGCGTACAACTCATTGTCATATTTAGGATAGTTAATCACTGCACCATTAAAATTTTTCGAATGAAAACATATAGGCTTACCATGCTGCATGATGACCACATCCTTTGCGTAATCACTAGAATCAATGTAAATCTCAAATGACTGTCTCAAGTATGGATGTGCAAGTACTAGGGCTGAACTGGTCTTTTCTTTGAACGCATCAAATTCCTTTTGTTTTTTACCTCCCCACGAGAATACTTTCTTCACACTTGTCAATGCATGCAATGGAGCTGCGATAGAAGAGATGTTAGCAATAAACTTCCTCCTATAATGGGTTTCTCCCAAAAATATTCTTAGCTCAGTAATTGTTTTGGCCTTTGACCAATTCAAAATGGCATCAACCTTGGAGGGATCTATTTTTAATTCACCTCCTTCAATAATGTGACCCAAATACACTAAAGAATTTTTTCCAAACTCACACTTTCACATCTTTAAAAACAATTGGTCTTTATTTAAGACATCAAGCACTTTTTTGACATGCATGACATGTTCTTCACAATATTTACTAAAAATAAAGATGTCATCTAAGTAGACTATCATAAAATCATCTAAAAATTTCCTCAATACATCATTCATCACATGCATAAAGGCAGTCGGACTATTGCAAAGACAAAAAGGCGTAACAAGCCATTTAAACAAACCTTGCTTTGTTTTGAATGATGTCTTCCATATGTCACCTTCAAAAATTATAATTTGATGATAGTCACTCCTTAAGTCCAGCTTAGTAAAATATTTTTCATCTTTCAATTGATCAAGTAAATCATCAATTCTAGGAAGTGGGTAACAATTCTTTATCGTAATTTTGTTTAATGCATGGAATCCACACACATGCACTATGTTCCATCCTTCTTTGGCCCCAAAACAATAGGTGACCCACATGGCAATGTACTTGGTCTAATGATCACTTTTTCCAACAACTATTGAATTTTATTTTTAATTTATGCACTTTCTGTCACTGACATCCTCTACATGCCAATGTTAGGAAGAGGACAATCTTGCTGCAATTTCATTTCATGTTGGATTCCCCTCTTGGGAGGAAATAATTTTGTCTCCTAAAACATCTCATCATATTGGTTAACAAACTCAACCAAATCAGATTTTAATCTTGAATCACAACCTTGAAAAGCTTCATTTTCAACATCAATCTTTTGCTTTACCATTAGAAGTACAAAATTCTTGCTAGAGTTAATGAGTCTCTTCATTTATCTGACATTTACAAGTGAAAGATTTAGTTTTTTTCAATTTGATCTAACATTGTAATCTATGCCATATTTGAACAAGTGATAATTGTTTTCATGGAGATGGAAAATGGCTTTTCTATCATACAAATATGGGCTTCCCAACAAAATTTCGTAAATATCAAGTGGTACTGCATCAAGTTCAACTTCATCAAGAAATTTTGTTGTAATTGCAAATTTAAAGATGAATTTCCTTGTAACTTGTAAGTTTGCATTCTTTCATATCCAACCTAAAGGATAAGGTCTTGGATGAGGAATGGTATCTAAGTTTAGTTTCCTGACTAAGTCTTCAGAAATCAAATTTTCTTGTGAACCACTATCAAAAAGTGTATCAATTTTGTGTGCTTTGAAATAACCTGAATATGGAAAAATTCAATTCTAGTTTTCTCATCTTGAGCATCATTAGGAAAAATTGAAGAGTTAGTGCTTCCTATGTCCTTACCTTTCATTCCTATTGTTGTGATCTTTGTTTCATCTCCCGAATCAGAACCTAAGTCATGTTGTGTAGTTGCAACTGTCTTTTGCTTCACTTTGTTGTTAAACTTCTTTGGTTTCATCTCAGGATGAAGCTTCCAACAATGAGCTTCATCATGACCCTCTTTGGAACAATTTTTTCATGTTAATTTTTCTCCTTCCTATTTTACATATGTAATCTTCTTTCCCTTCCCTTTGAACTTGTTCTTACCCTTGTCTCCACTTGTGAATGGCTTCTTGCTACCCTCTTATGGAATTTATTCCCCTCTTACTTCAAGATGAGTTGCCTGGACACAAACTTCATCTAAACTTGTAGGATTAAACATAAGGATAGTATGTCATAATTAACTGTGTAAACCCCAAATATATTTCAATAAAGTGTCTTGTGAATTCAAATCTACACGTAATATCAAGCATCTTCTTCTAAATTCTTAACTGTAGCTTTGCACACTTTGACCCTTTATTTGTCTAAAATTTTGCCAATCCATAATAGCCTTTTGGATATAAGCGAATTGATAAAATTCTCTTCTAAGTGCAGCAATAAAATTTATCCAAGAGGTGGAGACCTTACCATACTTTTTCATATCCTCTTGTGTTTTGGCTTCCCACCAAATCAAAGCAGCACTTTCCAACCTCAATGAAGCCAAGTGAATATTTGTTTCATCATCTTTGATGTTTTGGATCTTGCAATAAACTTCAAGTTGATGAAACCAATTATCAATCATTTCAACATTCACTTCACCATTATACATAGGCAGTTCGAATTTGATATCAAGTTTTAATAAGGGAGTTTTACCATGCACCCTTGGGGTATGTGGAGGTGTTTGAGTAACAGTGATTGTGGAAGAGGAAGAATATGAGGGTGAGGATGGAGGTGAAGATTATGGTGGAGAAGAGGGTGGTTTCTCACCATTTCCCCTTGAAGGTTTGTCATCATCTCCTCCTTTTCCTCTAGAAGAACCCTCTCCTTTTGAAGGCTTGGAGCCTTCACCCTGCAATCTTGAAGTCCTCTCTTCATAGAGAACCTTGACCATTTTAGTCATGTCAAAGAAATATTTTCTGAAATTATTTTCATCATATGACATGTTATCATTTCCTCCTTCATGAGACATGCTTTGCTGAAGCTTCAACTGCAATTTGAGGAAGAATTTGTGGTGGAATTTGAGGAAAATATGCTCTCCTTGTCATTGACCTAACTTGAGGACTTGCAACCATGAGCTTTCCTTCTCCTGTCTTGAGCTTCAACCTTGTAAGCATCACATACACTTGCAAACAATTAAATCCTCGCATCAGCAAATAAAACCTAAGCTCTAATACCAAACTTGATCTGTATGAGATCTTAATCAAATTGTGGTTGAGGGTTTGCAAATTACAAGTGTTTAAAATGAGTATTTGAGAGTTTTTATGTTAAACTTCAAACACATAAAGCATGTAAATAAAATCTAAAATATATAGAAAGAGCAGAAAAATGCGCCATAATAATAACCACAAAACAATAGATGATGGCTTTCACCCCTCCTGGGCTATGTCTCGTTGGTACAGATTCCAATGGCTTGACCCTCTTTCATTATGCTCAAAATAGTGATTACATACATCTACAGTGCTCAAATGGTTTCAAAACTTGTTCCATCAACTTAAAAATCCCCAAAAATTCTTGTTTAGCCTCTTTATGATCGGAAATTGGTCAAAAACTTGAGAAGTTATGAGCCTCGCTATTTTTCCTACTAACCGCTCCACAATTTCCCCAAAATCCGGACCGGTCCTACAATTTTGCCCCATTTTTGGCTAATGGAGTGACAATTTTTCGAAATTCCGAGCGAAATTATCGGACCATTAATTTTTCCACTAACAACTAAATTCTAAATTTGAAACCATAACATATATGGTTAGTTATTTTATTTTTAATTAAACAAAGGTGGTGACTATCGACAGTTAAGGGTGGCTGGGCACATATAGCGGTTACATTGATGGTTTTGGGTGCCGGTCCGGGTGGCTAGCTCCATGCCCTCGATTATTGTCGTCCGTTGTATGCAATATATATGGGGGGGGGGGGGGGGCGCAAAGCCATAGTCCGCTTCCCCCAAACTTCACCACATTACAAATTTTTCATATGTTTTTAATGTATAGTTTAACAATGGATAAAAATGGCTTATTGGTAGTACTTGGTGCTGTTATGTGGGAGGTCTCGGCATCGAATCCCACGAAGGCGTAGTTCAGATTTAACAAATTTTGGGCGGCCCTCGTGCTTCCACGTGGAGGCCTCTGGTTGGTCCACGTGGTAGCATGTGGTTGGCCACCACAACAACCAATCAATACTTGTTAAAACCAAAGCCAATCAGAAGAGGCCAAGTGGCGAGGCCATATTTGCCTAAAAAAAATACCTTTCAACCAACCAGAATAGGCCACGCAATAGCCTGCCACTGGCCCAATAAGCCATTGTTATCCATTGTTAAACTATACATTAAAAACATATGAAAAAGTGGACAGAACGTGTTTCTGGGAGCATATAGTGTCAGTTTTCCATGAAACAAGTTTCTACAGATTCAGAATGATGAGATCTATGCGGTCATTCAGGTTCCACCATTATAACAACTTTCATTTTTTAGAATAATTTTGAGCACTTGATCACATCATGAGTGAATTACAGCAACATGGATTATATCAAGTCATGGAGAGATGATAGAGGAGGAGAAGAAGGAGGAAATCATTCTCAAAGACACAGCTGAACCTACAAGATGATTGATCAAGAGAAATCGAAAGGACACTAGCTTGCGACCACTATCCAAGACTTGAAATTATTGAAGACTCCCTATCACCAAGGCATGCAAAGGAGAAAAGGAGAGTTATTTCATGAAGAAAATTAGCTCTCAATAATAGAAATGGCTTGACATCGCCATGTCATCAAGTAGTCCATGTTAATAGTGTCATTTCATTTCATGCCATGAGTGGTCATGTTTCCACATCATCATTGTATATCATGTCCATTGTAATCAAATGTATTGTAAAGTAGAAGTCCAAAGGACACACATGAATGTAAAGAGTCATGTAAGTTGAAAATTTATGGGAATTCAAACAATCATGAGGGTAGTCAAAGTTTCACCCTTGGTTATTATTGAGGCATTTTAATTACCTACCTTTTAATTGTCAACCTGAGGGTTTCATAAAACTTGTGAAGCATGTGTGCATTATATATGCTAGAAATTAACCTCCAATTTAGATTAATCTAATTATGAAATCAAATGATGACCAACCAAAAAAAAACATAATGCAACTGAAATCAATCTATGTAAAGGAAAAACTTAATCTACGAAAGTAAATTCAAATCTTATTCACAAATGTTGTCTAATGTGAACGTGCACACAATATCTTGAAAATGATTTTTTTAAATCTAGGAATGAAAATAAATCTAATCTACTTGTATGAAATGAAAACATGATCTATACACATACTTGCATGATTGAAATCAAACTTAATCTAATGACAAGAAATTAAATTTACGCTAATGAAATAAAATCTAGTCTAGGAAAGCAATAAATCTTAAATCTATGAAAAATAGGAAATCTAATCTAGGAAAGCATTCAAAACACACTCACTAGAATTGAAATATTAATCTACCACACACACTTGCATGAATGGGAAAACTAATTTACTTTCATTATTGAAATCAAACTTAGTCTAATGACAAGAAAAAAATTACGCTAATGAAATAAAATCTAGTCTAGGAAAGCAAGAAATCATTAATATATGAAAAATAGGAAATCTAATCTAGGAAAGAATTTGAAACACACTTACTAGAATTGAAATCTTAATCTACCGCACACACTTTCATGAATGGGAAAAATAATATACTTTCATGATTGAATATATATTAAATAAACAATGAAAGCACGTGAAATGAAAGCAATGGAAACAATCACTTTTAACCTACAAAAACACACAAATAAAATGAGCATATGAAAAATTAATCTATGAAAGCATGTAAATGAGCATAAAGGAAATATAAACAATGCTTCAAGTGAAAAATATTAAACTATATATAAGGAAAATGAAAATAATATGATACATCTCACATTCATTAGATGACCAATCCAAAGGAAATGAGGATGGAAATTTTGGAGACTCCAAATGCAAGCATAACCAAATCAAAGTGAAGATCACTCATGAGAATGGTGCCAAATCCAATTCTTTATTCAAAACATGAGAATAACTCCAAACTTTACACATGCCTTTGAGAGGAGAAGGCTCTCCTATTTATACAAAAAAATAAGAAGCTACCCCATTAATGAGGATCCACTATTCTCTCCCTAGATCGCTAAAAATATCATAGAGTTACAACTCAGATAGGTAATGATGAGACGCATATCTTATTTGACCTTTATCCAAATCTCCTTCTATATCTTGAAGTGAATTCGAATTTGAGAATTGGAAGCCACATAAGGGTGCTTTGAAAGCTTCCAAATTACCTATAGTTGTCATGAAACTCAAGCCACTTTTAGGTATTAGCAAGTATATGTCATTTTTCTAATTTTTAATCATTAGTTCACTATAAACACTTGAAAAATATAACTTTAGGAAAATACAATTATGAACCCATATGATGATAGAGATGTAGGGTTATATAGTGAAAAGGTGATGGAATGAAGGTGATAAAGGTGAAATGAGGGTGTGAATGAAGTGAAAATATATGTCATTTTAAAGACATTTTGGAGACCCGACATACCCCCCAACTAGAGTGATTGCATGTCCTCATGCAAATATTGCATTAATTCCTTTGATTTTCTTGCAACATATTTTTTTTTGAATGAGTTTGGTTTATATCAATGCTCTTTAAAATTTGCATTTGATTCATTTCTTTTTGCAAAGTACTCCTTGTCATATATTGAATTGCAACATTTTTGGTTGCTTCTTGTGTGGCAACCAAGTTTTAATTGTTATTGGTTCTTGTGTATCAATGCCTTGTTTCTTTTTGTTGCAGCAAGGTTCCTTTAAAATTTTGAGAATGCATCTTGTTATCTCTCTGCCAGATTCCCAAGGTTGAAGAAGGAATCCCAACAGAGGTAACCATAGACCACGCTTTTGACTTGGTAGCTAGCCCTACCAAGTCAGAGAGGGCTCTCTCCATAGGGTCGTAGCCAAGTGGGATGGATGAATTAGGGTTTTTAGGCTAGGTATAGGTGTAGGTGTTGTTTTTTTTTATTGGGTTGGGTTTCACTGGATGAAGATATTAGGTCAAGGGAGTTAGGTCAAGGCAAATGAGATAGGGCTGTAGGGATTCAATGGGGCAAGGTAGGCATAAGGCTTAACACTTTAAATATTATTGTGATGAGATGGTTTTAAGATTGATGAGAATCTATGAAGAGCATGGGAGATGTATTCTTCCTAAACATAGTAAAATAGACAAATTATGATATATTTCCCTAAACAGAGCATGAGAAAGCATGTGTTCTGCCTATCAACATGAAAGAAATAATAAAATAAAGATGTAATGAACATGAATACAACACATTATAACATATGAAACTGAAGGAAAAATAATGATAAACATCATACCACATGTATCCCCAAAAATAGATGCAACTCTTCTTTATTAACTGACCAAAACTAAGTACAGTAGTTCCTTGATCAAGAAGCTAACATCCAAACTGATTCCAACCCTTGCTAAGAGTGAAAAAAGGGACTAAATAGACATCAAAACAACATTCACTCATCCTCAGGGGTCGAATCCATGAGGTGAGGAAGATATACACAAAATACTGAATTGAAATCTGAAGTGTAGGATGGTCCAAGTGACGCATTCCTAATTACATTCAAACCGATTCATTTTGACTCAATGATAACTTTTACCCAATGAATCTACCCCTAGGTAACTTATCCATAGCATAATTAAATTTACCATCATTAATTACATAGTTAGAAACATGATTTTCTGAAGTAGAGTCAAAATTACGGAGAAATTTCAAAAATATCAGCAAATGGTCATTTGTGCCCTCTGTGTGTCATTTGCACCCTTGTTGTGTCAGTTGTGCCCTCCATGTTCAAGGCCACTTTTGGCTAACTTTCAGGTGTCCAAATTAGGCCTAAAATGGCTTTTTGGAAAGCCCTTCAAGTCCTCTTTCAGAATATGCCTCCATTTTTCAAAATGATGCTGATTTGACCCCTCAAAATGTCATTCTCCCAAGACTTCTATTTGCACAATGCCTAGGTCAAAATAGGGGCAGAAATGTGATTTTTAGGTAGTTTTTTTTACCTTTTCACCTGTCAAATCTGAAAATCAAGGCTAGAAACATGGTTTTCTGGAATGCACTTGTCCTTAGTAATACAATGGTGGTCTTCTTTCTCTCAAAAAGTTCCTCAAACATTTGTGTAGTGCCTAGGGCACTGCGCAAATGACCAAATTTCTGTTAAATGCCTGTTAAAAAAAACTCTGAAAATCCCAGATTTTGCAAAAAAGTTTCAAAATGATTCAAAATTGGTAGAATGGCTGATGATAATATGGCTAGGCTTGGAGGGAAGCCTCTTCAAGTATTTACAATTTTTTCTTCTCTTCAATGGTCAAATTTTCAATCTTTGCATTGGCTCTTTTGAGCTTGGCCATTGCAGTTTTCTCCTTTAGAGCATGGTGTATGAATTTCCTCCTCAATAGGTAATTGTCATTTTTAGCCTTTTCTATAAGCTTCTCCAAGTGTTGATTGGCTATATCAATCCATGGCTCCATGTTTTCACTGATCACTATAGCAAGTTTCTCATTTAGGGTTAACTGATCAGCAAGCTTAGCCTCCCTTTGTCTTTCTACAGCTAGAGCTCTTTTCAGCCCTCTAGTTCTAGGTCTCTTTCTTAGTACTTGTTCCTCATTTTCATCAAGCAAGCCATAATTTTCAAGTGTTTCATCTAGCATAGTTTTGGATTTTTATGCCTCCCTGTGAGCGGTGATATACTTGACCTCATCAATGACATGTTTAGTCTTCAATTGCTCATTCTCCTGCTCAAGGAAGTTTATGACATATTTGTCACTGTCAGGATTATTTTGGAGCTCCTTAATATTGACATCCTTTCCTTTGATGGCTGCATTAGTGATCTTGTCATTTTCATCCTCATCTAGGTCAACAAGCTGAAATTCTTGTTCTGTTTCATGAAGGTCCTCCTCATCATGAATGACTGCCTCAATCACCTTTTCTTTGACTTTATCCACATGTTTTGTTGTTATAGAAGGCATGGCCCCTTCCACTCTATGTGGAGAAAACACATGCTTGTGGCCTCTCTGGTATTTCTTTGGCAATGTCTCAAACTCAACCATATTAACCCACTTATGCTCATTTTCCTCAATCCTACTAGGTGACCCAATGCCCTGATGAGATGCAGATGAAGGAGGTGAAGGGGACTGATTTTATGATGATGAATGTGCTATGGGCTGAGATGGAGGGATGGAAGTGGATGGTTGGGATGATGAAGGGACATTTTGTGCATGCTGAGTATATGGCTCTTCGAAAATATCATTAGTTATGAAGGTACTCCATGCAATGTTTAGTTGATTGAGATGATAGAGGACTATGATTTTGATAAGGGAATGATGAAAAAGACTTCTCATTTACTGTTCATACTCCTTTTTCTGGGTAATGTATGCCATCTTATCTATGCTCTGGAAAATATAGTAGGGTATGTTAAGCATCCTTACCCTAGTGAAATGCATTAAGAGCCAGATGTGATAGGAATAAAGCCTTGAAAATCTATCTTCACATGAAAAGTATTTCATGATTATCTTCATCATTGGTGGATATCTGTCCAGGAGGTGAGAAAAAGGAAAGAACCTTTTGTCTTATTTTGGGGTCTTGGGTTTAAGAAAAATTAAAAGTCTCGTTTCTCCAAATTACCTTTCTTGAACCACTTCTCCCTAAAATTTGGGATCCCGGTGGCAGCTGAAATGATAGCAGTTGATATATTAAAAGTGACTCCAGCTAAAGTAACTTGCTTTTCATGGAGTCTAGATATGAAAAGTGTAGTCAACATGGGATGGTGTTGGACCCTCTGAATTTTCTCACATAAATCATAACAGCCAACATGTTTGAAGCATGTCATAGTCAATGGAGAAGCCAAGAGTTCCCCAGTACTGGTATGTTCAATTTTGAGTGCTCCTCCCCCTTTATATGGCCTCCTCACCTCTGTTTCCTCTCCCTCACTGTATGATGTGTTTTCTTCCTCTTCTGCCATGGTGTTTTTATCAAAACCCCAAGGAAGTGGATGGTGTGAAGTATGTTTTTAGGAATGGGGAATGGGAAAGGGAAAATGAAGGAGATGATACTAGGGATGTATGAAATGGGAGAGGGAATAGGGAGTAGTAATATAATGAGATTTAGGATGGGGATTTGGGGATTGGGAGCCTAGGTAAATGTAGCACCTAGGGCTTAGGGTTTTGGGAAAAAAGGTTAGGGAAAGGGAATTTTATAAAATAGGGGTTTGGGAATGGGTATTTGTAATTATGGGAAGGGTGTAAAGGTGTAAGGGAGTGCACTTTGGGAATTTTCAAGAATGCAATGGGATACTAGGGTTTTAAAAAAATTTCAAACACCAAACTATAACCTAAATTTCACAACACTCAACACATAAACTTGATGAAGATGGTTTTTAATGGAATTAGCTCTTACTCATTTGTTGGAGGTCGATGAGTAGGTTGATGAAGCTTTGGGAATGATGTTTTTCCACTTGAATGTGTTTCTAGGGCTTCCTAGTCATTTGCGTAGCGCCAAAAGCATTTACGCCCTCCCTGAAGTATTTGCACCCTGTATTAAGTGTTTACACCCTCTCTTAATCATTTTCACCCTTGCTTAAGCATTTGCGCCCTCTGTTAAGGATTTGCACCCTCTCTTAAGCGTTTGCGCCCTCTGCTCAGTTTTTTACCAATTTCGCCCAGTAAATCAAAATTTTGCTCTATTAGAGTGCTTGCTTGGTGTTTGGAGGAGAAAAATGAATTTGAAATGATGTCAAGGAGTCATAAATACTTGAGTGAATTTTAATTTAGATAATTAAAAAAAACCCACTTTTCTAATGTTTCATTTCACCTTTTTGAAAACATTGTTGATTACCCTTTTCCTTTGATTTTTCTTCTTTGCAGGATGATGTTGCTGGAGTTTGGCATGTGAATTTTGAGTTGGAAACTTGGGACAAAACTTATTACATATTATGAGCATAAAGTTACATAATTTTTTTAAAATAAATTACATCTCTGTTTTGAATAAAATTACATTTTGGTATTAAAATCATACTCTGAAACCAAAATTACAACTTTAAAAAACATATTTACATGGTGATAAATTCTTTGCAGATGATTGAGAAAGTACTATCTGAGTCACTCTCACACCTTTTCTAACCTTATTGAGATAAAATGATCTTGTATGAACCTTGAAAAATGAAACCTAATTGACCTAATGGGACCTTGGATGACCTGACTCCATGGTTGACTTTGAATAACATAATGACATAATGAAATGAGCTTTTAAGATTGTTTTATGCTCAGCAAGACATGAAGGTGGGTCAAAAAATGTGGAATTTTGAGGGAGAGTGAGGTTTTATGACTAGGGCTACCATCAGTGAATCAATTTTTTGCATGACTGAATGGAATGATAAAAAATTTATGAGTGGGACCCCTAAAATGAATATAAAGAGAGTACTTTTATCACTGTTGGAAGAATGCAAATCTTACACTAACACATATTTAAATCAACCATATAATATTCTCATTATTTAATCATCATTTTGCAAATCATACAATCAAATTTTATTTTATTTTGAACCATAATGCAATCATAATTGATTAGGACAAGTATATTCGGATGTAATGAAGTGAAATGGAATGAAGTGATATGAAAAGTGATCATAAATGGATGTTCCTTCCCCCCAACTAAAGGTGTTTTCGGTTTTTAAATGAGAAAGGAAATATGGTAAAGTATTTTCCAAAAATTATAATTTATGTATTTAAGGAATTCTATGATTAAAAGCTAGAAAAGAACATACATTTACTAACATAGAAGTGGAAAAATTGTGCACATGTAGAGAAGTGTAGATCCTACTGCTGAATCATGGAATATAATGTAGAATTTCATTTGCTTCTTGGTTTCATAAATGGTGATGAGGTTGTGAAAGTGGATTCTTTATTTATGTTGCTAAATCTGTTGTATTTACTGCAAAATGCTGAAGTGATATAGTCTTCCCCTGCTATAAAACCCGATGGTACAATTCTAGTCATGCGAAAAATCTATTTTTGTTGAGCATGAAGAGAAGTCATTGGATTACCATCCATTAATGAATTCTATTAGCCAATGTGATGCAAAATCATCATTAATTTCAACAAGTGCCAAGGTACCTAAGTAGATCTTGCAAAGTGCAAATAGATGAGCTGATGTCGAGCCACATGCAAGATACAACGATCAATGGACATTGATGTATTCCAATAATTTCAGTGAGAGAAATTTTCATTAATGCATACAAGCCTCAAGGTAATAATAAGGACTCTAGCCTTGATCCTAGATAATATGCTAATGTCGATAGGCCAAGACTTGTTAGAAGGGAGGCATTAATGAATCCCCCATCATATAACGTCAGTATGGAATAATAATTTTGGAAGGACCGTGGATGAAAATTTGCATCAAGTAGGATTTATTTAATGGAAAGGAAAATTAAAATAGGGTAAACAAGTGAACAGAAAGAAAAATTACAAGTAATATATAAGCAAGATGAATGTATTTATTAATGAGTTACTGAAAATGAATGGAAATTATGGAAAATGTAAATGGAAAATTTGAAGGAAACATGCGACACTTGCAAGGAAAATGGTGACGATGATGTTTAGAGAAAATTCTTAAATAGTTTTGTGAGTTTGGAGAGGAAAGGTGATGGCATTTATGAATGATAGAAATGTAGGTTTATGTTTCATGAAATTTTTCGTAGAAAACTAATCATGCATAAATTGGCTTCCTTCAATTCTTTGATTGTATTGGAACCTGAAAACAAGCATGGTGCTAATATTGCAATAAAACGTAAGTGTGTTCAAAGAGAAGTGATCAATTTATCTTAGCACATCCGCAAAAAAATTACATAAATAATGCTATTAAATAGGTTCATGACGTATCTGCATTTTAAATTATCATGGTTAGGCCAATTTCATAATTGCGATAATAAATCCAATTTCTAAGAAAATGACGATATGCACAATTTCCTCAATTTACGTTTGAACCATAAATTTCATAAAGATAAAGAAATATTAATTTTTGAATGCTTAATGATTCTTGCAAAATAATCTTTGATCAAAATTTGCTAATTGACCCTGCAGATAAAGCGCCCTTATAGTTCTTCTTCTTCCCTACATCATGCTTGAAAACATAATATTAGACAAAACTATTTCGATAATGAAAAAACTCAATGTTAACAAAATTCAGTTTGTAATTAAATTTAGTTAAGTTGAGCTATTGCGCCTTTATTCAATTAATTTTGTCTTGTTTTTTCTAATTATTTCCTTTGTTTCTTGCTTCAACGAGTGTGTTTAAATGGACCCTCACAACAATTTTTTCTCAATTTGCTCCAATCATGAATTTTGATTAGAATGCATTGTCAACAAAATAGATCATTAAATTCAGAGTTGCATAATTGTTTTTCAGTTGTAGAATGTGCACATTTTTTGTAGCTAAAATCCTGAACAATCAATTAAGTACACATAGCTATCCAAATAATCAATCTGATCTTTCAATTTTAATCATCACCTTCTCCAGAAAAATGAGAAAATTCCTACTTGCAATAAACAAATTTATTAAAAAGGAATTTTTTTTAAAGTAAATTCAACACTTTGAAGCCAAAACACAATTTCTTAAAATGAAGACAGAACTTGCCACTTTCTATTACTTCAATATTTTTTCCTTAAATCGGATCTAGAGAATAAATCTGTACCTATGAAACTCAATGAACAATAATTCAAAACTTGAGTGCTAAAACCTGGATGAAACTTAGAGCTGTGAACTAGACAAGATATAATCCCTCTTCCTCCTTGCCCACATACAACTGTAATGGTAAGGAGAGGTAACATAGATCATAAATTCCTATGCTCATAGAAAGTGGCATGGCTGGCTGACTCCACCGACCTGATTGGAGTTATTATTATATAGAGGTTACTATTTCCCCTGGGTGCAAAGGCCTTGTCAGATTAACAATCTCATTTCTGAGGAGGTAGCCAATAACCTCAATGCCTTCACCCTTAGAATCACAATATTGGAATTATTTTTCAACAATAATTAGATAGTAATATAAATCCTCAGTGCTTTTTGCTAGCGCACTCAACAATGAATGTAAGTGGGCTAGGCAAAACTTTTATTGATGCAATTTCAAGCTGCCTCCATGTCAGAAATTCAATTGGGTGCAATACTTGCCTTCGATTCTAGGTTGCATTCAAAACAAAAAAATGAATGAAGAAAAAGTGTGTGTTTGAAAAGAGCGGAAGCAGATGCTCAAGTGGGTAAGCGGAAGCTAATCGAACCTGAGCACAAAATTTGGGTGAAAACTATTACCAAGTATTTCAGAATCAAACTCAAAACCAAATCTGAGGTCAATGCATCCTTTTACCATCATCCTCCTTAAGATCACCAAGTTGATAATCAATATGGTACTTCTCAACATCTTTGTGGCAAATCCACCTCCTATAGATCAGGAAAATCAAATCTATTGCATCTAGAACATATCTCAATTGGTTATGAATTTGAGAGAATTGCTCTTGTAAACATAATTCACCCCATTCTGATAAAAACCAATGTTTTATTTTTCTGACATTTCATTTCATTTGGTCACAAAATGTGTTTTAAAAAAGACATTTTAAAGTTATTACGCATTCTGGAAAATGCTCAGGTAACAAAATTAATTGTTGGTGGATCTTCTAGTTTGATTGCTAGATTTTTTCTCAGCAATATAAACGTCCCAATAGTTATGCCACACCCGTCGGGTTATTAGCACCCAGATAGATATTTTATACGAATACTTCCTCTTGAAATATGCAACCATCAACGAACTCGATGTGCATACCTTTCACTATGCAAAATCTATTTCTAGCAGTGCACAAAAGCTTCAAGCATGAAATTTTTATTTTTTATTTGCAGCTCTTAAGGCTGAGGCTCTAGAGAATCAGGTTCGAGGTTTATTCACATTCTATTTTTCACCAACGCAGCATAATCTGCGACCTTCGGTTCTCATTCGCATTTTATTTACGTTCAAGTTTCTTGTTAGCTATTTTGTTTTCATTTGTTTTATTTTATATGTTTGGTCGTTTTTGGTTTTTTTTTAGAAATTTTTGGGGATAGATCTAAATTTAGAGGTTAGTTTTTAAAATTTATATTTCGCAGTCATTTTATATATTTTATTATGAAACTCAAATCTAACCTATACATTTTTTTTTTTTGATATTCCAGGTCACATGCAACGCAGGAAGAGAGCATACTTATCAAGTTTTCATCAATTCTAAAAAATCTAGAATTTTTTTAAAATAAAATAAAAAGAATTGATTTCAAAACTTGAAAACTTCACGTTTTTCTTTCCTCACTGTTATAGCGTAAATCTACCTTAGGCTGAAAGAAGGCAGAGTTCAGGGTAACATCAAACCACGCTCAGTCTGGTAGCTAGCCCTACCAGAACAGGATAAGGCTCTCTCCGGGTCAATCTCAGCAAAAATAATCAAAGGGGCTTGAGATGACTTGAAATAAAGGCTGATTTTAGGCTAGGTATATAAGTAAAAGAATTTGATTTTGATTTTGGGGGTTTTTTTGGAATCAAAGGGAAAGGCAGTTTTGGGTTCGGGGATGAGGCCTAGTTTTTGCAGAGTTCTGAATGGGGCAAGGAAGGCAATTATTTTGATGCTTTGAATTGAATGAATGGATATTCTAGACCGGTGAGGAGATGAAGAGGGAAAGAAGCTTTCAAGAATCCTCTTCAAACATATGAAAACATGGAAAATTAAACAAAACTGAAGGCAGAGCAAAGCAATCTAATGAATTCCACCTTTATCACTCATTTGTTTAATTTAAGAAGAAAGGAGAAGGAAAATGATACACATAAACATCAGTGAACTTAAAATTACATAGAGAAACACACCATCAAAACACAGAGCCACATGGATCCCAAAGAGTGCTACAAACCCTGGTCTATTCCTTTGCCAAAATTGCAAAGATGAAATGTACAATGAAGTGCCAAGCAATCCCAAGTGTCCAACCCTGAAAATGACTGAAGAACTACATGATATAGACAAGCCTAACTCATTCCCATGCCTCTAGGGGTCGAGCTCATCATTCTAGGAGTTGTTTCAACCATATCTAAACTAGGAACTGGAAAATAGGCAATGAAACAACTTGCCTCTATATGATAGGAAACTGATTCATTCACTTACATTTCACTTTTTGGTGAATGAATCTACTAAGATGAGTAAAAATGTGCCAAAATTACATCATATTCATGAAATTACATCAATTTACATCAAGAGTTACATGAAAAAGTCAAACCAACCAAAACTAGGCGAAAATCTGAGCTGCTGAGTGAAAAATAGGCCAAATTTCCCAATGTGCCACGCTTGAAATCTCTATGCGTAGCAAAACTTTGAGGTTGATTTTGAGGGCCTTCCCAAAGTCCAAATTGAGTTTAGGATAGCTCTTTGGAAATCCCTACCTGTCTACTTTCCAACCCAAGTGGAATTTCTGAATTTGGTTGCCATTTCCCCTCCAAAAATCCAATCTCCCAACACTGCTTCCTGTGTGTCCAAAAAGTGGCAGAAAGGCCATTTTTGAGGTGTTTTTGACCCTTTAGGCAACCCAGAACTTGTCAAAATTCTTAGGTAATGTGTAGGCATGCATAAATTTTCATGAAAAATCCAGAAATGCAAATTTTCCTTAAAGAGGCACATAGGTATAGCGCTAGCAATGAAAACTACGGCGTCGAAGAATGAAAAAATCTATGTTTAGGCCAAAAAATTCAAAATTGACAAAATGTTTCCCAAATCTCTTGAAATTTGAATAGAATCTACATCAAACCTGTTCTATGCCAAAGAAGCTTTGGCCAAATTTAGGTCTATCATGCCTTTTGCGACGTTTTAGTGCCACTCTTGGCCCTTAGGGATTTTGATCCTCGCTTTGCAAACATGATTTCGTGCCCAATAATGGTTATTCATGTGCTGAGCATGTTATTTTCCTTTTTTCCTTCTCCAATAGCTTCTCAAGATGAATATTGTCCCCTCTCAAATCAGTCTCTCTACCTCTGACCTTAATCTCCCGCTGATGGTGTATCTGGAGTTGGCTTCTTGAGGCGACAGGTTCTCCTGGATCTTTGCAACTCCATGATTGTTTGTTGATCTTCCAATTTGTTTGTTTCACTACTCAAAACAATTTACATGATCCATTGGGCTCTCGTTTACGGTCAATGTGTCAATCTATTCTGAGGACTAAATAATCTCTCTCAACTTTGAGCTTGGAGAGCTCAAATCCTCATCAATGAGTACAAAATCAGTATCCTGGCCTCCTAAAGGGCCCTCATCCTGCATGGGCCTCTTACCTCTATCCTATACCTGTACCTGTGCTGCTGATGACATCAACGAGACCCCTTCCACCCCAGGTGGAGATAGTACTTGTCGGGTTGCTGCAAATAGTACTCTGGTGCCTCTCTGATAAGTAACAAACACTGGCACACTGATAGGTTCTGTCTCGTGACCTTCAGGCTGATGTGAAGGTTCACCTGATTCATGAACAACCTCCGGAGGAACTTGAGGTGCTGTGAAGAAATCACGAGAAATGAAATCCTCCCATGAAATGCCCTGCAATCCAAGCTAATGTACGACCACGATCTTGATGAGTGCATAGTGATAAATACTGTTGTACTGCTGCTCGGGAGTTTTCTTCTGCACAAGATTGGTCATTCTCTCTATGTTCTAAAAAATGAAATAAGGAATTTTCATCATCCTCACTCTGGTGAAATGCATCAATAACCTGATGTGGTAGGAATAGAGGCGTGAAAACCGGCCCTCACAACTGAAATATCTGATAATCAGTTTCATTAGAGGCGCATAGGATTCCTTTTGGAACTGGAATGGAAACACCCTGCTGAGTTGCCTCACAAAGCTAGGCCTGATGTATGGTTCATAATGCACTCTGTCCACCTGCTGTCTTTTGTTCCACTGTTCACCCACATTCGGTATCCCGGTTGCTTGAGAGATGGTTTCCGGTGTCAAAGTGAAAGTTACACCAACAAGAGTTACCTCACCATCATGTAAATGCAATACAAACAAACGAGCCAAATCCTAATGATGATGAATCCTAGAAATCATCTCACAATATTGATAGCATGACTTCTCTCAAAAACATGCCATGGCAAGTGGGCAAGCCTGCAATTGAGTCAATGAGGTGGGCTCTTCTCTCACATGTTTGCCACCTTTACGAGGCCTTCTAGGTGCATGTAGCTCAGTGGTAGAATCACTATCTCTGTCATAGGATGTATCAGTGTCTGTCTCCATGATGTCCATGCAAGGTATATGTTGGCTTATATGAGATGAAAATAATAATTTGCTGCTTTGTTTCAATTTCCAAATATATGTCAAAGGGCAGAGACTGTAGGGGAAATAGGACAATGGGAACAAGGGGGTTTAATCAAGTGGAATTTACCTTTTGGAATTTTGACAAATGTAAGGATAATGGACAGCCACTTGACTGTTTGGTAAACTTGGGGTTTGGGAATTTTTATAAGTGAAATGGGAAAGGGAGAGTGATAGGAAATGAAATGACTTAGGGATAGGGATAATGGGAATGAGATGATATGAGTGGCTTGGGATATAAGGGAATAGGGGATGAACTGTAGTGATAGGGTGACAGGGAGGAGGAGAAAAAACAAAGTGAGGAATGAACAAGTTTAGCACCACAATTACCTTTAAAACGCCAATTTCAAAACCCTAAGGAGGTACTTCAACAAGATGATAGGGTTTATAATTTTGGCATTCAAATTCCCATATTTCAAACTCAAACACCACCAAACATTGGTTAATAGCAATTACAAAGCCTCATAGACTTACTTGGAGCAAAGGAGACTGAGTCAATTTGAATTTTTGTGGAGCAATGACAAAAATTTGGTTATCGGCCCTATGCACCGTGATAGTGGCCCAGTGCGTCACGCCCTCCTTATGCGTCGCGACCGTTCAAGTTTGCACTGTGTAGAGCAGCCCTATGCGCCGCGCTCAACCAGTGCGCCGCGACAGTAAACTCACCCACAGTTTCGGCCTTCAAACACTGTTTCGCTTCCTCCACTATTTCTCTTGGCTTCACTCTTGTCTTGGCTTGCAAATGGATTATTGAAACAAAAAATTATCTTTTATGCCATAGACTTTGATTTTTGATTTGAAAAAAAACCCACTTTTGTAATGTTTGAACTTTGACACTTTTCAAATAAACTTTGTTTAGCTTGCTTTTTTATTTTTGAGCTGAATGATGAATCTCTTGTATGTCTTTGCAGGGAAAGCTGGCATGGGATTTGGAAAAGGTGACCAGGGCTACGCCTGAAGAACTTTACAACTGAAAAAACTTTGAAAATTACATTGCATTTATTACAAACGGATAAAATAGACAATTTTTCTTCAAAACATAGTTTTGAAGAAAAATCATTATCAAACATTATGACGATGAAATTTTTGTAGTGAAACCTTATTTGAAGCTTCCTCATGTGCCTGCTGACATTATTAGTTATTTTGAAGACTAAATTAATGAAACCCTAGACCTAATGAGACTAAAAACCCTAAAATGACTCTTTGCTAACCAGGAGACCAAAAATGACTGTAAATGATTTTGATGAACAGACACGGACCAGCAGGTACATGACATGAGGGATATGAGTGACAAGACCCTACTGTCAGATGATCCATGATCCTAATGGAATGCAGCTAACTGAACTGAATGAGACACCTAAAATGAAATGCAACAAGAGATATTTGATCTCTGACGGAGGGATGAATATACCGACTCTAACATTGGCTCCAATGGTGATGGTAGCTCCTTGGAGGTGCCAAGAACTACAGATTTATGGGAGAGTAGGCAGTGCCTTCATCCATTGGGCTATGGATTCCATAACTTCGACAAATCAACAGAAGACTCTTGACTCATTTTATTGACTGAAAATTTGACTCAAACTGACTCCATTTTGAAACCAAAATGACTGAAAGACTTGACTCGAAAAACTCAAACCAAATCTGAAATAAATCTTCAGCGTTATAGCCTTCACTTCAGGCCCCAAACTGAAGAAAATATCACAGCACACGCTTGCAATGAAACTGTATTGAAACTGAAAAAAATGACTCAAGACCTACTTAACTGAAATTTTTACTTACAAAGCTTTTTAATGGCAGCAGTCCATCAAGATTTCAAATCATGATGACAACCAACTTCCTACTGATGAAATATGTACAATCATGTGTAGTGAGCCTTCCAATGTAACCAATCCAGCAGATGGCTACATACCGAAATTCGGCTCTCACTTTTCTCGAGCTGGTAGAACGATGTACATGTAGGCAACTCACAATAACCACTGAAACCAAGGCTTATGATAACGAACCAGGCAACATTTATCTTTTCTGATGCTTGCAAAATAATTCCGAAGGGATCTTGAAAATCCTAAAGCACTAGTTGGTCTTGAGATCCAGCAGCAAAATTATAACTACTCGCTTCATTCTGATATGAAAGAACAATTGATTGCCGAGTGATAGGAAGGTACAGAGAGGTATAGGCTTCCTCCATCTGAGTGTTAGCTGTAAGTTCCTTGACCATGAGAAATTCTGGCATATTGTCTCTCTCAAGCTCATATTCCTCAACTTCATGGTCTAGGTCATTCTTAAACAGAAAACAATCTTCAAGATCATCAAACATGACAGCCTTATCATCTTCATGAAAGAAAATCTTATCTATTTGCTGATCTATAAAACTAATTACAAGACCGTCATCATTTTCAAAAGAAGAAGAAGTTTCACCAACACTTTCTTGACCATGTGGGCATTGCAAATCTGCTTTAGCTTGGGTTGTAACATGACCTTTCAGGAGTTGATCTATCTCATCTTCAGACAAAGGAGATAATACTTTTTGTTTTCTTTTGCTCAAACAGTGATTGTCTTCATGAAATGACATTTTAAAACTTGAAAAACCTGAATGACAGTCCTTAATTCCCTGATCTTCTGAAATTTGAAAACATTGTTGATCATCTTCATATGACATGGCAATCAAATTATCATTTATCACTGAGTTATTGAAATAAGATTTTTCACTTACTTGAACAAAGATCTCATCTTTTTTTTCATGAAATGACTGGATTACCTCCTCATGAAGGCTTTGTTCTAATGAAATGAGAAGATTTGGATCAATAACTCTGTCTTCTTCATTCCAGATGATCTTAACAGTAGAGTTCTCCTTCATGGGATTTAGCACAAGATATTCTTGATCATCACGATCTGAATCTAGATCTGAAATAGCTAACTTGACTTTATCACATTCTGAAATTGAAACTTGACTTTCCTGCATATTGTCTTCTTCTATGGACAGATCTGAAACAAAACCTTCTCTTTCATTATTTTCCATTGTACCAAGATCTTGATCCTGCTGCAAAGTTTCCTGAGCATCTTGATGGGTATCCTCTAAGTTCTCTTTATGCTGCTGAAATGGATTTTCGTACAGAGCCTCCATGATCTCATCGTCCATGAAGTCATCATCTTCATAAACTTTTTCAAGATTTTCAATAAAAATATGAACATGGATACAACAGTTCTGAACTAAAGTTAAGGATGGATAAGATTCTTTATACCTTTCAAAGAACATGGTATGAAAATCCTTTAAACGGTAAATACAAGTAGGCGGCAAACTTTCATACCAAGATCGGGCTTCACCTTCCAGAGTGGCCATGAATATCTTCATCAAGCAGTCTTCAGGAAAATCAACCTTCAACTTGCAAATATGTATGTGAAATCTAACCAGATGTAAAGTAGCATCCTTCCTATCATCATCTTTAAACGTAGGCAAATTCCTTTGCCAATCTACCTTAGGAATTTTATTTGGAAAACCTGGAATGTGATCTCGGCTCATGGGAGCATACCTTCGATCCAGCGAAACCATTCTGATAACAATGAATTCATCAAGAAATTCCTCAGGCTACTAATTCTTGAGGAGTAGAGTCGCCATAAAAATTCTAAAACTTGGGATTCTTCGACACTGGAGTCGCCAGGTGAATGATTTCAGCCTTCTTATGTCTGATTGTTTTCCACCATCAACCATCAGATCTAACTTGATACATGTACTGGGGTAATTTTCAAGTGAGATGTTATGTTTACAAACTAGACCGGAGATTGACTGAAGCAACGTTTATCTACTTTCGCTAATGCAAAGCAAGAGCATTTCGAAGGCTACCTGGCATAACTTCAGACTCCATCTGTAGCTTATAAAAAAAATAACGCTAACAAGCAAACCATTTTGTTCCCAAGTATGGTCGCCACTATGCTGAAAGAAGGCAGAGTTCAGGGTAACATCAAACCACGCTCAATCTGGTAGCTAGCCCTACCAGAACAGGAGAGGGCTCTCTCCGGGTCAATCTCAGAAAAAATAATCGAAGGGGCTTGAGATGACTTGAAATAAAGGCTGATTTTAGGCTAGGTATATAAGTAAAAGAATTTTATTTTTATTTTTGGGGTTTTGTTGGAATCAAAGGTAAAGGCAGTTTTGGGTTCGGGGATGAGGCCTAGTTTTTGCAGAGTTCTGAATGGGGCAAGGAAGGAAATTGTTTTGATGCTTTGAATTGAATGAATGGATAGTCCAGACCGGTGAGGAGCTAAAGAGGGAAAGAGGCTTTCAAGAATCCTCTTCAAACAGATGAAAACGTGGAAAATTAAACAAAACTGAAGGCAGAGCAAAGCAATCTAATGAATTCCACCTTTATCACTCATTTGTTTAATTTAAGAAGAAAGGAGAAGGGAAATGATACACATAAAACATCAGTGAACTTACAATCACATAGAGAAACACACCATCAAAGCACAAAGCCACATGGATCCCAAAGAGTGCTGCAAACCCTGGTCTATTCCTTTGCCAAAATTGTAGAGATGAAATGTACAATGAAGTGCCAAGCAATCCCAAGTGTCCAACCCTGAAAATGACTGAAGAACTACAAGATATAGACATGCCTAACTCATCCCCATACCTCTAGGGGTCGAGCTCATCATTCTAGGAGTTTTTTCAACCATATCTAAACTAAGAACTGGAAAATAGGCAATGAAACAACTTGCCTCTATATGATAGGAAACTGATTCATTCACTTACATTTCACTTTTTGGTGAATGAATCTACTACGATGAGTAAAAATGTGCCAAAATTACATCATATTCATGAAATTACATCAAGTTACATCAATATTTACATGAAAAAGTCAAACTAGTCAAAACTAGGCAAAAATCTGAGCTGCTGAGTGAAAAATAGGCCAAATTTCCCAATGCACCGCGCCTGAAATCTCTATGCATAGCGCCACTTTGAGACTAATTTTGAGGGCCTTTCCAAAGTCAAAATTGAGTGTAGGATAGCTCGTTGGAAATCTCTACCTGTATAATTTCCAACCGAAATGGAATTTCTGAATTTGGTTGCTATTTTCCCCTCCAAAGATCAAATCTCCCAACATTGCTTCCTGTGTGTCCAAAAAGTGGCAGAAAGGCCATTTTTGGGGTGTTTTTGACCCTTTAGGCAACCCAAAACTTGTCAAAATCCTTAGGTAATGGGTATGCATGCATAATTTTTGATGAAAAATCTAGAAATGCAAATTTTTCCTCAAAAGGAGCTGCCAATTATAAGCGCGCACCAAGGGGCGCTACGCGTCGGGCGGAAAAATCTGTGTTTAGGCCAAAAAATTCAAAATTGACAAAATGTTTCCCAAATTTCTTGAAATTTGGGCTGAATGTCCACCATCAAGCAGTGTGTTGGGCCAAAGAAGCTTCGACCAAACTTTGGAGTCTATCATGCCTTTTGCGACGTTTTAGTGCCCTCCTTATCCTTACCTTCAGGATTTTGATCCTCGCTTTGCAAACATGATTTCGTGCCCAATAATGGTTCTTCATGTGCCTGAGCATGTTCTTTTCCTTTTTTTCCTTCTCCAAAAGCTTCTCAAGATGAATATTGACCCTCTCAAGCCAAGTCTCTCTATCAGCCTCAATCTCCCGCTCAATGGGTGTCATCTCGGTTTGGCTTCTTCGGGCAGCTTGCCGGTTCTCACGGATGTTTTGCAACTCCATGATTGTTTGCTAATCTTCCAACTGTTTTTTTCACTACTCCAAGTAATTTATGATCCATTGGGCTCTCTGCAATTTGACGGTCAATGTGTCAATCTCTGCCTTCTACTCCTGAATAGTCTCTCTCAACTTTGAGCTAGGAGAGCTCAAATCCTCATCAATGAGTACAAAATCAGTATCCTGGCCTCCTAAAGGGCCCTCATCCTGCATGGGCCTCTTACCTCTGTCCTGTACCTATACCTGTGCTGCTGATGACAACAACGAGACCCCTTCCACCCCAGGTGGAGATAGTACTCGTTGGGCTGCTGCAAATAATACTCTGGTGCCTCTCTGATAAGTAACAAACACTGGCACACTGATAGGTTCTGTCTCGTGACCTTCAAGCTGATGTGAAGGTTCACCAGGCTCATGAAAAACCTCCGGAGGAACCTGAGGTGTTGTGAAGAAATCACGGGAAATGAAATCCTCCCATGAAATGCCCTGCAATCCAAGCTGATGTACGACCATGATCTTGATGAGTGCATAGTGATAAATACTGTTGTACTGCTGCTCGTGAGTTTTCTTCTGTACAAGAGTGGTCATTCTCTCAATGTTTCGGCACATGAAATAAGGAATTTTCATCATCCTCACTCTAGTGAAATGCATCAATAACCTGATGTGGTAGGCATAGAGGCATGAAAACCAGCCCTCACAACTGAAATATCTGATAATGAGTTTCATCAGAGGCGCATAGGATTCCTTTAGGAACCGAAATGGAAACACCCTGCTGAGTTGCCTCATAAAGCTAGGCCTGATGTATGGTTCATAATGTACTCTTTCCACCTGCTATATTTTATTCCACTGTTCACCCACATTCGGTATCCCGGTTGCTTGAGAGATGGTTTCCGGTGTCAAAGTGAAAGTTACACCAGCAAGAGTTACCTGACCATAATGTAAATGCAATACAAACAAACGAGCCAAATCCTGATGATGATGAATCCTAGCAATCATCTCACAATACTAATAGCATGACTGCTCTCGAAAACATGCCATGGCAAGTGGGCAAGCCTGCAATTGAGTCAATGAGGTGGGCTCTTCTCTCACATGTTTGCCACCTTTGCAAGGCCTTCTAGGTGCATGTAGCTCAGTGGTAGAATCACTATCTATGTCATAGGATGTATCAGTGTCTGTCTCCAGGATGTCCATGCAAGGTATATGTTGGCTTATATGAGATGAAAATAAGAATTTGGTGCTTTGTTTCAATTGCCAAATATATGTCAAAGGGGAGGGACTATAGGAGAAATAGGACAGTGGGAACAAGGGGGTTTAATCAAGTGGAATTTACCTTTTGGAATTTTGACAAATGTAAGGATAATGGACAGCCACTTGACTGTTTGGGAAACTTGGGGTTTGGGAATTTTTATAAGTGAAATGGGAAAGGGAGAGTGATAGGAAATGAAATGACTTAGGGATAGGGATAATGGGAATGAGATGATATGAGTGGCTTGGGATATAAGGGAATAGGGGATGAACTGTAGTGATAGGATGACAGTGAGGAGGAGAAAAAACAAAGTGAGGAATGAACAAGTTTAGCACCACAATTTCCTTTAAAACGCCAATTTCAAAACCCTAAGGAGGTACTTCAACAAGATGATAGGGTTTATAATTTTGGCATTCAAATTCCCATATTTAAAACTCAAACACCACCAAACATTGGTTAATAGCAATTACAAAGCCACATAAACTTACTTGGAGCAAAGGAGACTGAGTCAATTTGAATTTTTGTGGAGCAATGACAAAAATTTGGTTATCGGCCCTGTGCACCGCGACAGTGGCCCAGTGCGTCGCGCCCTCCTTATGCGCTGCGACCGTTCAAGTTTGCACTGTGTAGAGCGGCCCTATGCGCCACGCTCAACCAGTGCACTGCGCCCAACGCCCAGTACGCCGCGATAGTAAACTCACCCACAGTTTCGGCCTTCAAACACTGTTTCACTTCCTCCACTATTTCTCTTGGCTTCACTCTTGTCTTGGCTTGCAAATGGATTATTGAAACAAAAAATTATCTTTTATGCCATAGACTTTGATTTTTGATTTGAAAAAAAAACCCACTTTTGTAATGTTTGAACTTTGACACTTTTCAAATAAACTTTGTTTAGCTTGCTTTTTGATTTTTGGGCTGAATGATGAATCTCTTGCCTATCTTTGTAGGGATAGCTGGCATGGGATTTGGCAAAGGTGACCAGGGCTGCACCTGAAGAGATTTACAATTGAAAAAACTTTGAAAATTACATTGAATTTATTACAAATGGATAAAATAGACAATTTCTCTTCAAAACAGAGTTTTAAAGAAAAATCATTATCAAACATTATGACGATGAAATTTTTGTAGTGAAACCTTATTTGAAGCTTCCTCATGTGCCTGCTGACATTATTATTTATTTTGAAGACTAAATTAACGAAACCCTAGACCTAATGAGACTAAAAACCCTAAAATGACTCTTTGCTAACCAGGAGACCAAAAATGACTGTAAATTATTTTGATGAACAGACATGGACCAGCAGGTACATGACATGAGGGATATGAGTGACAAGACCCTATCATCAAATGATCCATGCTCCTAATGGAATACAGCTGACTGAACTGAATGAGACACCTAAAATGAAATGCAACAAGAGATATTTGATCTCTGACGAAGGGATGAAGATACCGACTCTAAAACTCACAATTTTTTTTTATTATTGCAGAAGATCTCCTTGTCAGGTTAGTGAATTAGTGGTCCTTACTGCACTACTAAAGATCCAAGAAAAAAATGAAAAATGAATTTTTTTAAAAAAACTTTAAAAATTCTACCAATTTGACCAACCTTGGTTTTATTCTTCTACTTTATCCTATCCTATTTTGAAAGAATTTTTTATTTTTTTATTTTTTAAGTATATGAATGCTTCCAATGGAGCCATTTACAGATTAAAATTTATGAAATGCTCATATCAAAATTTGAAAAATGTACCTGATTGCGTGTGAGGACATGAGAAATCATTTTCATTTTTGGATCTGGCGCAAAGATTAGTTGAAGGCTGAATGAATGTCACAGCATAGTTACTTGTTGAAACCAATCCTCAATATAGTCTTTGTGTTCCAAAGAATGTTTGAACTGCATTCTAGATCTTTCATCCATAAATGGTTAGTATTGAAAAAAATATATATTTTAAAAGTAAACAAAATGTATGCAACTAAATGATCTATGCATCAACATGTTTTAATCGCGCGTCTAGGAATGAAAAAAACTAAAAAATTAACTCTAGATCAAAATCTAGTTCCTATGCAGACTTCCCTAGAGGCAATTTAATTACCTACCATTTAATTTCCAAGGCGGGGGTTTCTTAAAAATTGTGAAGCGTGCGTGCATTATATATGCTAGAAATTAACCTCCAATTTAGATTAATCTAACTACGAAATCAAATGAAGAAAAACCAAAAAAAAACATAGCAACTAAAATCAATCTATGTGAAGGAAAAACTTTATATACAAAAGGAAATTCAAATCTGATTCACAAAAGTTGTCTAATGTGAACGTGCACACAATCTCTTGAAAATGATTTTTTTTTAATATAGGAATGAGAATAAGTCTAATCTACTTGTATGAAATGAAAATATGATCTATACACATACGTGCATGATTGAAATCAAACTTAATCTAATGAAAAGAAAGTAAATTTACGATAATGAAAGAAAATCTAGTCTAGGAAAGAAAGAAATCTTTAATCTATGAAAAATAGGAAATCTAATCTAGGAAAGCATTCAAAACACACTTATTAGAACTGAAATCTTAATCTACCACACACACTTGCATGAATGGTAAAAGTAATCTACTTGCATGATTGAAATAAAACTTAATCTAATGACAAGAAATTAAATCTATGCTAATGAAAGAAAATCTAGTCTAGGAAAGCAATAAATATTTAATCTATGAAAAATGGGAAATTTAATTTAGGAAAGCATTCAAAACACACTTACTAGAATTGAAATCTTAATCTACCACACACACTTCCATTAATGGGAAAACTAATCTACTTGTATGATTGAAGATATATGAAATAAGCAATGAAAGCACATGAAATGAAAGCAATGGAATCAATCACTCTTAACATGCAAAAACACACAAATGAAATGAGCATATGAAAACTTAATCTATGAAAGCATGTAAATGAACATAAATGAAATATAAACCAATGCTTCAAATTAAAAATATTAAACTATATATAAATAAAATTAAAAGAATATGATACATCTCACATTCATTAGATGGCCAATCCAAAGGAAATGATGATGGAAAGTGTGGAAACTCCAAATGCAAGAATAACCAAATCAAAGTGAAGATCACTCATGAGCATGGTGCTAAATCCAATTCTTTATTCAAAACATGAGAATAACTCCAAAATTTACACATTCCTTTGAGAGGATAAGGATCTCCTATTTATACAAAAACATAATAAGCTACCCCATTAATTAGGATCCACTATTCTCTCCCTAGATCCCTAAAACTCTCATAGAGTTACAACTCAGATAGGTAATGGTGAGACACATATCTTCTTTGACCTTTATCAAAATCTCCTTCCATATCTTGAAGGGAATTCTAATTTGAGCATTGGAGGCCACATAAGGGTGCCTTGGAAACTTCCAAATGACCTACACTTGTCATGAAACTCAAGCCACTTTAAGGTATTAGCAAGTATATGTCATTTTTCTAATATTTAATCATTAATTCGCTATAAACACTTGAAAAATATAACTTTAGGAAAATACAATTATGAACCCATATGATGATAGAGATGTAGGGTTATATAGTGACAAAGTGATCGAATTAAGGTGATAAAGGTGAAATGAGGGTGTGAATGAAGTGAAAATGTATGTCATTTTAAAGATATTTTGGAGACCTAACAGTTATATATACTCCCTCATCATATGACCAACACTTTTCACCTTGGCTCAACCAGCAAAGAAATAGAGAGAATATCTAGTTCTTTGTGGAGCAAAGAGTGGATCCAACGCTCCACTATTGGAGCTAGTGATGTACATTACATGTATGTGTCTCATAAAATTTACTTAATAACAGAAGCCTTTCAAGGCCAACACGTTCTTCACACATAACTTATGAATGTTTGTAAGACTATTCTGCGAAATTTTATACTTCATGTTTTCTTTTCACCTGTACTAATATAGTTGAATTATTTCGATTACTTTAGTGCTTATCTTGTTGATAATGTGATTTTAAGGTTGTAATTGTTCTCCCATCCTTGTGGACTATTTCCTAGGATATTAGACAGATCTTTCTCATATTAATATATGTGTAATTGTTGTCCCATCCTTTTCGACTATTCTGCAGTATATTAGATAAACCTTTCTTAAGTTGTTGTGTGTAATAACCGTCTCATCCATTGTGGACTATTCCACTGGGTGTTAGACAAAATCTTATGGTTCACGTGTGTCTCTTCCTGGGTGGTACTACTACCTCTCTCTTAGATGCTCACTTCTCTTCCTCCTCCCCTTTTGCAGTAGAAGAACCTTAACACACTTGTAATTAGAAACTCACCAGGCACACCCCCCTTGCTTTGCAAGCGTTCATTGGCATCACTATCTATTTTTGATAGCAAGATCCAAGGCATATATTTACGAGTAAGGAAATCCGTCCTTTGTTCCGGATGGGACTGCTACACAAAACTATGTGAGGTCTAATTGGGACTTCATATTGGGGAGATCCCCTAAATGTTGGTGGGTCTAGCACCATCAGTAATGTGATATATGAATTTATAACTGAGCTTGTCAAAATCCTTGGACATATAAATATTGATAAGTATGTCGAACATCTTGGAGGATTGAATGGAATGGATATGCTCATGAACCATGATGATGTTGTCTATTATTTTTCATCCCTCCACATAGTCAATATTCTGTGGGGATATTAGTGAGGGGAGCAGGGGTTTTAGGAGATTGGCTATGAATTTTACAATAATTTTATGGATTACATTTCATAGAGTAATGGGTTGTTATTTATAAGGTTTCGAATATTTGGAATATTTTGGGATAAAAGTGATAAAGGTGACTTCAAAGTTAGTGATAATGGAGGTATATCGACAAGAATCTTATACTACTTGCCACATGTCCTGCACCATAATTTTTCAACGGACTTGAAAAAACTCAGTTGTGAAGTCATCAAGGCTCAAATATTTCCCATTAGGCATTTACATAATAGTATCTTTGACCTCTTGAACGATATTTCTTTAAGTAGAAGGGAATTGTGTTCATCAAAAACCAACTTTGGGATATTTTTCGTGATTTCCTTTATGAAAGGTCACCTATCAATAGTAGATTTGGTGAGAATGGATTTTAAATGGTCTATAATATCATTGAAAATATCATAATGAATTTCCATTATTTGATTGTGGGAGTTTATGATCCTTAAAATGTGATTCTATTGCTTGAAGTTTACCATGGATAGGTGAAAATATTTGTTGTTATTTTCGCCTTATTTAAGCCAATGATCTCTATATTTATGCTTGTAAAAGATTTCTTATTGGATGAGCCTCGAATTGATTTTTTGTTGAACTGAAGCTTCTCTGGATTTTAAATTAGCTAAGTGGTTTTCCTGAATTATGGTGTGTTCAATTTTTTCCATCTCCTGAATCAAATGATGTTTTTCCTTGAAGATGTTTCCAAAATGTTTTATGCTCTAGTCCTTTAGATTTTGCTTTAGGTTGAAAGTGAAACATTACAATCACTTGGATGATTATGAAATCATTCCACCAAGATTCTATTTTTTAGATGAATTCGAGAAGTCTTAGCCAAATCTAAAAGGATTTTCCTTGGGTGAGCATCGCCAATCAAGAGAAAGAGATAGAGGCCAGTGATCATGTTAGCACATGGATTTGCATCCTTCTCAGCTGCACAATCTGGGCTTGAGTGATAATCCTATAGGATACAGTCATGTAAAAACCCTCATTCCCTATTTCCAAAAGATTTCTGAAAGGGATACAATGGATGTTGTCAAGATAATAAAGGAAAAATGAGAAAAGAACAGCAAAGGGAGAAACCCATGAGAAATTTATCCAGAGTTCTTCTTCACCTGCTAAGAAAGGAAACAAGGATAAAATCAGTAAAAACCCCTCATCAGGAATAAGGATTTAAGTAAACAGATTACAGACAAAGGAAAAATGCTCAAACACTGTCTAAAGAATGGTGTACTCGCCATAGGTAGAATATCAGTGGGCTTGTGCAGGCATTGAGCATTGCTTTTCAAGGCCTTAGCTGACATCATTGACTTATTTTTTCAGATAGCTTAAGGCATGGTTTACGTCAAGACACTGAGGAGAAGTATTCTTGCAGAAAAATTATTTTCCCAGTGAAACAAAAGGAATGACAATTTTGAGTACTTCTGTAGAGGTGTTGGAAGATTTATCAACATAAAGTACTGGTGATGTATACTGTCTACTCCTGAATGAAAACAACTTACAAGGGAAAGTGAGAAAACTTGGTCTTGTAGATGACACAGGTTATAAACTTGGTAGTTAATTTAAGTGAAAAAGTAGTTATTAGTTGCAGGAAAATGAGATGGAGGAAGCACACAAGGCCAAACATGAATAAATTTTATCAGAAATTGATTTAGAAGATTTACATCATTCAAATAACAGATAGTTGTTGGCATCCAAAACATGATGATGATAAGTTACACGAGTATACTATCCATTTTATCAAATCATTTAAATATGATGTAAAGTTGAAAATTAATATAAAAGGCTCTAAAACGGAATCATAGCTTCATTCTTCCTCCTCATTTGCTCGAGATGACCTCTCTCTCCTCAGCAATCGAGTTTTGGAAAAAACACCATCTTGTGGTTGAAAAGGCAGTGTGTCACTATTCTGTAGCTGAAAACATCACTTAAAACCTTTTTATTGCTGATTTTTCGAACACTGGAGCTGCACGTGAATGTTTTGAAGCCAACCACGTCTTTCAATTTTCCCTAGGACGCATCGAAAATATTGGAGCTTCTCCCACGCTACCTTTTTAGCCCAGAATCACTACGTTTTTAGCAAAACATAGTGTTTACATTTGAGGGATAAACCAGGAGTTCAGCATCTTCAAAGCAAAAATTTTATAGCTCCCTACAACTTCTCAACAGGTATTCTCATCAATATTTCAAGTGGTTTCCTCCTAAATGCAAAAAATTGACAAATTCAAAACTTTGCTACGGTTTCATGACACAGTGTTGCTTTTTTTGAATATTTTGATTCAAGGTACAAAAAATTTCTTCAAAATCTGATAGAATCACAATATTAAAACATTTCATCACCTTTCCCATCCCTTTCAAAACGTTTTTCCCACATTTGTGTCATTTTTCACATTTTTTCAAAACCCTCGTTACGTTTTAGACACCAGACCTACGTTTTGGCTTTCTCTGCCCCTTCCCATCATCCTTTTTCACCCCTTACACTTCCATAACCTTTATAATATCCCTCCACACTCCCTCAAATTTTATCAGAAATTCAGAGCTCATTTTCCCCTTTCATTCCCCCTCCATTCATCCAATGTTGAAAATATCTTGTTTCCCTGATCTGTATTGACAAATATAGCAAGAAAGGTGTCATCATGAGCACTGAAAAGGAGAAAAGGACTTATAATAAAGGAGGAAATGTAAGCCAGATTGAGTCATAAAAAACCACAAATATCATACAATCCCCTTACATAAGAATGCTATTTGAAGAAGCTGGTTGCTTCCCTTTTTTCCAAAAAATCCAAGAGGTAGGATTCAATGTGAAGTTGACTAGTGTATTTAATACTTTGTTTAAAGATAATGAAGTTATAATTGTTGGGGTTAAGTTCATAATATCTCCTCAAACCATTGCTTCTACCACCAACATACCTCTTCGGGGGGAGATTTGGTTTAAAAGGGATAATCTTGACTTAGAGTGTTACAAGAATTTTTTGAAAACACCATACAAATAAACTCCTACAGCCACCTTTCCTATGACACACTTGCGAGACAAGTACATACCTTTGATGAGGGTGATAATGTCATACTTTACTTGTGAAAACATATATTATTTTTTATATCAGTATCATATTTTCCTTTTGATGCATTTCACCTCTGCCAAGAAGATGAACCTCCAACATTTTTTGTATAAAAGTCTTGTTAAAACGTCTGAGAAGGTGAGAAGCAACGTAGGAGATCACTAGACTATTTTATTCCATCACTGTTTGATTAAAATGATCATCCTCCATTAGTTGTTAGATATTGACATGCCTTGGGAGGCATTTTTACAGAAACTTTCTAGTTCATCGCCTCTAACCTCCATGCCTCAGGAGGTTGGTTCATCTAGCAAAGTGAAAGCTACTCTTGCCGTAGAAGGGAGCAAAAGAGAAATTACTAGGAGCAAGGCTAAGAATCCAACCTCTGTTTTGGGTGAAAGGGAGAATGATCCTTCTCCTAAAATTCCAAAATAAATACCCTTACAGGAAGAAGAAGGTCAACAGGAAAGTCAAGAAGAACAAGTTGATCAAGCACAGTTTGAACATGATTAGGGATCTCATGCACCTAAATCAGATGAAGAGCTCCTCCAAGAGAAGGATGCTGAAATTGTTGAGTTAAATCAGAGGATTTTTAAATCCAACTACATGGTGGCTCTTTTACAACAAAAAAACATAAAAATATTTCAAATTCAATTAGAGGCTAGAAATATCAAAACAAGCACAATGGTTTCACTTGACAAAGGGAAGAGTGTGGTTGGTGATGTGGTAGAAAAGGATAAGAAGGGAAAACATGTAGACAAAGAGCCAAGGACACCTTTAACTAGAGGATTGAAGAGGAATTTTCCCTAAGAAAATGTGACATTCCAAATCAATTTTGAAGACACTTGAATATTTTTTTGTAAATTGCCCATTTTTCTAAAATCTACTGAAAGGGAAAAAAGGTAGCATGCCTAGGCTACCTTTATCGATGGAGGCATCCAAATGAAGAAAGGGTTGCATTTTTGGAAAGGACTTAGCTTATATATTTATGTTCTGCACTAATTTTCCTTCACCAGCGATCAGGTTTACACAGGAATACAAAAAAGTGCTTAAAAACTAGCTCTCTGCCCTCATTTCAGCACTCACAGACCAGTTTTGGGAAATGCATGTTTTGATTACTTTGCAGGATGTTTTGTGATCCAAATCCACTTCAGAGGGATATAAGACACCCTAATCAACCTCCAACATTTTTCATAGGTAAATTTTTCCAAAGCATCATCACCAAATCAGCTAAAGAAGTCCATGCTACGCACATGCTGCCTTTTCAGTTTCACGCTACCTTTTCAACAAAAAGTCATTTTTTGTTATCCTAAGGTGAAATTAATTTTTAAAATGGCGAGTGATGATGTAATATGATGTATTAAGTGTTTTTAATGTCTAAATAGCTTGAAATTCATTAATTATAATGATGTAAAGTCAAATGTATCTAGTTGGCGAAAAATCAGGGAATGGTTAGAACCTCCCTTGATTTCGGTTTTGTTAGAGAAAAAGGTGTTTCTAAGTACTAAATAGGTTAATTCAACCCCTAGAGGTGGGGATTTATAGTTTTGAGTCTATATATGTCTATGTTTTCATACAAATCAGAGTTGGAAAATTTGGAATCAGTTTGATTTTTCTAGTTGATCAAGGGAACTTGTACTCAGTTTTGGCCAAGCTAATAACTCAGTTTTGGCCAAGCTAATAACTCAGTTTTGGCCAAGCTAATAAAGAGGATTTGCAGCTACATTTATGGGATACCTGCGGTATTGAATTTCTTTCATAGTTTCTTCTTCAGTATCATTTGTTTTAATGTATTTTTCATATTCACTTTCATTTCTATGTTATGATCTTTTAGAAGTTCGAAATTCAGAATACATGTCTGCCATGCTCTGTTTTGGGTAACTGATCATATTTTTCTCATTATCTTCTGTCTAAGAGAAATACACCACTTATGCTTTTCTCATCCTTATTATAGTTTCAAAACCATTCCAGAACCATTTCCTTCAAGTGATTGTCATTGTACCTACCTTACCCCATTGATCCCTACAACCCTAACTCATTTTCCCTGACCTATCTTTCCTTGACCTAATTCTATAAATAGCCTAAAACCCTAATTTCTCCAGCCCTCCTGGCTTTGACCCTTTTGGAGAGATCCATCTCTGGCTTGATAGGGCTAGCTATCAAGTCAAAATCTTGGTTTGTGGTTACCTCTGTTTGGATTCCTTCCTCATCCTTGGGAATTTGGTGGAGTGATAATATCTTGGCATCGTTTTCGTGGAGGCGAAAGATCAGATCTTCCCTGGGAAAGAACGATAGTTTAGATCTAATTATTGATGGTGAACAATAGTTGGACACATATGAAGGTTGTACCGTTCACCTGGTGACTCCATTGAATGAAAGATCCAGAAAATCAACACTTCATGGAGACTCCACTGCATGAAGATCAGTAGCTTCAAGAATTTTCAATATGGAAACTGTTGCAAGAAGGTATGCTCCCATGAGCTAGGATCACATTCTAGGTTTCCGAAATAAAATTCCTAAGGTAGATTGGCAAAGGAATTTTTCTATGTTTAAAGATGATGATAGGAATGATGTTTCTTTACATCTGGTTAAATTTCACATGCATACACGCAAGTTGAAGGTTGAATTTCCTGAAGATTGTCTCTTAAATATGTTCATGGCTTCTCTGGAAGGAAGAGAACGATCTTTGTATGAAGGTTTTCCACCTGCCAGTATTTTTTCTCTTAGAGTTTTCCATTCAATATTTTTTGAAGAATACAAAGAGTCCTACCCTTCTTTGTCTTTGGTTAATAATTTTTGTGATCAATTTTAGGTTTTCATTCAAAACCTAAAGGACTCTAATGAGTTCATGGATGAAGAGATCTTGGAGGATTTGCATGAAAATACTTTTCATCACCAAAAATAGCGAGTGTTTTCTCTCATGGAAGAAAAAGATGATTTATATTTTCTTGATGTTCATAAAGACTTCCCATAGGAGACAATTCTTGCAGCAGTACAACAATTTGATTAGCCAAAGTTTCAAGAAGATATTCAACATCCTTGTGAATCTTTAGGAGAGAAAGAAGACAATTACCGTGTTATCAAAAGAAAAAATCATTTCTCCTCTGTATGAAGATGAGATAGATCAACTCCTGAATAGTCATATTACAGCCCAAGCTAAAGCAAGTTTGCAGTGTTCACAAATTCAAGAAAGCATTGGTAGAACTTCTTCCATTGTTGAAAATGAAAATCTAAGTTTAAATGAGGACAATCTTGAAACTAGATTTATAGATCATCATGAAGAAAGGCAATCTCCTTTTTCAATATTCATATTTGATGAAGTTTCTCCTGAACCTGATTTGCCTAAGTACGACAAATCTGAAGATAATTTTGATGAGGAGCTTCATGAAAATATACAGGAAATTTTTTGTGAGTAAACCAATTTATGATGATGATTCCCTGCAAGGAGATCAACTAACAGATATTTTTTTCTCTCATGAAGATGATAGGGTTTTCATGTTTGTTAATCTTGAAGATTTTTTCTTGTTTAAGGATGATTTAGACTATAAATTTGAGGAGTATAAGCCTAAGAGAGACAATATGCTAGAGATAGAATTATAGTTACCCATGATTTAGGAATTTACAATGAACACTCATATAGCAAAACGTTATACTTCCCTATTCTCTCCTATGGATCAACAACCAAGTGTTCTTTCACATCAGAATGAAGGGATCACTTGTAATATTGTTGCTAGATCTCAAGACAAGGTAATGCTTCAGGATTTTCAAAATCCCTTCGGCAATCTTTTGCAAGCATTGGAGAAGATGAATTTTGTCTTGTTTTTCAGCATAAGTCTTGGTTTTAGTTTTTATTGTGAGTTGCCTACATGTACATCATTCTACCTGCTCAAGGAAAGTGAGAGAAGAACTTTAGGAAGTAGCCATCTCCTGGATTAGTTACATTGGAAGAATCATTTCACCTAATCACCAATTGTACATCAGATTAGAGTAGTTTGGTATCATTTATGTTTGATTTTATTTTATTTTTAGCAAGTGTTGACAGAATTCGTCAAGGTTTGAAGCCTGAGGTGAAGTCCCTAAGGCTTTGATGATCTGTTAGTGTGGGTTGAATTTTGCAGTATGTGCGCTTTCAGTTTGTATAAGTGGTTTGGTTTTGGAAATAAAGATCAGTTTGCAGCTGCTTGTGACTCTATGCCAAAAATAAGAAGGCACTAATCAACGAGTTCCCAGAGGTCTGTGGTTCTAGACACCTCCTAAAAGGAGTTTCCTTCCCCAGTTGGAGCCGATGTTAGCACATGGATTTGCATACTTCTCAGCTACACAATTTTGGCTTGAGTGATAATCCTATAGGAGACAGTGGTGTAAAAACCCTCATTCCCTATTTCCAAAATATTTTTGAAAGGGATACAATGGATTTTGTCAAGATAATAAAGGAAAAATGATCAAATAACAACAAAGGGAGAAACCCATGAGAAATTGATCAAGAGTTCTTCTTCACCTGCTAAGAAAGGAAACAAGGAGAAAATCAGTAAAAACCCCTCATCAAGAATACAAATTTAAGTAAACAAATTGCAGTCAAAAGAAAAATGCTCAAACACTGTCTAAAGAATGTTGTACTCCCCATAGGTAGAATCTCAGTGGGCTTGTGCAGGCATTGATATTTTCTTTTCAAGGCCTTAGCTGACATCATTGAATTATTTTGTCAAATAGCTTAAGGCATGGTTTACCTCAGGACACTGAGGAGAAATATTCTTGCACAAAAGTTATTTTCCCATGTTCTCCAGGTTCCTTCAGAATTTATGGTTTCAAAACTATCTCTGTAGGCTCTTTAGATAAATCAAGTTTCCTTTAATAGAATCTGGCTCAGATATAATAGAATGTTGAGACATGGTTACACAAGAAGGACCTAAAATTTCCAAGGATTATCTTCTTATTTCAGAAACTACATGTGAAAAAAAGGAATGAAAAATTTGAGTACTTCTGTAGAGGTGTTGGAAGATTTATCAGCAGAAAGTATTGGTGATGTAGACTGTCTACTCCTGAATGAAAACAACTTACAACAAGGGAAAGGGAGAAAACTTGGTCTTGTAAATGACACAGGTTATAAACTTGGTATTTCATTTAAGTGCAAAAGTAGTTATTACTTGTACAAAAATGAGATGGAGGAAGCACACAAGGCCAAACATGAAGAAAGTATATCAGAAATTGATTTAGAAGATTTACATCATTCAAAAAAAAATAGTTGTTGGCATCCAAAACATGATGATGATAAGTGACATGAGTATATTTTCCACTTTATCAAATCATTTAAATATGATGTAAAGTTGAAAACTAATATAAAATTCTCTAAAATTTCATAATAGCTTCATTCTTCCTCCTCATTCGCTCGAGTTGACCTCTCTCTCCTCAATAATCGAATTTTGGAAAAACCGTCATCTTGTGGGTGAAAAGGTAGCGTGTCGTTACTCTTTGGATGAAAAAATCACTTAAACCATTTTTATTGCTGGTTTTTCGAACACTGGAGCTGCACATGAAAATTTTGAATCCAGCCACGTCTTTCAATTTTCCCTAGAACGCCTCAAAAATAGCGGAGCTTCTCCCACGCTACCTTTTCAGCCCACAATCGCTACGTTTTCAGCGAAACATAGTGTTTTCATTTGAGGGCGAAACCAGGAGTTCAACATCTTCAAAGAAAAAAATTTCTAGCTCCCTACAACTTCTCAATAGGTATTCTCATCAATATTTTGAGTGGTTTCCTCCTAAATGCAAAAAATTGACAAATTCAAAAGTTTGCTACTGTTTCATGGCACAGTGTTGCTTGTTTTGAATATTTTGATTAAAGGTACATCAAATTTCTTCAAAATCTGATAGAATCACAATATTAAAACATTTCATCACCTCTCCCATCCCTATCAAAACTTTTTTCCCACATTTCTTTTGTTTTTCACATTTTTCCAAAACCCTCGCTATGTTTTAGACACCAGGCCTGTGTTTTGGCTTTCTCTGCCCCTTCCCATCATCCTTTTTCACCCCTTCCACTTCCATAACCTTTCTAATATCCCTCCACACTCCCTCAAATTTTATCAGACATTTAGAACTCATTTTTCCCTTTCATCCCCCTTCCATTCATCCAATGCTGAAAATCTCTTGTTTCCTTGCCCTGTTTTCACAAATATAGCAAAAAAGGTGTCATCATGAGCACTGAAAAGGAGAAAAGGACTTATAATAAAGGAGGAAAAGTAAGCCGAATTTAACCACAACAAACCACAAAGATCATACAATCCCCTTACATCATAATGCTATTTGAAGAAGTTGGTTTCTTCCCTTTTTTCCAGAAAATCCAAGAGGTAGGATTCAACGTGAAGTTGACTAGTGTATTTGCAACTTTGTTTAAAGAGAATGAATTTATCATTGTTGGGGTTAAGTTCATAATATATCCTCAAACCATTGATTCTACCACCAACATACCTCTTCAGGGATATATTTGGTTTAAAAGGGCTAATATGACTTAGAGTGTTACAAGGCTTTTCTGAAAGCACCATACAAAGAAACTCCTGCAGCCAAATTTCCTATGATACACTTGCGAAACAAGTAAATTCCTTTGATGAGGGTGATAATGTCATACTTTACTTGTGAAGGAATAAATTCTTTTTTATATCAGTATCATATCTGCCTTTTGATGCATTTCACCTCTGCGAAGAATATGAACCTGCAACATTTTTTGTATAAAAGTATTGTTAAAATGTATGACAAGGTGAGAAGAAAGGTAGGAGATCACTACACTAGTTTATTCCATCATTATTTGATTAAAATGATCATCCTCCATTAGTTTTCAGCTTTCGGCATGCCTTGGGAGGATTTTATATAGAAAATTTCTAGTTCATCACCTTTAACCTCCATGCCTTAGGAGGTTGGCTCATCTGGCAAAGTGAAAGCTACTCTTGTTGCAGAAGGGAGCAAAAGAGAAATTACCAGGAGCAAGGCTAAGAATCCAACCTCTGTTTTGGGTGAAAGGCAGAATGATACTTCTCCTAAAATGCCAAAAGAAATACCCTTACAGGCAGAAGAAGGTCAATAGAAAATTCAAGAAGAACAAGGTGATCAAGCACAGTTTGAACATGATTAGGGATCTCATGCACCTAAATCAGATGAAGAGCTCCTCCAAGAGAAGGATGCTAAAATTCTTGAGTTAAATCAGAGGATTTTTTAATCCAACTACATGGTGGCTCTTTTACAACAACAAAACATAAAACTCTTTCAAAGTCAAGCAGAGGCTGGAAATATCAAATCAAGCACAGTGGTTTCACTTGACAAAGGGAAAAGTGTGGTTGTTGATGTGGCAAAAAAGGATAAGAAGGGAAAACATGTAGAAAAAGAGCCAAGGATACCTTTAAATAGAGGATTGAAGAGGAATTTTCCATGAGACAATGTAACATTCCAAATCAATTTTGAATACACTTGAATATTTTTTTGTAAACTGCCATTTTTCTAAAATTTGCTAAAAGGGAAAAAAGGTAGCATGCCCACACTACCTTTATCGATGGAGGCATCCAAATGAAGAAAGGGTTGAATTTTTGGAAAGTAATTAGCTTATATATTTTTGGTCTGCACTTAGTTTCCTTCAAGAGAAATCATTTTTACACAGGAATACACAAAATTTCTTAAAAACTAGCTCTCTACTGTCATTTCAGCACTCACAGACCAGTTTTGGGAAATGCATGTTTTGATTACTTTGCAGGATGTTTTGTGATCCAAAGCCACTTCATAGGGATAGAAGACACCCTCATCAACCTCGAGCAGTTTTGAAAGGTAAATTGAAATAAAGCATCATCACCAAATCAGCTCAAGAAGTCCATCATGCACATTTGCTGCACACATGCTACCTTTTTAGTTTCACGCTACCTTTTCAGCAAAAAGGCATTTTTTGTCATCTTAAGGTGAAATTAAATTTTCCAATGGTGTATGATGATGTAATATGATGTATTAAGTGTGTTTAATGTCTAAATAGCTCTAAATTCATTAAGTATAATGATGTAAAGTCAAATGTATGTAGTTGGAGATAAATTAGGGAATGGTTAGAACCCCCCTTGATTTCGGTTTTTGTTAGAGAAAAAGGTGTTTATGAGTCCTAAATAGGTGAATTCAACCCCTATAGGTGGGGATTTTTAGTTTTGAGTCTATATATGTCTATGTTTTTATATAAGTCAGAGTTGGAAAAGTTGGAATCAGTTTGATTTTGCTAGTTGATCAAGGGAACTTGTACTCAGTTTTGGCCAAGCTAATAAAGAGGAGTTGCAGCTAAATTTATGGGATACCTATGGTATTGAATGTCTTGCTTAGTTTCTTCTTTAGTATCATGTGTTTGAATATATTTTTCATATTCACTTTCTTTTCTATGTTATGATCTTTTACAAGTTAGAAATTGAGAATACATGTCTTCCATGCTCTGTTTTGGGTAACTAGCCATATTTTATTCATTATCTTATGTCTGAGAGAAATACATCCCTTATGCTTTTCTCAGCCTTCTTACAGTTTAAAAGCCATTCCAAAACCATTTCCTTCAAGTGATTGGCACTGTACCTAAATTTCCCCATTGATCCCTGCAACCCTAACTCATTTTCCCTGACCTAGCTTTCCTTGACCTAATTCCTTTATCCACTGATTTTCCCAGCCAAATCAATTCAAAACAACACTCTACACTCTATACCTAGCCTAAAACCATAATTTCTCTAGCCCTCATGGCTGTTACCCTTTTGTAGAGAGCCCTCTCCGGCTTGATAGGGCTAGCTATCAAATCAAAAGCTTGGTTTGTGGTTACCTCTTTTGGGATTCCTTCCTTAGCCTTAGGAATCTGATGGAGTGATAACAGATTTAATTTGTGAGTAGGAAGTATGTAGGCTTCAAAGTTAGTTCCTGAGATGAAGAGGGATTCAAATATGAGGAATTTGTTCAATCGAAAAGTGATTTGAGAAGAGCCCCCTATCTTATTATTTTAGATATGAATTCCATTAATAATGGGAGGGTCCACTAGATTGGCTTCATTGATAAAGTCTTTGAATAAAGATATTTCTTCCTTTATTATTTAGATTCCCCCTTTTTTCACCCGAAGAGTTCAAATTAGGTTGAAGTCACATTAGAAAAATTTAGAGGTAAAAAATGGGCCTCCTAAATAATATTGTAAAATAATAGCGGAAATAATAAAATAAGATTAGATTACATCATAAAAGTTTAGATGGGAAAGAGAAAAAACTTGTTTTTCAACTCGTATTTTCATCCTATCTCCCAATAGTTTTACTCAAATTTCAAGCAGCAACACTCATTGTATGCAAAATTTAATTCCTCATCTAAGGGGTACCCATGTTTCATACTTTCGATGGACCCTACTACACGAGAAATGAATAGATTTGATTGCAAACACATTTTTCATGTATTTTTAATTTTCTTCGTGTAGCATGGTCCATCGAAAGTATGCAACATGGGTACTCCTTGGATGAAGAATTAAACTATGCATCAAACAAGTGACATTAGGGGAATTTTGAGGTCTAAAATGGACCTCCTAAGGAAATTATAAAATAATAGTGGAAACCATAAAATAAGATCAGATTACATCATCAAATTTTAGAAGGAGAAAAGGAAAAACTGAATTTTCAACTCATCTTTTCAACTTATCTCCCTATGGGTTTACTCAAATTTTGAGTGGAAACACTCGTTGGATGCATAATTTGATTCCTCATCCAGGGAGTAACCATGTTGCATACTTTTTATGAACCCTGCTACACAAAAAAATTGAAATACATGAATAACATGATTGCAATCATGTTGTTTCATGTATTTCTCATTTTTCATGTAGTAGAGTTCATCAAAGGTATGCAACATGGGCACTCATTAGATAAGGAATTACATTTTCCATCCAACGAGTACTCCCACTCGAAATTTGAGTAAACACTTAGGTAGATAAGTTGAAAATAAGAGTTGAAAAGGCAGTTTTATTGTTTTATTATTTTTTTATTATTTGCACATTTTTACTCCAAAAATGGTGAATCATTCCCGATGGTTGAAATCATCATCTTGAATCTTATTGGTTCTTATAAAGTGTATTTTGGTTGTAAATTTTTCTTAGGAGGCCCATTTTAGACCTTAAAATTCCCCTAATGTCCCACTTGAAATTTGAGTAAAACCATAAGGAGATAAGTTGAAAATACGAGTTGAAAAAGTAGTTTTTTATTTTTATTTTTTAATATTTTTACTTTTTTACTCCAAAAAACGTGAATCACCCCCTTGGTTGACATCATCACCTTTAATCCTATTGGTTCTTATAAAATCAATTTTCGTTGTACATTTTTGTTTTTATGTCCATTTTAGACCTCAAAATTTCTCTAATGCCTCCTAATATCTAATGGAGAGGAATGATGAGTTTGAAAACAAAGTGGAGATGGAAAATGAAGATTTTTTATCAACAAGGGAGTTAGAACTGTAAACACTGGAGATTATGCCAAAGTGAGAAGAGACAATTGGATGAAAGTATGTCGATAGGATTCTTGGAAAAGAGGAGTTTTTCAGAGTGACATTATGAGGATTCTAGATTATAGAAAGCCCTCTCGAAGTACCTTTGGTTCTTTAAGTGAGATGGTCATTTATATTTCATATGTGCTAAAGAATGCAATGAAGGGTGTCTATTGAGAAATTGGTTTCCTGGGTAAGCAATATGTCAGGTTTTTCTGTGTGAATTTTGTTTTTGAGGAGCCTTTGCTTTTTTTTCCATTATGGCCCAGAGCATTCCATGGGATGAATTTTATCATTTGGAAGGGGTAGAGTTTTGGAATAATACATTCATGGGAGCGACCCTCCCATTGTTGACAACGTAATCACCTAGATATTGGACTAGGTGAAATTGGATTTTCCACATTTATTTTTGGGTTTTTTGGTAGGTTTCAATTGATATTTTGAAGCATTTATTTTAATACCTTGAGAGGAGGAGGGAAGGACGTTGGGGATCGACTTACTTGTAATTTTGACCTGCTATAGGATTTATTTTAGTACCTTGAGAGGAGGGAAGGGTATTGGGGGTAGAACTACCTGGAATTTGGAATTATCATAGGATTTATTTTAATAACTTGAGAGGAGGAGGGGAGGGTGTGTGTTATGAAAAAATGTCACAGAATAGAAGAAAATATAGATCAATGACTTAAAAATTATCCTCTTCGAGGGGGAAACCTCCTTTACATTACATAAATGAACAATTCTTGGATGATACAAATTATAAACCTCCTTGGTATATATAGGGGTATAAGAGGTCACAATATAATCAAAGCCTACATATCAATAATAATGTAAGGGAAAAACAATACAAATAATGGGATTTTATGAGGCAGAGCAATAAAAACATGGGGGATACATGGGCATAACAATAAAAATAGGGGGCTACACTAGCAATAACAATAAAGCGGATATACTAGTACTATATGGACCTAACATGCCCCTCTCCTTTAAAAAAATGTTGTCCTCAATGCCTGAGTAGTTACAGATGCTTCTATATGAAACTCTCATCCTCCCATGTGGAATATTCAACATGTAAGTTCTTCTAGTTAATGAGATACTCTGAAATTAATCGATTTCATACATATCAGGTTCTTGTTTCCGTAACTGCTACAAGATAAATTATGATTTTTCCTTCTTCATCAAGTTCTGGAAACTCTGTTTGAACTAGGAGTGTGTCACCGATAACCTTATTTAAGCATGAAACATGGAAAATTGGGCGTAATCAGGAATATGCAAGCAACTCCAATTTGTATTCCATAGTACCAATATTTTACAACACCGTGTAAGGACCATAGTACTTGGGTGATCATTTATTATCCTTCTTAGATTTTTTGAGGGACATTTGTGTCTATGGTTGTATCCATAAAAATATCAGGTCACCTACACAAAAAATTCTTTCACTATGATGTTGATCTTCCTATTGCTTCATTCGATTCTTGTGCCAGAGTGAGGTTATCCTTTAAGAATTGCAGAACTTGTTATTGATGCTCAATGCAATCTTCCACTGCTTGAACCTTAGAATTTTCTCTTAAATATGATGTGATGGATGGTGGATAATATCCATAAAGTGCCATAAATGGGGCCATTTTTGTTGCAGTATGGAAAGAAGTGTTATACAACCATTCGTCTAGAGGTAACCACTTGACTCATTGTGCTTTTTTTTCAAATAAAAAACAATGAATATATCCTTCCAAAAAAAAATTCACTATCTCAGTTTTCCCATCGGATTGAGGATGATAATATGAGCTATGAGATAATTAGCCAAGATAAGAAAATAATTATGTCCAAAAATTTCCATTGAAAATGGGATCCCTATCACTTACAATAATCTTTGGGTTTCCATGTAGTTTTTGAATTGTTTCCATAAATGCAGTTGAAACTTTACTAGCTTTAAAAGGATGAGATAATGCACAAAAGTGTGCATACATGGTAAGTCTACCAACTACCATCATGATTACACTCTTTCCTTCAGACTTGGGTAAACCTGTGATAAAATCCATTGAGATGTCTTCCCAACGCTGACTTGGAATGGATAAAGACTGCAACAGACTGGGGGCATTAATTGTCTCAACTTTATTTTGTTGGAAAACCAAAAATTTTGCCACAAACTTATAAATATCATATTTAAGGCCATTCCAAAAATAATCCTTCTTTACTCTGTGGTAATTTTTCAAAAATCTTGAGTGACCTCCTAAAGGGGAGGTGTGCAATTCCAAAAGAATAATTTTCTTGATTTGGGAATTCTTACAAATATATAAGCGATAGTTGTACCATAATGAATCATTTTTCCATTTAAATGTATCATATGTACTCGGATCTTGTTGCAACTTTTGAATGATTGCCTAAACATCTTCGTCATTATTCTATTCATGCCTTTCTTCAATTATCCAATCAAGTTAGATAATAGAAATGACACAAAGCAATGCTTCCACATCCTCATCCTTTCTTGAGAATGCATCTGCAACACCGTTTTTCTTCCCTTTTTTGTAGATGATTTCATTGTCATAACCCAACATATTTTTGACCCATTTTTCTGCTCTTTTGAAGATAATATTTGTTCCAAAAATTATTTCAGACTATCATGATTTCTTTTTACCTTGAAGTGTCTTCCCATTAGGTAAGGTCTCCATTGCTTTAGTGCATGTAGTATTGCCAACATTTCCTTCTCATAAATAGATTTTGTAAATACCTTCCTTTGATTGGATGACTTTCAAAAGAAATGGTTATTACTTCTTTCATTAAAACAAAACCAATTACATTTCTTGAGGCATCACATTCCACAATAAATGTTTTGTTGAAGTCTGGTGTAGCTAAGACTGGTGCTTGGCACATTGCCTCTTTAATATATTCAAAGGTATTAGTTTCTTCTGGATTCCAAGAAAATAGATATTTCTTTAGTAATGTTGTTAGAGTCACTGCTATTCTCCCATAATTCTTAACAAACTTGCAATTGTACCCTGTCAACCCATGAAATCCTTGAAGATGCTTTATGGTTGTGAGGATTCTCCATTACTTAATGGATTTATTTTTTTTAGGGTCTACCTTAACACCCTCATGAGATACAATATGACCCAAATACTCCACCTCATGTACTCCAAAGAAACATTTGTAGGTTTTTGCATATAATTTTTTCTCCTCCAATATTTTGAGCACCTTGTCAACATATTGAACATGATCCTTCCAAAACTTCCTATCGATTTGTATATCGTCAAAAAATACTAACAGAACTTTTCTAAGGAAGGGTTTGAAAATGGAATTCATCAAAACTTGAAATGTGGAAGGTTCATTAGTAAGGCCAAAATGCATGACCAAAAATTCATAATGACCCTCATGAATTTTGAATTTTAGCTTCAAAATTATTCAATCTTCATTCTAATTTGATGATATCTTGAACAATGATACAACTTGGTGAAGTAAATTTCTCCATGTAATTCATCCAAGAATTCATCAATGAAAAGAATGGAAAATTTATCTTTAATAGTGAGCTTGTTGAGCTCCCTATAATCCAGACACGTGCACCATGATCCATCCTTCTTGTGCACCAATAATATTGGAGTAGAGAAATAACTTTGAATAGGTTGAATTATACGTGCCTCTAGCAGTTCTGCAACCATACGTTCAATTTCACTCTTTTGGGCATATGGATATCTGTAAGGTCTGATTTTTGGAGGAACACTTCCTGGAATCAATTGAATATCATGATCATGATCACGAATAGGTGGGAAGTCTTTAAGAGTCTAAAAAACCTTGGAATTATTGTCCATGGATTTGTGGATATCTGGAGAAATAGATGATTTTGATGTTTGAACCTTTACTGAGCATAATTTTACAATGATGCCCCGTTGTTATTTCTTCAGAATATTTGCAATTCCATTAGAGATAATTATATTTCTAGGTTTCCCTATGATACCCCTTAATTCAAATTCATTTACTTCCCAAAAAAAATTCAATTAAAACTCTTGAAAATTAAAATTTATCGCCCCCAAAGATTGTAACCATTGGAATCCTAGTACAACATCAACACCACCCATTGGAATGGAAAGAATTGAACTATTCAATACATATTTCCCCATGGTTAGCTTGATATTATGACACTTTACAAAGGAATTTGTAGTTCCTCCATTTGCAACCATCACTTGACACTCTAATACTGGATATAGGAAGCAAACCAATTCCTTGGATATCTTACAATGAATAAAATTATGGGTTCTACCTGAATCAATAAGAACTACTACCTTTTTCTTCTTGATATATCCTTCTATCTTGAGAGTTTGAGGAGTGGTAATTCCTGCTAATGCATTACAAGATATGGTCGAATTCATTTCTTCTTTCTATGGGGTTGGTTCCTAGTGTATATCCTCCTCATTTGATGTTTCTTGTTCCTTTTCTTCCTCCTCTTCACAATATATGTAGAATAATTTCTTCTCAGCACACTTATGACCTTAGTGTATTTTCTATCATAACTGTAAAAAATCCCTTTTGCTCCTTTTTCCTCCAATTTTTGTAGTGTAAACCTTGTAGGTTGTGGAAGGGTAGGAGTAGCAATGCTTCCATCTATATAGTAGTGAGTGGAATACTTCTGTGTTTCCAAAGTTTTGATTTCAACTTTTCTTGCCACCCTAAATGCCTTCTCCAAAGAATCGGGTTCCCAAAGGCACACCTCATGTTCGATGCTATATTTTAAATTCCCTATGAAGACAGCAATCCTATGCTCTTCTGGAATATCATTTATGTTTTTGGAAACGTTTAATTTATGTTTGACCCTATGTTTAACCTAGGGTGACACATGTTTCCACGTAGTCTAGCACTTCGCCGACATTTTCACTCCCTTGAATCAAAGGAGTGTCTCACTCGAGGTGATCCATAACCATGAAAATGTTTAAGGGATCTATATTTTGCTATCTAAATAGCTTGCACAACAATTTTCACATTCATTCATAGCTACTTAGATTATACATTTCATAGAAATTAACCATAAACATAAAAATTTAAACGGGGGTGAAAAATACATAAACAAATAGCAAAAATCCCATTCTCATTTTATTATTAAAAAATCAAAGCCCGATTAAAATAGTATCTCTCCACTACAACTTCCGTCACATTACATACTTGCACACAAACTAAAATTAATAGTTAATATCATAGCTGGTCATTACATGCTCAGATTTTCTTGTAAGTTGTCTTTATCCCATACATATCAAATTCAAAACATTACAACAAAATAAAGACTCCGAAACAAATTCCAAAAACTATACAATGTTGTATACACTTTCAATATGATCTACACCTTGTGGTGTCGTCTAAAACTTGTTTCTTGTTTCCTTTCATCTTATTTTATAGTCGCGGTTGATTGATTTAGTCTTCAGGCCCTTGCTCGCTTGATCCATGGTTTTCCAATACCTGGGGCCATTATATTGGTTCTCTGCTTGACTATATCAAAATTGTCTCTAGCTTCTTCGGTGCATGCCCTTATTTTCAGTTGCGCAAGTCCAAAAACAAGTATTCCATGACTGCTTTGATTTCCTAGTACTCTAGTTCCAGAAACTTTGTCCAAAATGTCCTCCACAACTTTTATTACTTCAAAAATAAATGACCCAACATGCCCCAACCACAATCCATTGACTCGCCCTCAAGTTAATGTGTTTCTGATACTACTTATGTACTTTGTGCAAGTTGACTTCCGCTCGGATTGGATGTGGTACCTTCAAGTGAAGGACCCGACTTTGGAACAGTATGAAGAGAAGGCTCCTTAAAGTTGGTGAATGTGGAAACATAGGAGTTCCATGATTCGAGAAGTGTGTATACATTGGTTTAAAATTTTGTAACTATAATCACTGATATCATTGGGTTGTGATTGAATAAGTTCCTAAATCTGCTAATCAGCAATCATCGACAATGTGCTTAAGGTGATAAAATGTCTTTGTGCCTTCGGGAAAAGGTCGTGAAAAACTCGTTTGATTTCCTAGGCTGAATATTCCAATTGGTTGACATCTGCTTGATCTAGAAGTTTCTTCTTTACTTCCAGATCAAAGGTCACCATTGCTTTTTGAAATCGAATCTGGACGTTCTCACGTAAGGGATTAATAACTGCATTATTCTTCGCGAGAACACCAATTCCATAAGAAATTTAGCTAAATATTTGTTGTGACTCTTATATAACTTGTGGTAATGTGTCATAGACATAGGTGGTGGTTTGAATTTGGTCAATAATCTGATCGCAATAGAGCATCGAAGGATCTGACGAAGACTATTGCAAAATGTTGACAGTGTCCTGAAGGTCGATATGTTTCGAAACAAGTTGTTTACAGGTTGCTTCAACAATAGTGCAACATTCAGTAGGGGAGCATGTAACTAGATATTTTGTCTTTACTACAACATAGGGAGAAATAATAGGCCAAAATAAATGTAATTTAGAATGAACATCACTGATTTGAGTCTCTAATTAATCTTTCTCTAGGTACAATTGTGTTTGTACTGCAACGACGAAGTTTAGTTGATGCTACTACTCTTCACATGTGACCTGAAGGTTGGTTCACTAGGTCTCTATCTTAACTAACCAGTTCTCGAACTGAGAAACATAAGCATGAATAAATTGGAAAATTTGGGGAGAAGACCACCTATTGAGGGCGTCGACTGAAATTGTGTGTGCTAGTGCAAGTCATGATTGTAGTGGTTGGACATTAGAAACCGAGCAGTATGACTGGTCTTGCAGTGAATATTCTCTCTGTATAAAATCCTTTTGATTCTGTACAATTATATGAAGAACATGGGCTAGAATAAAAGTAATAAGTTCATGCTACTGAGCGGAAAACAACATCACTTGACGATACTTCTCAGGCTCTTTCATAAAATCAACCACTTTCTTAGAAGAAATGAATGAAGTGGTGGAAGAATATGGGTGAGGTGAAGTCGCAGTAGGATGAAGAGCAGTTGATTCTGGGGGAATGATAGTTGTATGAAAATTAATAGTAGTGACAGGAGCAGAGTCAGTTTACATATTTTTGAGCTCATCAGGGACGATGGGTGAAACAGGGTAATTAGGTAAGGTGGATTCTGAGGAATGATGCATCCATTCATAAGATTTTTGCAGGGATAAGGGTTTTTCTTCCTCAATGGGAACAAAAATATCAGTGAATATGGGCTTGTCATAAAGGTTGATGGAGGTGGATGCAAGGTTAGTGTTGTGGAGTTGGCGAGGTGAAATAGAAGTAAGGATGGTGGCAGGTGGAATGGTGGTTATGATAACGATTAGTGTAGTGGAGATAGGAGAGAGTTTATGTACATGAATATTTTTCTCAATGAAAGAGCCTACTTCAGACCAAGTAGCATAGAATGAGCTCACACACTCCTTAACCTTCTTCAATGGGGGCTATATACCTTCTGACAGATATTCTGAGTGCTTGCGCAAACATGAATGGGCATCTTCGACAAGTTTCATTACATCAAAGTTGTATAGGATTTGTCCATCCTACTTCCATGCTACGAACCCTGGCCAAGTGGCCAATTCAGAATGGAAATCATTCTCACTGATGTAGAACGACTTTGGGCGCATAGAAGAAGTGTCAAAAGAGACATGCATCGACCAAAGATAACAAGAACTATTTGAATAGAAGGAGCGACACCCATGAAATAGTTCTAGTCACAACATACATTTTATTGTACCAGTGGCCAAATGCAATATCATTAAACTATTTTTCAACAGTATCTTCAGTGCTTCACCAAGGTGCATAAGCATATGCAAGAGGTTCAAATTCCGGAATTATGGCAAGGTTGCAGCCTTCTGGGGCACACCATTTGTAAATAACAAGGGGAAGAAGAAAAAATCCAAAAATAAAATATGTGGACCGAGTATAAACATCATTGGTGGGCTCAAACAACTCGTAAAGGAGATAGCTGGACCAAATCAGTTGATCACCTCAGATGCAAGCTTCTTCAATGGAGATGGCATCCAATGAACATTCGCCTCTCATATAATGGTGCATGAGTTTGGTGGTTATAATTGTAGTAGCAACACGAACCGACATATTATTGATCATATCAAAGACAAATCCATGTTCTTTTCTTGTGGTTCCATACTTCTTATATAAATTATTTTCATTTGTCTTCCTACCACATATAGTAGGTTTCTGAAAATCAGAGCCAACATCAGCACCATAAGTGGAAAATGTTGTGATTTTGTGGATATATATAGCATGGATGGGGTATTCCCATTCCAACTAAAGAGAACCCCCATGAAGTCAACTGATCATGAACTTGGTGTAGCATATCACCTCACCAGCAGCTCCAAAAACACGTAAATTTCGCAGAAGGAGAGTGGACTGCTTCAAGGGATTTAATTTTGTTCTAAATTTCATGGTAGAACAGGCATTGGGGTGGGTATTTGGATCCTTAAAAATATCGGCCCGAAGTGCAGGGAACCGAGTGGGATCATAGAGGTCATTATCAACAAGATGGGATTAGTCATACTTCCCTAAGAGGTCATCATGACAGTGAATACGAGAGTCAATAGGGTACAAAATGACAACATGTCTATCTTGGGGAACTATGGTTACAGAATGAAGAGTGTACAAGAAAAAAATATTGGGGTGAAAAGGCAAGGAAGGTTCAGGGATAGGTGGTAGCGGAGCCAGAGAAAAAACTGAGAATGTGAGAAAAAAAAATATGGAAATGAAGATGAAGAGAGGGAAGTATAAAATAATCGACTGGGGGGGGGGGGGGGATTAACTGTTAGGTGCGAGCAATGTTAATTAAATTCATATTAATGACAGGATATCTAGACACATACCAAGGAATGTCGTGATGTAACAGAAAATATAATGGTATAATAAGATATTATTGGGAATTGGGAGATAGATTTGGTAACTAACTCAGACATGATTGGAAATAATTATAGACAAGACAACCATTAATGACACTCACAAGACAAGATATGAAAAAATCTCCCTGACCACAATGGGTTGCGGTGGGTTGCAACTGAAAAGAGATCACACTTGCAGAAAAGATAGAAAACCAAAACTATCAACTGAAAAAATATTTTATTGAGACAACTATCCTAACTCCTACCTACTACTCTTGTAAGGAGAGGACACTTTATCTTGAAGTTGAAGTAGAAAAATAGGGCTTCAAGTGAGCACTATTTACCCATCCAGAGAAAAGTGTACCATCTAATTGAGCAAGCCGAAAAACACCGGAATATTTAATTTCCGCAACATAAAAGGGCCAAGCCAATGCATTTGGAGCTTACGGAGATGTTTTGATACTTTTTTTCATAGAGTAATACCTAGTTTCCCATAGAAAATTATTTCTTCTTGATGTGTCGATCGTGCCAAGCCTTTCAGCACTCCTTCTCAACAATTTGATGAAAATAAGAAAGAAACAGGGACTCATCCAACTGCAATAATTCATGTACTCTCTCAAGGATGGACTTGTCTTTAGACATTAAATTTTCATGAGCAATGAAAATATTAGGAAAAATGAACCCAACAGGAACAACAAATTATTTTCCATAAACCAATTCAAAATGGGTATACGAATGCAGCTGCTTGAAATTAGTTAGGTATGCCCATAAAGTAGTATGAACTCGTTCATCCTAGTCATCTCTATTATCGGATCAAACCTTAGTAAGTCTCTTCTCTAAAATTTTATTAAAGTCTTTTACAGTCCCATTGGTTTGCGGATGATGAGTGCTCTTGTGGTACTGTATCATGAAATTTTGTAGTAGATCATGGACTATTTCATTAATGAAATGGGAGCCTTGGTCACTTGTAAGAATTTGTGGACAACCAAACATGGTAATAATGTTTTCAAAGATAAATTGAGAAACCATGCGAGTAGTGCAATCTTTAACTGGAGCAGCTTCCACCCAAAGAGTTAACTAATCTGTTGCGGTAATGATATATTGAGTGTGTGAATGAAGAGAAGGAGGGTGAATAGGCCCAATAAAATCAACAAACTAATTTTCAAAATAAGCAAGAGTTTGTACTGAATGCAAGGGAATTTCATCCTGATGCGATGGTCAGCCAAACAGTTGATAAAAATCTCAATTCTTTGTATATTCTTTCACATCCTTGAAGAGAGTCGGCCACCAAAGGCAAACTTCCAGGACCTTTTGAGCAGTACATTTCCCTCCAATGTGACCTCCTGCAATTCCAGCATGGCATTCCCATAATACACATTCACGTTCATGATCAAGGATACAATGGCGTAAAATTTGATCAAGCCACATCTTATATAGTTGTCCTACAATGAGTTGATAGTCTGCATCCCTAACCACCAAATGCTTCTTCTTTATCGTAGTATAATCAGAAGGACATTGACTTGTAGCAAGAAAAGTGAAAATATCTTCTAAGTAACCAGGGACATCATTCATACGAATAAATGAGCATCTCACAACTGATCATCAATTGATCCCCCGATTCTCTTGATTCGAACCTGGAAAAATGGTCTGGCCCCACATTGGACCTTCCTGGCTGGACAATCACTTCAAAAGTAAACTCTTGAAATAACAATAACCATTGACATATTATTCCTTGAAGCACAAACTTATTGACTAAATATTTCAGTGTTGAATGGTCTGTGAAAAACTTGAATGGACCTCCTAGAAAATAAGGTCTAATTTTTTGGAGAGAATAGACCATAGCTAAAGCTTCATGTTTTGTTGTAGTATAATTATTTTCTACATTGGAAAGTTTTCTTCTTGAAAATTATACAGTATGATCCAAGTTCCCTTCACCTGGTTGTGTTAGTATATCCCCCCGCATTGGAAAGTTTTCTTCTTGAAAAATATATAGTATGATCCAAGTTCCATTCACCTGGCTGTGTTAGTATATCCCCCAAGGAATTTCCATATGCATCAACATGAATGTGGAATTATTTATTCTAGTAAGGGTAGACCAGAATGGGTGCACTTGCAAGCTTCTCCTTCAATGTATCAAAGGAAAAATCACATTATGTAGACAAAAAAAAGCGTTCAAATTTGTTAAGAAGCTTCCCAATTGGAGTTGTAATTGAAGCATATTTTTTTATGAACCTGTGATAATAACCAGTATATCCCAAAGTAGAACGAAATTTTCAAACAAAAGTGGGTGGAAGAATATTGAGTATTACCGTGACCTTGGCAGGATCCACACAAACTCGCCCCTTGGAGACGATATGCCCAAATAATGTTCGAAAAGGCACAACAATAATGCATTTTTTTAGGTTCAAATATATTTGAAGTTGTTTGCACCTATTGAACATAACCCTCAACAAGATAGGGTGATTCTTGAGCAAATTATAAATAATCTAATCATCCACGTAGACTTCAAGAAAATTATTTATATTTTCACAAAAAGAAACAACAATAATGCACGAAAAAACAGTTGTGGAATTATTTAACCCAAAGGGAATAACATTATAAGCATAAGATCCCCATTCAGTAGTGAACGTAGTCTTCTTCTTATCTTCTTCCACAATGTGGACTTGATGATACCCCAAGAAACCATCAATAAAAGAATAAGCTTCATTACCCCCTACATTATCCAAGACTTAATCGCTAAAAGGAGTTAGAAATGAATCATGCATACATGTATTATTGAGACTATGATAGTCAATACACACTTGAATTTCTTTTCATACCTTCTTATCCTGGATGAAAATGGGGATTATCCATTCAACTTCATCAACCTGGAGTATAAGACCATCAACTAGAATTTCTTTAATTTCTCCTTGACTCGTGGGTTCAACCTGTAGGGACGATACTTAAGTAGCTTCATGTCTAGCTTCAACACTATTTTTATCTCTCTCAAATCTCCTTTAATTCCCTTTATTTTTGAGACAGAACAGGAAAATAAATCCTCATATTCTTTGAGGAGATTAAAAAATTTCCGAGTGGTTTGATCATCCCAATAGTCCCCAATAGAAGCAAGCTTTGGTTTCTCTTTTTTCTCAATATTCATCTTTTTAAAATTAAGAGGCTACAGATGCAGAGCATCAGGTATAGGACCCTTTTTAATTTTCCGTTCCCCTTCAGACTCTTTAAAGGAAAAATTTCAAATCTCCTCCAGACAATCATTTTTATCTTTATTAACTTTGTTGCAAACCAAAACTTCATGAAACCCCGAATTATACTGGTGTGAAAAATCTCCATACCTGCTGCATTCCGCTAGAGCATCACCACCTCAAAAAAATACTCCTCTGATACCTCTAAGGGCTTGCACTATATTTTCTTCAGCATAAGAAAAGGAAAAATATTTACAAAAATGGGCAGTCAACACGTCCCAATCCATTGTTTGGTCTTTCAATTCCTCTTGCAAATACCAATATTGCAAAATATAAATAGATGCAGCCACATTTCAACTGATATGCCATCAACCTTCCATACAGAAAATTAGTGATCAACATGCTCTTGCGGGCAAGTACGACCATCATAAGTATGGATTTGACTGAAAATCTCATTTAGGGGAAGAAACCGATAAAGAAGATTAAAATTAATGGTGCTCCAATCTTGAAGATGATCCCAATGGGATGCCTACGATCTTGCGGGAGAACCTTGCAAAGAAACATTCATTAAAGATTTTTTTTTTTTACTTTCTTCTATGCAAGAGTCAATTTATTTAATAAAATTTACAACATAATTAGTACCATTAAAATAGGATACTCATGTACCTCAGTACCAATATATAAAACACATCGAACAATGGCGTAATGTCAGGAGGGAATTTCATGAGCTCCCTGTTACCAATATTCCATCGCAACCCTAGATCCAACTTTATTACTTTGAATACTATGCCAACTAATAGATAAATCTATTATGGGGTTAATATATTATTCGCGCATCCAAATGGTAATTTGATATGATTCGTCCAATAAATTACAGGACTCAACATCTTCCATTGGTTCAATAAATATCATACCATGATAAGGTTCAAGAGGTTGTATAACTCACATGCCATCCACTTCAAAATTTATAGTTTCCTGGTTCAAATCAATGACTGCATAATTCTTGAAAGCCCAGTCAATGTCAAATAAAGCTAGATATGGATATTTGTCCCCAATACTATCAATAACTTCAAAATTTTCATGAGTTTAGACACCGGAAACATCAACTTAAAAATTCTTTAATATGCTAACAGGAAGAATAAAATATTGATTTTCCATCCTCAACTAAATAGGGGAAAGTACCAAGTTGGGTTTTTCGAGAGATTCCCAGGTTTTTTGTGGTGGAATATTGACATCCAAGTCCAAATCCAACATGGAGTCCTTGATTTGAAAACCTACAACCTGAGCCTTTATTAGTAACTCGTATTCCGTCGTACTCATCTGGAGATTTTCTCAGGTAAATTTGCATAAATTGGTTCTTCAAAAAACACATCATCCTTAACAATAGCCTTTAACATTTTATGCAACTGACTGATGAGTTGTTCATCGTTCAATGTAGAAATAACTTAAACAATTCCATTATTGGTTGGAATTGTTCTACAAAATTCTTTTCCTCCTAGATCTTTACGTGCTCATGTTGTTCCCTACTAGATCCTTGCAAAGAAATCAACCGTTAGAAAATTTCAGCTGCATCCTTATAGTACTCCTTGTGCTAATTTGGATCATAAGTATTATTTGGAGATGTGGGTCTTATAATGGATGATTGATCAAGAGTTCCAATATCAGCTTCAGTATTCTTCCCTCCCCTTGTAACAACATTGATATTGGGCTACTTTGTAGGACTAGGATCTTAAGGTTCCACACAGACTAAATTAGCTCCTTTGTCCTGGTTGTGTTCCTCCCACCGAGCAATAATTTTAGGACAATATTCAGTTGCATGGATATTCACTCAATAATATGAACATGAAGTTCTTCGTGGCATAGGGAATTCTCTCACAACATGGCCTTCCTGATCACATTTATAACACTTAATCGAGCCTCTTCCACCCTTCCTTCCTCCCTTGGGAGCTCCTCCTCATTGTCCTCGAGGAGCATTGTTAACATGGAAAGAAGTATGTTCAAGGCTGTCAAATAAACCGTCCAAGGATCGACATTGATCCGTATGATGATTGGGTGATCCAAATAGCTCACAAAACAAGTTATTGGTAACATTGGACTGCTTCTGTAGAATAGGATATAAACGAGCTAAATGACAAAAACTTTGACAAATTTCACAATAATAATTTACAAACATACCTTGGGACTAAAAAATGACTGGAATTGTGTATGACCCTGATAAGGAAGAGCAAATGAAACTTGCGCAACTCTAGGAGACTGTGGTGGGGGAGGTCCAATTGGCCCACTAGACGGTCCTGGTACCCTTAGTCACGAGCATTTTGTAACATGATGTCCTTCAACCTGGAAATAGGTGCACCAAACATGAGGTCTCATATGATGCAAAGGTGCAAGATATTTAATTTTTCTGTCAGGGTAGAAATCGGATTCTGAAGGTCCATAATAGTAGGATTTTTTGAAGAACCACTAATTCTATAGTGTTGGGGATAACTAGCCTCAGCCTCTATCTGCATTGCCTACACCAAGGAATATTGAAGTGTATCAATCTTCTGTTGATACAATGAGATGTGAGTCATTTATAATAGGGCATTAATGAATAAATATCTCTGATGATGTGGATCAATGGGATACGATAATTTGCTTATGGCATCGTTAAAACACTGCATACATCTCCAAGAAGACTCCCCCTCCCATTGGATAATATCCAATAATGCCACTAATCCTTGCTGATTTGACTGTGGTAACTTAAATTCCTGAATAAATTATTGTTTATCCATATCTATACCAGCATTGGGGATAAAATTGATCTATTTTATCAACCACCTCAATGCTCTATTTGGCAACATAGTTTGAAATTGTAATATCCCAAAATGGGGATGCAACAATACATGAACACAAAACTAGAAATAGCAGTGAATAACATCATACCAAAATGTATGGAAACCATGAAGCCATTTTATTATGTAAGTCAACAGCAAATAAGTACAATAGAAGTGAGCACAACTCAAATAATTAAGGCAAACAAGCCTCCCATGAATACATATGCCAAAAGTGAAATGCTGCTATATTGCAGAATGCTCATGAACAAGTACAGCACAGTCATAGATGGTACACTACTACTGGAAATGTGAAATAACATAAATCTGCAAATATATGGCTCATACAATGTTTTGAGTGAATATCTAGACTCTCAAACACAATTTCAAGACAATCCGAAAAGGATTTCCTTAAACATGCAAAAAGTGCAAAATGTCGGAATGCAGTCCTAGGACTGAATAGTAGTTGCAACTCAATAACTGGATGGATATGGCTGAATATTTTTCGCAAGATGAATAAACCTCCTTCAATGGATCTTCCAAGTGAAAGGTTTATCCTAACACTGAAGATCTCACCCTCTTATCAAACACTGCAACCCCTCACTACAAATGGTCACAGAAATAACGCAGTCAAGGAGAGGGACTGCGCTGTAGGAGATAGAAAATATGTTGGCCAAGTGCCAAGATGTAAAATCTGCTCCAGAATCTTCCTCAATGATCTCCCAAAGGAAATAATTCTTCCTCCTCTGAAAAACTAGCTCCAAAAGTGGTGTTCTCAACCCTCCACTGTAACACCCTGCAACACAACCCAGCTCTAAACAGAAAATTCGTTGTAGCTAAAGGAGGTAGCTTGGCCTCAAGCCTGAATGTGGAGAAATGAAGTAAAATATCCCTCAAGAGGCCTCTGAATAAAGGAGAAGGAATTCCTAAATAGGAATGCCTTGTGCTAAGCAGCACAACAATCTCAACTAAACAGTTGAAGAAAGCACAATAGTCATGCAGACCACAAATCCAATCATCAATAACATGTCTTGCTATGGCTGCCTTTCCCTCCTTATATACAAGTGGAAGCCTTCTCACCTTGGGTCCCACTAATTAGGGTTTCCTCCACCAAGGAATATTCCTCCCACTATCACTGCGATATCTCCATAGATGATCTCCATCTTCCATTCCAACGTTGTTGACTTGGTCAAACTTGACCTTGTCCACATGTAATTGCCCCTGTTCACACATGAGGGTGTGAAATCCAGATATTATAATGATCCATTTTCACATCATAAGGTATTTTATTCCCATTTTAGAAATGTATGGGCCTCCTTACCCATTTATTCATCTCCTAGGTGTGCAAAAGAAAAAATCTATATTCCAATTAACTGCATGCTAATTTTGGAATATTACAGTCCTCCCCTCCCAAATGTTGCTTTTCCTTAAGCAACTACAAGGATAGAACTGAGAAGTCTCCCCTCCTCCTCATGTATCATCTACATATGATAAAATCCTCCAAGGAATAAGATTTTGTCTCATCAATAAATCTCCACATTGCCCCTCCCAAGCATGCAAGCTAGCTTTTGGTGAACATCCCAAATAGCTATCATCATGAAGAAGTAAAATACTCAAGGAGGCAACAAGGTGTTTTCTAGAGATCCCTTTGAGGCATGGGATCTGAAATTCATTAGGAACTATCATTCCCACGTGGATCCTCCATCCCCAAGCTATCATCCATACAAAATGATTCACCCTCCAAAATGGTAACTCATGAAAATCCTCCTCCACCTTTGGCTCCTACAATGTAGGTGGGCTGAATAACTGATCATGGTAGACAAAATAGCCTACCCCACGCTGTCCCTCTCTCCAATTATGATAAGTGTAGAGTAGCTTCCAATCTTGGGCTGAAATAATGTTGCCTTCAGGTGGCAAGAAGAATACTGGATCTCCAAAGATATTTCCTCCAATGTTATGAATCATGCTGGCCCAAACCATCCCATATATGATGAATACGAAATCACCACCATATGGCATCCAAATGAGAGGAATATTGAATGTTTCATGTAGTGATGGAAGGTACCAACAATTTCCCAAGTGGTTACAGCGCAGTTTTTCTAACTGTTGTTGCCAAACATAACATGGCAAGCCATCTCCAATACTCCTATTGAAGCATGGAGCATAAAAAATGTGGGAATTTTCATTCTCCATGGACATATCCAAGCAATATGTATCTCCTCCCAACATGCTCCCCACAAAGATAAGTACAACACCAATATAGGGAACCATAATGAGAATCATACTAGCTTCCATATGTAACAAGGGAGAAGGACAATGGTCCCTCAAATGCAACCAGCGCAGTTTTACTCTCAACTGCATCAGAAAATATCTTGATGGGTGGCTTCCCAAGCACTTTCTTGCTGCCCCAATCCCCTCACAAGTTTGGAGGAAGTGTAAGGTGTATGGTGCAAAGTGAGCATGCCCTGCATAAGATATAATCTCCTCAAGTCCTTCTAGGGAGTGGCCATCAATACTACTCATGGCCTCAAGTAGACCATGAAGTCTAGAAGGAAGAATTCTCCTTATTTGAGAAATTTCCTACACATACATGGTTAAGGAATGTACATATTCATTATACAAATCATTATGCAACCAAACAATACCCTTACCATATGTTTTTCTCATGAAAATTGAGTGGCTCATAGATAAATCCCCTCTCATTCTCAAAGAGAAAAGAGGTGGCTATGATAACTCCACCAAAGCGTTATGTATCTCCTCCATCTCCATATGATCCATGCATCTCCTAAAAAGCTAATATATCTCCTCCTCAAAGCTTTCCCAAGTGTACCCCTCCATGATGGTGTGGTATGCTCTCATAGAATAAGTGTGGCTGAAGAGAAAATCTTCATTAGCTGCTTTTAGTAACTTCCCCTTGAGCTTGGAAGCTCTAGGTAAGAAGATCCTACCATGATAGTATATGACCTCATCTCTGACTGAATATCCCTCCTCATGCAACTGGTCATCCAATATCATACAAGTAGAAATATCCTTGGAATAATCCACCAATAGTTGGGATTTCCAATATGGATCTATCCTCCATAGTGACAATGCTGATGATCTATCACAAAGGACATATGTTAGATGGTTTTCCTCCTCTTTGACATTCCCCATGCCAAAGATGCAAGTTGGAAGGCTGCTATCCTTCCCATGCTACTCCTGCAACAACGCAGAATCTGAAATGAGAGTGGGTAATGATGATTTTGAGAGAATGCCTCTCTTCTCCTTGAGTCTACCCAAGACTCTCAGCATTGTATCAAGCTATCCCAAGGTCTTCACCCCTCTAGAATCAATGAGTGGTGCATCCAAATTTGAAGCATCCCTCATCGTCTGTTGATCTGGCGGTCTCTCTGGTGAAATGCCTCCATGCAATGAGACATCAATATCAAGAGTAGACTGCATATATGAATGGGCAGCCTTGTCCCTACCCTTACTGTGCAAACCAGTCTTCCTCCTCTGTGCATCAACCCTTAGAAATGGATAGGGGTGTGTGCTCCTCATCATATGATGTTGGTCATCCTCCCTACCTCCTCCTTCTATCTACATGGTTTCACAATATATCAACAATGGAACATGTTGATCATGGGTTGTGACTTGATCTCCACATATGATATCTTGGGGAATTCCTTGCAATGATACAAGAATCCCTCTTGTGGGAGAAAGTGCTCCATCTACCTCTGCATGAGGTGCTAGATATGCTCTAGATATGACAGAGTTGTTGCCCCCAACCTTCTCTTCCTCTTGAGTATGAATGGGAAACCTTCCAATAACTGGATCCTCTTTTGAAAAAGGGATCGCCATTCCCCCTTGTTCAAGAATATGAGATAGAGGTCTTGCCTCTAGCAAGGTATTATGCAAGATTTCAGCCTCCTCAATATTTTTCTAAAGTGGATTTGAGTTCATATGTTCCTCCAATACATGCAAATTTTTTGTTTGTTTTTGTTTTTTTAGCTCCACCACATGTGTTTCAGAATGTTTACCATCAAACCTTTCCACTAATATCTTAGTGAAATTTGTATAAAAAGAAGTATTTTCATTTCTTAATGAAAAAGACTCAAATATCCACCATGAATAGGCCTTACCTCCAAAATGCAGCGCTGCAACTTTGATGGCTTCATCTTCAGATACTTGGTGCTGCCGCAAATAAGTGTCTAGCCCCTCCACCCAAGCTGTAGCTGAACATTTAGGTGAACCATCAAAAGTAGATAGAAAAAATCTATCCATATTATGCTGCTTGCTCCTCTCCACCTTGATCTTGCAAAACTCTTGGAAGGTGATGTGATCTCTAAACTTCTTAGTTTGAGATTCATATTCTTGCATAAAATCACTAAGAGTTTCCCTCCTAGGCATCCCTTCTTCTTTCATCTCCCTCATAGTAGATCTGGGCATATGACTGTGCTACGAATAAAAATGTGTGGCTACATGCTCACACTAATCATGTGAAAATCTAGAGTTTGCTTCAGATTCAAACTCTCTTGGATATTCTCTACACATCTCCCTTCTCATCTTTTTGAGATCTCCTCTAATGCTCTGCATAGTTTGAGAAATAAGCTTGGAGAGCCTCTCTTCCTTCCTTCCTCCAAATAATGGAGTCTTCTTTTTTTCCTTTCTGTACATATCTTCTTTTTCTTGTCCTCTTGATAGCATAATGGCAGAGATCCACAAGCTGAGCCAAGATTATGCTCTGATACCACTGTAATATCCCAAAATGGGGATGCAGCAATACATGAACACAAAACTAGAAATAGCAGTGAATAACATCATACCAAAATGTATGGAAACCATGGAACCATTTTATTATTTAAATCAGCAGCAAATAAGTACAATATAAGTGGGCACAATTCAAATAATCAAGGCAAACAAGCCTCCCATGAATACATATGCCAAAAGTGAAATGTTGCTATATTGCATAATGTTCATGAACAAGTACAGTGCAGTCATAGATTTTACACTGCTATTGGAAATGCGAAATCACATAAATCTACAAATATATGGCTCATACAATGTTGGGAGTGAAGATCTAGGCTTCAAAACACAATTTCAAGGCAATCCAAAAAGGATTTGCTGAAATATGCAAAAAGTGAAAAATGTCGGAATGTAGTCCTAGGACTGAATAGCAGCTGCAACTCAATAACTGGATGGAGATGGCTAAACATTCTGCACAATATGAATAGACCTCCTCCAATGGATCTTCCAAGTGAAAGGCTTATCCTAACACTGAATATCTCACCCTCCAATGAAACACTACAACCCCTCACTGCAAATGGTCACAGAAATAACGCAGTCAAGGAGAGGGACTTCACTGTAGGAGATAGAAAAAAAGTTAGCCAAGTGCCAAGATGTAAAATTTTCTCCAGAATCTTCCTCACTGATCTCCCAAAGGAAATAATTCTTCCTCCTATGAAAAACTAGCTACGGAAGTGGTGTTCTCAACCCTCCACTGCAACACCCTGCAACACAACCCAGCTCTAAACAGATACTGCGTTGTAGATGAAGGAGGTAGATTTGTAATATTCATAAAATCATCATGCAGCTAATAGGAATATTAGATTTTGATTTTTGCACATAGAAGATGAATAAATGGGAAAAGGACCCAATTTTAACGTGTATTGACATAAAATCCCTCTTGGTGTAAAAAGGGGATAACTTGGTGGCTGGATTTTTCACTTCCCATGTGTGAACAGGAAAAGAATCATGTTGATTCAGTCAAGTTGACCAACTCAACAACGCTTCCTAAGAGGGTGTGGCTTGCTTGAGAAGACAACACAGTTTTGGAGGGAAAGTATTCACATGGTGTTGGAAACCCTAATAGGTGGGACCCAAGGTGAGGAGGCTCAAAACATTTATAAGGAGGAAGGTAGAAGACATTGGAGGTTAGCTTATGGATTACATTTTCATGTCTACTTAGACACTTGAGCATTCTTCAGTTGTATAGATGGGTATGCAGTGTTGTTCAGCACAAGGCATTCCTACTTGGGAATTCCTTCTCCTTCATTGATAGATCACTTGGAGAAGTTTTGTTCTTCATTTTCCCACATCTGGGCTTAAGGCCAGGTGCCTCCTTCAACTACAATGTTATTCCTGTAGCAGGAAACACTGTGTTGTTGGGTGTGCAATGGGAGACTTGCAACACGAGCTCTTGGGCTTATCTTTTAGAGGAGGGAGTTCCCCTTGCTTTGCAAGATATTTTTAAGAGATCTGGAGCTCATTTCAAATCTTGGCATGTGGCAAACTTAGTTCCCATCCATTACAATGCAATTTACTAAGGAAACTATGTGATTTCTACCAGAGCAGCAGTTGCATGGTTTGATCCCTTGCTGTTGAGCTCATTTCTTGGAGAAAGGGCCAACCCTTCTCCTGGAAAGCTATGTATTACATTCTTCTTCTGTCGCTTGTATATTTCAGTCATATTTATTCAGTGCTACAGTAAACTGCATTTTTTAGATCCATATCTACATATCTGCACTTTTATACATTGTACTCTCATGTAACCCTTGCCGGGTGATTTTATTTTGTATAGAAAGGAAGGAATCTCCATTTTCTCTACAATTTGATGATTGTACACCCCTGATATCTTATTTGTTATCATTTTATACATAAACCCTCATTAAAATAACGGAATCCTTGCTTTAGTACTTTCTGCATGAGTTGGGCTATGGGGTTTGGGCTTGTTTGAGCTGCATTGACTTGGGGAGATCTGTTTATGTTAGCTAGAGTGATTTGTTTCACTTATAATTCTACATGTGAGTCATATATCATGTATTCTAAGGGATACAAGTCCCATTTCTCACTTGTACAGCGTTATTTTCTGAAGACGGCTATTTTATGCCCTATGTTGCTACATTTCCCCACTTGGGAAGGAGAATATAGACCATATTATTGCTGAGGTTCTTATATCTACTGGTGAGATGTTCTTTCACACCTAATGAGCTGCTCTACATTGTCATGCCCATGATTTTCTGAAGCTCCAAATTTGGGATATCCTAAGATATTCCATTTGTTGTAGAAAATTCCCATTTGGGGATAACACAATGGTATCAAAGCTGCCATCTTGGCTCAGCCTGTGGATTTTAGATCCAATCAGAAGATAATAAGAAGAGGAGAAAAAAATTATGGAGAGGATGAGATTACTCTCATCCATTTTCAAATCTAAGAAGAGCCTCTCCAAGGAGGTTCAACCGATGAAAGAAGAAAGATGCAACGAAACTCCAAGAGGGTTTCAAGAAGGAGAAAGCTGCAGTGAGACCTCTAGAAGGTTTCAAGAGGAAGAATAATATCCATGCACTTCCTATTCTCATAGAGGAATTGGAGAGCAAGAAGACCACTTAGAACATGAGATCCTGAGTGGGTATTTGGCAGAATACAAGTGCCAACCTAGGGCTTCCAAAGAGACCCTAGATTTTCCTCAGTTTATTCAACTGAGAGAAGAGAGAAGACCATGCAGTAAGAGGATGATAAGAGGCAACAAATTCCTATTATCTACATTTGATGGATCACTCGAGTGTGTAGCAAAGACTTGGGTGATGAAACTAGAAGCATTTTTCCTACTACACCCAGTAGTGGAAAAAGAGGTTATGGAGATATCAGCGTTGCACTTGAAGGGCAAGGAAAGCTCTTGGTGGTTCAGCCATGGAATTCATGCAAGAGTACCTACTTTTGCTGATTTCACTCATCAAGTAATCAGGAGATTTGGCACTAGAATATCAAAGGAGGAGGAGACCTCTTCTCCATTTGAGGAGCCTTGTACCAGCATTGTCACCATCATGGAGGGGCAACCATCTGTAGCAGTAGTTGGATCAGCCAACACATTGAAGAGAGGAACTCTTGCAACCCTACAGGAGGTTCCCAAGACTCACCAAGGTATTCATGTATTTCCATTTCCAATCATTTCAGAAAATTTTATGGGAAGCCTTGGAAATTTGTCCTCACATGGCCCAGGATCAAAACACATTGCTGTGGGGGAGCAGCAAGCTTGCACAGCGTTGTTCAACATGGGATTGATCTAAGAGGGGATGAACATACATTCCTTTTGCACCCTTATTGAGTTGTATGCAGCATAAGGGTTTAGGGTTCAAGATTGGGGGAGGCATGATGAATTTTGAGTCACTTCCTATTGGTGTTTGGCCTTCAACACACTTGGATTCTTGTGGATTCAAGAGATTGGATGATGAGAGGTATTTTCTGGAAGATCTCCAAGGGGTTACCTCTCAACTTCCCATGAGGTGTGAGGAATAATTGCTTTGGAAGAGTGGTAGTCTTCATTGGGAAGATACCCAAGGAGACAATGGTTGGAGGCATCCATAGTTGGATGAAGGGGGGTGGATGGAGAGCAAGAGGCTTGTGAGCCACTTACAGATCTATGACACAGGGAAGCAAGAAACAAAGCTGCACTGGCTACTTTTGAGAGAGTTTGGCCATCCTAGGTCATATTCTTTGTCAAGAAGTAGGGAGGCATGGCATGGCACCCATATGATAGAATAGCAGAAAACTTGTTTGTATGGGGCATCATACAAGATAACCATCATGATCTTATCCTATGGCTTGTATGAGGGAGATATGAGGGAGCAGCAAGAATTGTTGTTGCTGTGGTCACTCTTGAGAGAATATGGGCAGAAATTTTCCCATACTTTTCATGATATTTACGGAGAGAAGGAAGGCACATTCATGGTGCAAGGAGGCTACCCTTCAGCATTGGAGGATTATGAGAGGCTTCCATATAGGAAGAAGATATTCTCACATAGCAGCATGATGGTGGATGGATTTGGCATGTGGAATGTCAAAGGGAGAAGTCACGGAGTGACAAGAGCCTTTTTACTAAGGCCTACAGCGCTGTCACTTGAGAGCATGTTTCTATTGATGGAGTGTTCCAAAGAGAGTATGCACCCTCTCCTCTTGCAGATTTTTATGAGAAGATTCTCATGGGAGGACTCACTCATGGACCTCACCTTTAGCTCACACATGATGCATGGTAAGAAATACAATTATGTTTTTGTTGATTACTCTATTGAGTATTTGTATTTTCTCACCATATGTAAATAGTGCATTGCTCCACAAGAGAGAAAGATTATTTATGGGTTTCATGGTCACTTTAGGGCTGAATTTTGTAATGTTGATAACCCATATCTACATGAATTTGGGCAAGTGTTGTATTGTTTTGATTGTACATAGCTGGTATATATTGCTACTTACTACTTCATAGTAGGTGAGCTAACATGCATAGTTTCAAATTCTTTGAAGAACAACTTGCCACTTGATGCTCTAAATCAGTAGTTGAAAGGATTGTGTTGTATCCACCAGAGAGACCATGTGTATCATCCAAACTTGCACATAACCTTCAGCCATTTTCTGATTTGGATGCCATATGGTGATTATGTGCCATTCATCTTTTATGGGATGGTTTGGGTTGGCATGGATCATTATTTTGGAGGAAGGGTCCTTGGAGACTCAATCTTCTTCTTGCCATTGGAGGGAAATCATGTAGCAACCCAAGGTCAGCATGCCCTCTACACTTGTCATAAGTGGAGAGGAGAACAATGTGGGATAGGTCCTCTTGCCTATCATGTTCATTTATTCATCCCACCTACACTTCAGGAGCCAAAGGTGGAGGGGATTCTTCATGAGATGCCATGTTGGAGGGTGGCTCATTTCTTATGGATGATAGCTTGGGGGTGGAGGTTTCACTTGGGAATGAGGATTTCCCATGCATTTCATACTTCGTGCCTTGAGAGGACCTCTAGACAACACATATTTGTCTCCTTGAGCATGTTACTTTTCCATGAGGATAGCCATTTGTGATGTGAACCAAATGTTGATTTGTTTTCTTGGGCGAGACATTATGGAGTTTCATTGCTGAGACAACATCTTATTCTTTGGAGAGTTCACCATATGAGGGTGCTACAAGAGGAGGGAAGGAGACTTTCCAGTTCTATCATTGCAGTTGCTTAAGGGCAACCAACATTTTGGAGGGGAGGACTATAATATTCCTAAAATCAACATGCAGCTAATAGGAATATTAGATTTTTATTTTTTCCCCTAGAAGATGAATAAATGGGAAAAGGACCCATTTTTAACTTGTATTGAAATAAAATCCCTCTTGGTGTAAAAAGGGGATAAATTGGTGGCTGGATTTTTCACTTCCCATGTGTGAACAGGAAAAGAATCATGTTGATTCAGTCAAGTTGACCAAGTCAACAACGCTGCCTAAGAGGGTGTGGCTTGCTTGAGAAGACAACGCAGTTTTGGAGGGAAAGTATTCACATGGTGTTGGAAACCCTAATAGGTGGGACTCAAGGTGAGGAGGCTCACAAAATTTATAAGGAGGAAGGTAGCAGACTTTGTAGGTTAGCTTATGGATTACATTTTCATGTCTGCTTAGACACTTGAGAATTCTTCAGCTGTTTAGCTGGGTATGCAGTGTTGTTCAGCACAAGGCATTCCTGCTTGGGAATTCCTTCTCCTTCATTGAGAGATCACTTGGAGAATTTTTGTTCTTCATTTTCCCACATCTAGGCTTAAGGCCAAGAACATCCTTAAGCTACAACATTATTCCTGCAGCAGGAAACACTGTTTTGCTGGGTGTGCAGTGGGATACTTGCAACACGAGCTCTTGGGCTTATCTTTCAGAGGAGGGAGTTCCCCTTGCTTTGCAAGATTTTTTTAAGAGGTTCTGGAGCTCATTTCAGATCTTGGCATGTGGCCAATGTAGTTCCCATCCATTACAACAAAGTTTACTGGGGAGCATCATTTTTTCCAGAGCAGCAGTTGCAGGGTTTGATCCCTTGCTGGTGAGCTCATTCCTTGGAGAAAGGGCCAACCCTTCTCCCGGAAAGCTCTGTATTCCATTCTTCTTCTGTCACTTTTATATTTCAGTCATATTTATTTAGTGCTATAGTAAACTACATTTTTCAGATCCATATCTGCAGATCTGCACTTTTATACATTGTACTCTCATGTAACCCTTGTCGGGTGATCTTATTTTGTATAGAAAGGACGGAATCTCCATTTTCTCTGCCATTGGATGATTGTACACCCCTGATCTCTTATTTCTTATCATTTGTTGCATAAACCTTCATTAAAATAACGCAGTCCTTGCTTCAGTACTTTCTGCATGAGTTGGGCTATGGGGTTTGGGCTTGTTTGAGCTGCATTGACTTGAGGAGATCTGTTTATGTTAGCTAGAGTGATTTTTTTCGCTTCTAATTTGCATGTGAGTCATATATCATCTATTATAAGGGATCCAAGTCCCATTTCTCACTTTTATAGCGTTATTTTCTGAATACAACTATTTTATGCTCTATGTTGCTGCATTTCCCCACTTGGGAAGGAGAATATAGGCCATATTCTTGCTGAGGTTCTTATATCTGCTGGTGAGATGTTCTTTCACACCTAATGAGCTGCTCTACATTGTCATGCTCATGATTTTCTGAAGCTAAAACATTTGGAATATCTTAAGATATTCCATTTTTTGTAGAAAATTTCCATTATGGGATAATACAGATACCATTGTAATATCCCCAAATTGGGATTGCTAGCAAGGCATGACTGGAAAACCAATTTTCCAGGGATGGCTGCTACAACAATGAAAACCAGCACTTGGATCCATTAGATCTAAGTATCTAAGTCCTAAATCCAAGAGGGTGTCAAAAATAAATCCTTCTAGGTGGGTTAAATAGATCTCCCACACCTAGTTTCCTTGAAAAGATGCCCCAAAGAGGGAATACAACAATATATAAACTCATTAATGGATATGTAGCATCAAATAATCTCATAGGACATGTTAGAAACACATAGCCATCAATCCAAGCTACAAAAGAAAATTGTACTTCATTTTATGAGCCAAAAGTTGGGGAAAAGCAGCAATGTATGCCCTAAAATGGTTAATTTCAGAGATGAGCGTAAAAATAAGGGAAAGTGACGGTGGTATCTCGTATCTTAGGTCATAAGAGACTTAAATATCAAATTTCAGCCCAAACAAATGATTCTAGCTATGTTAAAGAGATATACCACTCCCGGTATGGCTTAAAAATTCCCAATCCCCATGACTTGTGGTATGCAGAAATTACTGAAGCACAGAAAACATGATTTTCTAAAGGTGATGGATGAAATATGGTATGGAATTCAATAAATCAGATCTATAGCATGGTTTATATAATTTACAATAGGTAAACAAAAGAATCACATGAAGAAACCCTCAAGATTGAGGTGTTGCAACAATAAGATGAGACTGCAAAGCTTGAAAACGTTATTTTATAGGAAAAAGCAGCTGAATATTACATTTCAGATCTATAATAGATCTTTGTACAAAAATATGGATCTATATCATATCTGTACACTAGATGAGTTCCTCTATAATTTCCCCTTGGGGTTTTGATCAAAACATGAAGGTACAAGAGTAGATCTGAGATCTAGAATTATAAGTCTGCAAAAATATTTAGAAATTCTACAGTAAATAAATACATAATTAAATCAGATCTGAAACAATCATGGATTGGTTGGCCAATCCATGGATCACCATAGTGAAAGGGAGAATCCTATCACCGGAGATATCTCCCCCAAACAGCAGTCAAAACACCTTGAAACTTTCCTCTTACAGATAACATGGTGCGGAAGGGAAAATTGTGTTGTTAGCTTCAGTAATTTCTAGGCCTGATGCCTTGATCTAAAAATGCAGCCCTGATGATCCAATACACTCTTCTAGGAGGTTTAAAGACACACTCACTAAGAAGAGGCACTAGATTTGCCTAGATCTGAATAGATCTAGCTTCCATTGCTGCAGCTTACAAAAAAAATAAAACCCTCAACAAGATCTGAATTTTGGTTGGAAGATGAAGCTTGGCCCAAGCCTGATAGTGGACAACATAGAACAAGTCTCCTCCAAGAGCTACTCAAGAAAGTAGGTGGGATTCCCGACCAGGAACACCCAAGTGTTAAACATCACTATTCTCAGCTAAAAAGCTAGAGAATGAGGGTTGTCTAAATAGAAAATACCTTCATAAATATCAAACGATCAACCCCTCTCTTGGTGTCCTCATCCTTCTTTTATAATGTGGGATCCTTGCCAAACCCTAAACCATCTTGATGAATTAGCCTCATTCACATGAGTGGCTTCCAACATGGACTGCGTTGTGCCTTTTGGAGATACATTGCACCTAGACAGTGCTGTTGATTTGTTCCTATTGACCCAGTCAATTGTTTCAGCCTCGTTCACACTTAAGTGTGTTTATGAAAGTAGCTCAGATTTAGCTTGTTTCACATTAAGCATTGTTTTATTTTTATGTTTAGGAGTCATTATTGGTCCTCCTTTACAATTTTATTCATAAGCATGAAAAAAAAAATAGAATTGAATATTCCTATTAGCTTGGGCTAATTAGGAATATTACAGTCCTCCCCCTTCAAAATGTTGCTTGTCCTCAAGAAACTGCAAGGTAGAGCAAAATTTCTCCCTCCCTCTTCTTGTGGCCTCATCAATGGATCCCACCATGGCTGAAAATGATAGGAAATCACTACAAGAAAAAAGCACATTGGTGAGGGGCGAAAATGGTCACCATAAGCTCATTGGTGAGGGTCAAAAGAGCCTTCATCACCAAAAATTGAACGTCACCAAAGGTGGCGTCGCTGAAAGTATAGGTGTTGTGGTGACATTCAAGGTCCGTCACCAATAATGATTTATAGTGATGAATAGTGACCGTCACCATTTCATATGAGCAATGGTGATGGAAAATAGCTTCCGTCACCAAAAAACTGAACATCACCAAAGGTGGCGTCGCTGAAAGTATAGGTGTTGTGGTGACATTCAAGGTCCGTCACCAATAATGATTTATAGTGATGGATAGTGACCATCACCATTTCATATGAGCAATGGTGACAGACAATAGCCTTCGTCACCAAAAAACTGAACGTAACCAAACGTGGTATCGCCAAAAGTATGTGTTATGGTGACATTCAAGGTCCGTCACGAATATTGATTATAATGAAGGATAGTGACCATCACCATTTCATATGAACAACAACGATTTTTTGTGATGGACCTTTCATGGTCGTCACTATTGGTGCATATATATGGCGACGTTCATTGACCATCACCATAAACACATTGGTGACATCAAGGTCCGTCACGAATAATGACTATGATGACAAACAGTGACCCTCACCGTTTCAAATAAACAACAATGATTTATGGTGACGGACCTTTAATGGTCGTCACTATTGATGCGTATATATGGTGGCATTCGTTGACCGTCACCATTTCATATCTTGGTGAGGGTCAAAAAATGTCACCATAAGCTCATTGGTGATGGTCAAAAGAGCATCCGTGACCAAAAACTGATCTTCTTCATTCCCCATATATGAATATCAGGGCACGATGGAATTGAACCACCAACCTCCTGCTTGTAAAGAATGTGCTCTTCCATTGAGCTAGCACCCTTTAAAGAATTAGACTTTAAAGTAGCAATTGCCCCTAAAGGTGCAAAGATACACTAAAGGAATAAGAACCAGGAAAACCGAAAGAACTCAATGTCCTTGCTCCTATTTTTATTCTACGACACTCTACAAAGTATGATCTTGATCTATGACGTATTTGTGCCGACTGGTTCTAATTTAATAGTAAATGTTATATTAGATAAAATAAATGAATAACTGAGAGGCCTTACAGGCTAATTTTTAATCCTTACACCAAAATATTTTAATATTCAAGTCTATGGAACAACTTTTTCAAAGTTCAAACTGAAGTAGATTTTAAATGGAAAGCCTAAAACCAGCTAAGTAGTTTACAAGTTAACATTTTGGATATAAATTATGTTCAATTTATATGACAAGTTATGCCATAACCTTGAAACTAGTTTCTTAGCTAAAAGACTTTCTTAAGTCAACAATGACAAAGAAAGATAGTCATGGCAGGCAAAATTCTCTTGTTTTTCTAATGAGGGTGCATGTAACTTGATAAAGGTTGTATGAGAGTATCAAACCATAAACAGTTTCACTAAAACATGGAAATAATAAAGTCTTGTTAAGCAACAAAAGTTTAGTTGAATATATGAAAAGCATCGAGCTAAATGATATAATTAAACTAAAAGTAACTGTAAAAAAATGAAATTGCCATCATATACCATCTGGTTTGGTTAGTTCTTCAGAAAGAGAAAGTGCAATTGCATGATCCAACTCCTCATCTTGATTATGTAATGGACCATCCTAAACAAAAATGTCCACATACAACAATCAATGTTATTGTATTGGTAAGACTTTTGATATAATCTATCAAAGCATGTACTATGTAGGAGAATAATTGGTAGTTGAATTACTTCTCTACTCGCATGTACTACCTTTGGTAGTTGAATTACTTGGAAATAAAAATCCTTATTAGAAGATAACGCAAAGAAAAGCAGAAGCCTTTGAATATGGATGGCCATCTTGATTTTATAAAGTTATAATTGAATACTAAAGGACTAGGAATGTTGCAACGAAATAGATGGATGGAGTGTAATAAAAAGAATTTGGATAATTTAGGTTGCACATATCTTTAAATGGAACCACTTTTTCCTTTTGGATTCCCAGTCTTTAATATGCAAATAAAATTTTTGATTCAACCAAGAGCACAATATTTTGAAGTCTTAGTTGCCTGAAACAGGGCAAGGACAACATTTGGAAACAGGGATGACTTTTGAAATGACCACTTTCAAAACCTTTGGAAACAGAGCAACGAGCACTTCCACACACAGGTCCAAAAGTCATGACTTAGGAGCATGAGCACACCTAATTCAGGGATGATTAAATATGAAACGAATTGGGCTGCAATTATACTCAATTAAACGTAAAGCAATGATTAAAATCTATATAAATGACTTAGAATTCAAACATGACAACTTTAGAATATGATAGAATGTTGGCATAAAAACTTTTTTCATTATACATTCTCTTTCATTCAGTTTTGATGGTTTACTTCCAAATTAGGTGTTTTCTTTGTTGGAGATAGCAATCCATACATCTAGGTCGAACCATTAATGATGCCCATAATGAAGGGGCATGTAGCTCAGTAGTACAGAAGCACACTGGCCAAGGGACAATCTGGGGTAAATCTTAGTGTGTATAATTTTCAAGACGGGGATAGAGCTAGTTTTTCTTGAGGTTAGGCAGGGGACCTTAGCCAAAGTGTGGCCTGACGAGGGTGTTGGAAATAGGAATACACACATCTATGTTGAACCCTTAAGGGTGTCCCTCATGAAGGGGCAAGTGGCTCAGTGTTAGAGAAATCCAACCAGCCAAGGAATTTAAAGTTTCAAAAATGTTTCAAGTAACAAACATTGTTAATTAGCCTATTGTGCTAGACCAAATGGTGGAAGACCTGCATTGGAAAGTTTTTTCATGGGGAAAGTGGCTCAGTGTTTGAGTAAGCCAACCAACCAAGGACTTAAAAGTTTCAGAAATGTTTCAAGTAACAAACAATTGTTAATTAGCCTATGTGCTAGGCCAAACAGTGGACGAATTGCATTGGAAAGTGTTTGCTGACCAATATTGAGGCCCCACCCAGGTTTGAAACTAAGTTAACCCACCTCATGAAAGGGCAAGCGACTCAGTGTTAGAGCAATCCAATCAGCCAGGGACTTTAAAGTTTTAAAATGTTTCAAGTAATAGAGAATAGTTAATTATACAGTGATATGTGGTTTAACGGTAAGTTTCACTGGGTGAAACTAACAAGACCGCGGTTCAAATCCCATTGAGTATATGGCCTCACTAGGTGAAACTAATGAGACCGCGGTTCAAATCCCATTGAGTATATGGCCTACTATGATCTCGCCTCAAGGAGTAGACTCCCCATTTCCTAGAGTCTCCGCTCTTGCTAAATCATAAGATCTGGTATATCTGGCTTACAAGTTGCTGGATATACTCTTGGTGTTATAAGGCTCTTGCTAAATCATAAGATCTGGTATATCTGGCTTATATCTGGCTTATAGGTTGTTGGATATACTCTTGGTGTTATAAGGCAGCCACAAAGTTTGATCCTGAACCTCCCCCAGATTAGTCCAAGGAAGAAAGTTTGTGCTGAGCAATATTGAGGCCCCACCTAGGTTTGAAACTTAGTTAACACACCTAGCGTGTCTATGGGCAGTTGCATAATGCATTAGGTTTAGGAGTATAGGGTCAGTCCCTTAGACATGACCCTGGGCCTTCTGAGAGACAGGCAGTAAGTTTAGGAATTATCCTAATACCCAAAAAAATAAAAAATAAAGGGGAAAGAAAGAAATTCTCCTAATACCCAAAAAATAAAAAGTAAAGAAAAAAGAAAGAAATTCTCCTAATACTGAAAAAAAAGGAAAAAGAAAGAAATTCTCCTAATACTGAAAAAAAAGGAAAAAGAAAGAAATAAAAATAAAAATGACAGTAGTTAATTATCGATTCTCGTGATAAAAAAAGAAACGAAAAGAAAACAGAAAATAGTTAATTAGTAGTTTCCAACTTTTCACTAGCATGTCCTAACATTTTTTAATGTATATGCAGAAAGACTTTGACTTCAGGATGACTCAGGGGTTGCTTTCTCAAAGTTTACTTGCATGCCAAAAATTGTTTTGATGTCAACTGACATGGATAAAACATGATCATAAAGAGATAAAATTTGATAAAAATTCAACAAAAAGCATGGATGAATTTCACACTCGACAACAAGAATGACGTGGGAAGAAACATCTAAAGCAAACTTTTTAAGGTTCCATATTTCCACTCCTTAATGATAGGTTTAATAAATAATCAGTTCTTAATGAAGGTGCTACCTCCCCATTAAGTTATAATCTTCTATTCCCACATTTTAAGAGTAAAAGATAGCATCTAAAGGCATTGGGGCTATTATAAGTGAAATTGTAAGTAGATAGATTGTGATGTTCGGAATTTGTAAGTGACTGGTGTGGTCTTCTTAAACCATGGGTGGTTATTAAGCATGGATTTAAGCTTGAACCCTGGGGTTTGCCAGTTCATAATTAAGATAAAATATATTCAATGGTCAGAAATTGAAAATTCAGAAGTTGCGTGAAGAGAAACACAAAAGAAGCACCTGGCAAATAGTCTTGGAGAAGAAAGTGTACCCGCAACAGAATGAGCATCGACTCATGCTCAATTTCCAAAGGCCAAAATTATAACCAGTATGTATGGTAGAAGCTGGGAGAACCTGATAAGACTGACCATCCTGGGCAGAAGATGGTTTAGGAGACACCTTGGAGAAGCCAATTGAAGAACAGGTAGGAGAATAGGATGTCCTTGTCTTATACAAGTTTGCAACAGGATATGTATTCCCTGATCCTTTCTCTGAATCATGGCTCTTCACATGAGAACAACTTGTGGGTATTGACCTAGAGGTAGAATGAAATCAGTTTGTCAAGCTTTTGGGAATAAATATATTGAGAAGAAACGATTTAGTATTTTCTCCCTTATTCTTACTTGACCCATTTATATAGCTTCCACTTGTCTTCCTCTTGTCTTGCTTTCCTGAACTCCTCTCCTCTACTTTATATTTTTTTGTTTGCACTTCCTCATTTGATCTCTTCTGCATGGCAGCCTTCTGCTCCACCAGATCACTCAGGGACAATTCATAAGCTGATTCAAGCATTCCTTCAAACATTTTCATGAGCTCCTGTCTACCTTTGGCAATATCCTCTACCCTGGCTGACATGGAGTATGGATATGAACATGCCGTGTCTGTAGATATGGGATAAGAACTTGATCCAGGATGCCATAGCGGAGGAGAGGTACATGAGTTTTCATCTTCTTTATGTTGAATGGCCCATGAGAACAAACCTGAAGAACCCAACTCAGAATCCATCATGGATCAACCCAACTCATCTCTGTTCAAGAAAATTTTTTCTTATAGCTTGCCCTCAAACATTTGTTCTAAATAACTTGTATTGGGTTTGATCTACCAAATCATCCCCTCCAAATTAGTGCCAGCATATATCATGGGTTGATGGGAAATCAATCAGACGCACAAAGTTAATGCCAACCCTCCCTGTCTTGCTTAGAAAGCAAAGTGGGTCTATAGCACAATTGCGATCTGACTGATTGTCTCTTGCTCCATTATTTTTGCACCTTAATGTCCCTGTCAATGTTGCTGGCACTTTACCTCTGTGAATTTACTCCAAATTTGACATGCTAAGCCCCCGATCATCTCTAGTCGCCCTTAGTGATTCGATCACCTGCATTGACATAAACCAGAAAGAATGCATATAACATCAAACAAAACCTATTCCAATGTAGAAATGAGACATCTTACAAGAAAATCAAAATTGATGAATATGACAACTAGTCCACCTTGTAACGAAACGTCTCTGAGCCTAGTGAAAATAAGGATGGCTTTACATATGTTTAAGTTTAACCTTCCCGTTGCTCCTTCCTTTGACTGGTTTTCATGAGAATCCTGGATCTTAAGCTTATAATGGTGGGTGCGAGTGTCTTGTCCTCCTATTAAGCCATCATATATCATTCAACAACTAAATCCATGCATTTGCACCATTGTATCAGTGTATGAATTTGCATCAATGTACTAAATTAATATGACTTCAAATTTTGAAATTTTCCTGCAATATAACATTTATCATTAAAACAATATGATCAAACATGAAGTAATCTCATGAATCCTTCATATTTATATTGCAATATTCATCTCAGATCGATAGATCCAGAATCTTAAATATTCTTATAACTAGAAATTGCACCAAGAGGTGCAAAGGAACGGTGGAACATGGATAAGAGAAGTGGGGAGATTGTATAAAGAAACAATCAAGCAAAATATACTAAAAATGAAATACAACCCACGTGAGGCCAATTTAAATTCAATTGTTGTGAATTTTCAAGTGAAAGAAAGTTTGTAACTGGTGTCCGGCAAGTAGGACTCAAAAAAATTGTTATAGAGAAAAAATTGGAAGTGCAATTTAGGTTTGAGGTTTGATGATGTTGATGAAGCACATATTCTACTTGGTGAAAGTGGACACTGCGAGGATTATTGGGGTTCATGCTTTTATAGGCAGGATAATAATTTTGAGCTTGAAACAAATTTTCACAATATAGCTTTCAGTTCAAATGGTGCAAATACATATAAATCAAGAAATTTGAGATCTTTAAATGTATGGTCATAAGCAACAACTCCAAAATCTGTGCAAATGCTTCTAAACTCTATTTGAAAAGAGGAAATTAATTTGATCATTAAAGGAAACTTGTTTGGACCAGACATTGGTGAGTTGATAAGCAGCTCAAACAATTGGGCAGAGATTATTATGTGGTGTATTTTCAAAGGGCTCAAAGAGTCATTACCTTCTAGATGGATATATATTTTGGGAGATGGGTTTGAAAATACAGGTAAGAAGAATAAGCCAGCGTCTGAACAGTCGGGTGAATTTAGAAAAAACACCAAAGATCTGCCAATTTTGTTGAATGCCTCTGAGCAATGTGGTTTATTGTTTGCTGTCAATTCCTCCTCAGTCATGGATTGCAGGCCTGCACAAAATAAGAATATTCTTATGATTGGTCCCTGTTCTGAAGTGAATAATTTAAAACAATATATTCGTAACCTAGCACAAAATACAGATTCAACAGAAGTAAATACAGAAAACAAGAATAGTGGAAATGATGATTTTGGATTTCAAACTGAAGGAGCATATAAGGGCGAGGATGAAGTGCTTTTGAAATTTCAGTGGGCAGAGGAGACAGAAAGTATGGGCTACAACAAGTTTTTGGAGTCTCGGGATAGAAGAGAAGAGAAAAGAGGGAAACTTCAAGTTCAAAGCACAGAGTAATGCCCCCTGGAAGGAGAGATTTTGATTCTCTTGTTCAATCTCAGCAGGAAGTAAGCAATGCCTTTGGTCAAGTCGACATTCAATTGTCGGATTCTCTATGGGATGAAGGTGATGGCATTAGCCAAGAGAAGTAGCTGGACAGGGTTTCACATGAATATATCCTTTCTTCATAAATGCAATGATTATCGGAATTATGTTCAAATGAAAGAGATGAGAACAGTGTGCAAGAGGCTTTATAATGTTTGATATGCAAAGAATAGAAAATTAAAAATAGTACATCATATGAGGAGGAAGGAAAAAGAAATGTATAGGCAACAAGAACTGGATGGAGGCAGGGAATGAACAAGGAGAATATTCATCTCCATTTATAAGGATTGAAAAAAGTTTGGACAATGCCACCCTGGATGTATCTTCTCATCCGATGAGAATTGATTTTAAACACAAACAGATTCAAGGGATGTTGGGTTCTTTATTAGATGAAAATAAGAAAGAAAATGTGGAGGAACAATTCATTGAGTCTAATGGGGATTGTGATGTTGTGGAGGAATTAAGTGGAGTCTTAGTAAAAGGTGCCAAGTGGCAAGGAGGCTATTGAAAGAGTGACAATGAAATGGATACCAGAATCTTTGTTAGATGAGAGAAATCAGACATGTTCGATTGTTCCACTGGAAGATTATCTTCTGGTAGACATCAAGGAAATACCAGATTTGATATTTGATGTAAGCAAGGAAGATCATACAACAATGCATGCCAAGGAGCCTTCTCAGCAGGATCATTTACCTGCCAAATTGGAAGGAGTGCCAGACCAAGAAGTGGATGGCATTGCTCCTTTGTAGGTTCTGTTAATAATCTAGACGTAAGTGATAACGCAGAAGGTGAAATGTGTGAGTTTTCAAGAAAGAGGGATAGATCAATTGAGGAGGCATGAGAGATTAACACTGTGAATGGATCCTCTTATGAAGTGATGGATGCTTTGGCATAGAGAGAAAGCCATTGGATGTCAGGCTCTGTAGTGAATCATCTCAAAGAGGAGTCCCTCAAGAATGTTCATACGACAAATGAGAGGAGATTTAAATTCATTTATAGATCAAAGAAGTGAATGTGCTAGAGTAACTACACATGAAGATATTGCATTTGTAAATGGTGTATGGTAGGTTGGATTTGGTGATTGATGTAAATGATGAAAGTGATGTAGAGATGCATGCAACACAGGTTGACTGTAAGAATGCAGTAACTGAGGCAGCTTGTTCAATTTATGTTGTTTTTGGATGTGCAAAAATCCAGTGGAATTTAAAGTCGTTAACTGGAGCAATTCACATAGATAATGCAGGGAAGCATAACATAGGGCCGTTATAGGAAAATGTTGCTTTGGTGGAAAAACAAGGAGTTTTATATTTCTTACCCTGCAAAGGCATTGTGAAAAGCAGTGTGTTGGAGGAAAAGGGAATAGTTTTGGATTTGTCACTGGAGGAAACCAGTGAGAATGATGTAAGAATGCATGCTACATATGCCCTAGATGAAGGTGCCGCAACAGTGCATTTGCAAAAATTGTCGTTGTATTCCTGTAAAGAATAAAATTTAGTGAAATATTGAGAATTTTCTGTGGAGGAAATGGAAGAAATTCTTGTTCGATTATCAGAGAAATCTAAACCAGGGGAGAATTTTCTAGGTGCTTGTCAGGATGCTTTTTTAAAGAATCAAATGCAAGGAATGTTTAGTTCATTTTTGGATGAAAGTACTCAAGCTATTCCACAGAAGCATGCCATGGAGACTGCTGAAGTAGACATCGCAGTGGTTGGATTGCAAGAGGTTCCAAAACATTTGGTTCACATTAATGAGAATCCTCATAAGCATGAATTCAATCAAGGGTTTAAAAGAGTCATCTGGATGGATTGCAATTGTTAGGAAATGATGATGAACAGATAGTAGTCAATTCTCGATGGATTTTATAAAAAATTTAGACTGCTCATGTGCTTACCAAATGAAAATCTCTGACCAAAATTCTAGTTAACAGGCATAATGAAAATAATTAGTTGTTGAAAGATTCAGGATCTGTTTATAAAAATTTCATGGAAGAGGAGTTTGCAGTCAAAGATGTGGAAATGGTGAACGATAATGAGTGTGTTTGGAAAAAAAACTCTTAGGTATGCCCAGGTAAGTGTTACAAAGTTGTCATCAACAACCTTGAGTCAGAGAGAAGAGGAGTCTTCTATGTTACCATGGACTAGTGAAAATATGGCACATACATGTAACCATAAACTAGCTTCTTATATGGAGAAAGCTGAGATAATTTACATGGGCAGTGTAACAACTCAATTTATGGCCTCTGAAGTTCAAGAACCAGAGGATATTTCAAGGCTACATTGTTTTCCTCAGGAAAACTTCAGTGAGTATTGTATTATACAATAAAGACATTACTGAGCCAAGTAAAGCTAATTGTGCACAAAGAAAAGCGTTATCTACAATACAAGCACGTGAATTAAAACAAGATGGCCATTCTTCTCCACACAAATGAAAAAATAACTTGAAAAACATTTGTCTGTTGGAAGTGCATTCTGTGTAATAACATGTACTTCTAATTACCCAGGTTATGAGGAAGTGGCAACACAGACACTGTAGGTTTTTCTTCTTGCCAACTTAAAAGTTGAAAAGGCATGTGAACAAGCCACTCACTATCATAATAGTGGATCACAAATTAGGAAATCACTTGGCACTGATATTTTTACTCTTGAAAATGTCCAGGATCTGAATGTTTCATTATTGACAGATTCTAAGAAGTTTGAAAAATCTGTCATTGCTAATTTGAGTGAAAGTGATGCACTGAAGAAATCAGAGACTAAAAAAGTTTCTACTTCAATAGAACCTTTACCTTTCCACAAGGTGAGCTATTACAAGCCTTAATTAGTTGATCACTAAATATCTAACACCCAAGCAAGTAGAACTCTGTTGGAACATGAATTTTAGATCTACAATGTCTTTAGTTTCGTAATCTGTCATTGCTAATTTGAGTGAATGTGATGCAGTGAAAAACTCAGAGACTAAAAATATATCAAATTCAATAAGACCTTTCCCTTTCCAAAAGGTGAGCTATTACAAGTCTTCATAATTTTATCAGTAAATAGCTAATGTGTATCATAGAAATCTGTTGGGAAATGAATTTTAGTTATGCAATGTCTTTAGTTTCATAATCAAGTCTAAATGTAAAATGAGGGAAAGCATTTCTCATTCTTCTTTTATTGGGCACTTCACAGATCGACACAGATTAGAAGTCTCATCTTAAACAACAATCTAATGAATTAATATTGAATGTGTGGGAAAGTGAATTGATGATTGTAGACACATTATGAAGATAGCCAAAACGAGCATGGCAACAGAGAATGGAGATATTGACAAGACTTATCCATTGGTAAAGGAACCTGAAAATATTGAGAAATCAGTGCAGCTTGCACCAGAAGCCACCTATCCTCAAAAACTTAATGCCCTAACATTTCCTATGGAAAAAATTGTGACTGATGGTTATCAGCAAGAAATGCAAAATGTTCAGTTTAGCATGAATATAGTGGATAGGTGTGCAAAGCAAACTAAACAATCAAACCTAGAATTTCAAAAGAGTGGTGAAGTTGTTGTCATTAGCATGGAAATGTATTATGGAGAGTGATCATAGTAAGCAGACTAGTCTTATGAATGGGGAATTTGAAGAAAGGGGTAAAGCAGTGGGGACTACCACAGAAATAGAGGATGATCCCAACCAGCAAAGTGCTCATATGAAGCCAGAATCTGGAGAGTGTTTTTAGGTAACCAAAACTAGCATAGAAATAAAGAATAATCTTACTAATATGATATTTTGAACTTGGAATTTGAACATAGTTTTAGAATGGTCAGAACCAGAATGATTGGAAAGCTTGTCATATCAACTTGGAATCTGAAATTGGTGTTAATGTAGGCTGCAGAGCATTTGAAACAACACCATGAGATGGAAGGCAGCCAAAGTCGTGACTGAGCAATGCATCGAGAAATGAATTGTGACTTTAGATTCGGGTAATTGTAAAATTGGTTCTCATTGTTACTTAAAGTTGCATAGTTAACAGGTATTACAGTTCAGGTTTGATAATATGTTGTCATGGCCTAAAAGGCAAGTTCTATAGCTGATGGCTTGTCTATCCCACCTACAATGGATTAAAACAATAAATATATTAGGCCCACTCTACACAAATCTACAATCTGAGAATTCAGGATAAAAAGAGCAGGCTCCAACAACAACTACATAGAAGTATTTATTACTCAAATAGAAGAATGTCACAGCAAGTTGTCATCTCACAAAAGCTCCTACTACAACCTACAAGCTAACAGTACTCACTCTTCTTATCTATTTCTACAAATGTCTAACTAGTGTGACCATCCTTTTCATTTATAAGTTAAGAGAAGGTGATGTTAGAAAACAGACTAATGATAGCTTTAGTGGTGCATCTCCCTTGAGCATGAGCAACTCCCTCATAACTTTGCCTTGTATGCAAGGCTTTTATTTTAGAGTAGTGCATTATCATTCTCCTAATGGCATCCATGAAGTCAATTATCAAGGTAAAACAGTACCACTTTTTTCAGTCTTAGAATTAGGTTGCAATGCAATTATTTTCTGCTTATGCCTGTAGTTTGTGATAGGCTTGATTACTATCTTCTAATCTTATTCGCCTAGGAGTCTATAATTTTGAAATTTGAATATTTTTTTGGTAACAGCTGGAGGACATATCATTTCTAGAGAGAATAAAATCAATTTAGAAGTTTTGGCCAACTTTGAAAATTGAAGGCACCTTGACATGCACATTATTCATCTCAAGATTCTGCTTTTCTTCAAGCAGGAGAAGGATTTGCCATGATATCAGGGACAAGCATGGTGACACCACATCATAGCTATCATTGCAGCTTTGGTGAAGCATAAACATCCTGATTGGAGCCCTACTGCCATCAAATCAGCATTACAAACAACATCAGCAGTTGTTGACCACATGGGGAAGCCCTTGCAAGCACAAAATCAATCTGGAGAAGATAGTCCAATAAATCTTATTTTTGCCACACCTTTCAATTGTGGAAGTGGTGCAATGAACCCTAAGGCTGCGCTTGATCCAGGCCTCATTTTTTATGCAGGCATGGTTGTTTTTGGGGTTATCCAAATATTTTAATATTTTATTCCTCTCTATAGAGATATGTCTATTTTTATATCTAACCATATTCTAATTACTCCACAAATTGATTTGAAAGCTATGAAGATTATGTAAGCTTCCTCTGTTTAGTTTCGGTTTTTGATAGGAATGTTGTTGCACACATTACCAGTTCAACATGTGCCCCCAAAATCGGGCATCCAACAAATATTAAAACTCCATCCATAACTGTATCAAATCTTATTGGATCAATGACCTATTGAGAAGGGTTACCAATGTAGCACAAACAGAAAAATATACAATTTCCAGCTCAATTCCACTGGATGTGTCACTAACTATAAAACCTTCAGTTATAATGTTGGAAGAAGGGCAGTCCAAACCAATTTTGGGTGAATTATTTTCCAAATCTCCCACTGGAACTTATAGCTTTGGTGAAAAAATACTGATATAAGTGTTAGCAGTGAAAACAAGCTTGTTCTCCAGTGAAGTAGTGTTGACCTGTAAAGAGATCAATTTCTAAAATTTCTGTTAATAAAATTCCACAGCAAGACACAGGATTTTCCCTATTGGGTTCCCTAGAAAAATATTATGTTATTGTGTGTGACTTAACTCTTTATCTCTATTTCTATTATGTTGCTTATTCAATAGAGAAATTATGTGTTTTAGTGAATAGAAGTTGTATTAGATTGTTCATCATAGTAGCTGCAGAATTTTCGAGGAAATTCTACATAGTTGATAAATTACATTCACTACTGGACTTTTCTGAACTCAAAACAAGTGTTAGAATAAGATTTACTACATTCACTACTGGAGTTTTCTGAACTCAAAACAAGTGTTAGAATAATATGTATGCCAATTGCTTGAAACTATGCCCAAAGACTTTAATAACAAAATTTTAGCAACCATACGATACAATGCAATTGAATTGTTTATTATTGGTTTTCATTCCATTGGAAACATAAGATCCAACAAAGGAAGAATTTGATTATATATTTAGATGAATAGATACCTTTCAATTGAAGATGTGTCTTTATATTCACTTAGATATGATGTAACTTCTCTGCAATAATAAACCTATATTTTTTACTCCTTCACAATTTTTCTCCAATTTCATGATTTTATCCCATATCTCTTGATGTGTGTTGTGTTTTATAGTTTATTTATAATGATATAATAAATGAAATTATTTGGTTTTATATAGAGATGATTGCAGTCTATATGAAAAAAATAGGAATCAACATCAACAATCAAGCAGAAATGAGGGATCTTAAGTGGAGTTAAATTTTTCCTAGGCCTAGCCTGGAAAGAGTGGCAATGGAATGGAGTGGAATTATCAGATTATAATCAATTTTCTGATTACAGAATGCATTTCTTCTCGAATTTTGAAGTTTGAACCCCCAATGTCAATGGATTAAAAGGAGGTTTCAGCAGAAAGGTTAGAAATAGAATTCATTATGCTATAAGAGCAACCAACAAGGTTGTTGATTGTCTTTCTAACATGCCATTGAGTGGCAAGTATATGACATCGGTATTTTCAAAACCTGAGGTTGAAAGGAAGAATAATGAATTATTGAAATTAATAGTAAGTCAAAATGTTGAGACTTCAAAAAAGCACTAGGCCTTGGGGAGTTGACATAGACGTCCCAGTTTTTTCAATTAGAAAGATTAAGGCAGGATGCCTTAAGTTGCAGGACATCAAATTTATGGACTGATTTGAAAATCCCTCCATAATTTTCGACAATGGTGGCAGCCATTAGTGAGTAGTATAAATCATAGTTTAATTCATATGAAGTTTCTGTTTTTTCTCACACCTGGAGAAGAATTGGGCTTGTTAATTCACTTTCTCTCTTCATTATCTCAGTCTCTATTAGCCATTAGCAATCAAAAGAAGGCTAGAAAGGAGAGGATAAAAGCCCAAATGCTCCCTCAAGGAACTATGAGGGAAGAGGGTTATGCTTGTCAATTGCATAATTAAAAACGATGGGATTTGATGGGACTCCTTTGAGGAGACAGTCCAAATTGAAAAGCAATACGTTCATAGGAAGGAAGAGTTATCCACGTGGAATGATACTAAGCAACCCTGTGGGAAGTGAAAATTTTCCATGAAGTGGATGCCAACAACGTGCTACTTAGGCACTAGGAGAGGTGCTTGGAGCAGCTGCCTCACTTAATCATTCTTCCTGTGGTAAGCTCAAACAACGATGATGACAACCCAAGCCAAAAAAACAAGGAAATCCATAAAATGTGCAATAAGTCCCCATTATGCTTATTAGTTGTTAAAGGAGGGAAAAACAGTCTTTGTATTGTTACTGCTCTTAATAATGCGGAAAAAGAATTGATGCAAACAATAGAAATACCCTGAAATCCTCTTATACATGTAGCTAATAACAATGTTTCCAGAAGCAAGAATGCGGATGGAAGAAAAATTAGGAACTGGGAAGTGAGAATCCCAAAAAATAGAAATTTAAAAAAAAAATTAAAACTTGAAAGATAAAGAAGATATAAAACAGTATAAATGCAAATAGATTTCAATATTTTACTTCTTAAACGATAAAGCATGAGCAATTACATCATGATTCATGGTTCATATTAAAAGGATCAATAACATTTTTTTTGCATATTCATGTTTTCTAGAGAATGTTGAACACTCCCCAAAGAGCAGGGCTAGTCCCAAGACAATTGGAAAAGCTATTTTTACTTCTTTTTTTAAACAAGTTGCCAACAGGCCTCATGCGCTCAATGAAGGGGGTTTAGAGCTTTATAAATTCCTAATCCCTCTTCATTTATCCTTGCATTTTTCTTTCCAAAAAATAAAGGTTTTGATTGTTAAAGGTCAACGATTTTGGTAGAATATCTACCATTCAAACCCAAGAACTAAGCCAACGGAAGTCCCTCATGGGAAAATTTCTTGTTGTAATTCTTATAATTAAAAAGAAAAAAAATGCAGTTAGCTATCTCTTGAGTGGGTTTAGTAGCCTCTGGAAGCTTCTCCTTTAGCACAGAGGCTTAATCCTGCTTGTCTAAGTCCACGTCATTTCTTCGGGATCCAATTTCTTTACTTTGAGGCTCTTGGGAGGATGGGTCCAAGCAAATCCGAGGCCATTTTTGTATTACAATTCAATATGTGTGGTTCAATGCTACCACAGCAAGAGCTTGCAGTACACCATGGAGTCTCACCAATCTCAACAAAGGTCTCAGTATTGTGTTAATAAGAATAATACTCTATGCTACGGTTTTGATCAGTGCCAGGTGTTATATCATAATGTATAACCTCGTCACTTTGAGGTACTGTGCTCACTGATGTTACGATGCTAAGATGCTCGAAGCTACTTGGTGCTACTCGGTGTTGTAGTGATAACATGAAGTTCAGTGATGAATCACTATGTTTGGATGCTGCTATAGGGATCATGATTTGAAGAACAAAGGATCAAGGAAGATGACTATGTCTTGGTCCTGGAGCGACGAAATAGGTCAATGGTCTTGGTCTTGGTATTTGTCAATTGGAATCTCTATAAGAATAATTTGTGCGGCTTTTCCTCTCAAAGAGTGAGAGGTTTTGGCCCTATCTCATAGCCTACATGTTGTTTCTCCTGTCTATTTATGTTTATGCATTGGTTACTATTTGATGAAGAAAGAACACTAATAATCGAACAAGAAGAAGATCTTAATCTAAAGAAGTTAAAAGGCATTCACAAACAGTCACTAATGAAGAGAAATGTCTTAACACTAAATCCCCTAGATTGCTCAACATTGTAGTGGTCAAGGGCCTTATTTTAAAAGGCTTGGTGCAGGCCCACCCTCTCTCTAGTCATCATGTAAATTTATGTAGATGTTCTATGCTTGATGAAACTTTACTTTTATAACAGCAATCACATAAACAATTAAGTAAAATGCTGATAGAACATACCAGTGGATCTATAGAAGACAAACCAAAAACAGGAGAATGTGTTGGTGCGTTACGGCGGTCAGCAGGATGCTTCAACCAGCAAAGTCTTCTTGGACGGCCAACCCAGAATGTGTCACAACAGTCCTCAAATCTGTCACCCACTCAACTCAAAGTCAACCCCAGAAAATTCAACGCAGTCCAGAAAATTCAACAGAGGGCAGCAACAATAAAGTCAACGTAACTCCAACTTCGGTCAACCTTTTGACCTTGGTTTTTGTGCCAATGAGTATTGCCTTCAAAAATCGAACCCTCCACCAAATTTCTGCCAATTTGGACCCATGTGTTGACCAAAGTCAACGCTGGTCAAAATTCCCCAGAAACCCTAACCGCAGATTTCTGGCTGTAGTAAATTTCGTCCTCCTTACTGCGGTAAAAGTCTTCCTTCTTGCTCCTTAGATGCTCGTATAAGAGGAGGAGATGTGTGTTGAGATGAGTGGAAAAATGCTCCAACATTGACCCTATAAATACCAATCATGAGAGGTGTGTGACACATCTGCTAGGGGTAAAAACCTTAAGGCCGACCTGCATTTAAATTTATTATAAATAATAAATTCAAAATAAATGTTCTGCTCATCAAATTAAAATCAATTTTAGATTGATTTTACACCTCTCTGAAAGAGGAATCCAATACAGATATTGGAATCTTCATCTAAGCATCACAAGATGGAGTTTGGACCTAGTTGTCCAAATTTAACACTCCCTCTCAACTAGGGAGAACTCCATTCACCAATGCAATCAAACATCGTGTGTCATCCCGCCGTAACTTGCTTTGTTGGCCTCTTTATTTCAGATTAGAAGTGGGTCAGTCACAAAGACATTATTTTCAGCTGACAGATTTAGCCCAAAGGTCAAAACCTCTATCAGACTCACAAAGAGTCTCCAACCAACCCGAAGTTGGTTCATCTGACCCGAAGTCAGGTGAAGGTCCGAGACCTCACTAGACTTGATCCCAGATCAAGTGGTTGGACCGTGCCATCCTAGATAGAGATTATGGAAATCTCTGATGCATCCATCAGTCTTTGCTACTAGTCTCTAGCTTTTCCCACCTCATTGGCCAAATGAGAGGTACTTCCCATGAGCCCTGAACTCAATGGGTAGGATGCATACAGGGCACAGATAATGAGAGGTGAACCAACCCAATAATCACAACGGTGGGGTCCAAGCACACCAACAAGGTTTGGCAAGCCTAGCCTTGTGGTTGCTCATAGCTCCGAGAATCTGTCCCCAAAGCCCCTCAGAGCTCCTCGAGCTCATCGTCCAACAGGACCCACATCATAGGGTCGTTCCACGATACCAAGTCTCTCATGGAAGGTTAGGAACTTGACCTTCCCTAAGGGCTTAGTGAGAATATCCGTGACCTACTCATCAGTTGCTATATGATTGAGCCTTACGGAGCCTTGTTGTACCATATCCCGGATGAAATGATACCTGATATCAATATGCTTGGATCGGTCGTGGAACACAGGATTCTCGATCAAGCGAATCCCACTTTGGTTAACACAGAGTATCACGGTGGTATCTAGCACATGTTAAAACAGCTCACTAAAGAGCTTTCGAAACCAAACTTCTTCACAATAGACCATACTTGCTGCAATGTATTCAACCTCTGCGATGCTCAAAGCCACTGACTTCTTCTTCCTGCTCATCCATGAAATCGATGCAAGACCAAGATTGAAGCAGCATCCCAATGTGCTCTTACAATACACCACACTGCCAGCCCAATCGGCATCAATATATCCAAGGAGTGTCACACTCCCAACAGTGTATCTCATCCCATGGTTTATAGTGCCCCAAAGGTATCTCAGAAGATTCCTGGTACCAACCCAGTGAAAGTGATGAGGCTCAACCATCTGTTGACTCAAAGTGTTCACTGCAAAACATATATCTTGACGGGTGTTCACTAAGAACACCAGGGCCCCTACGAGTTGACGATACTTAGTAGGATTTGCCAATACGGGCCCAGCAGCGCTGCCACTCAACTTCTTGAAGTTTAGTTCCATTGGTGTTGACACGGACTTGCAGTCCACCATACCAAATCTTTCCAGAAGTTTCACAATGTATTTTCCTTGAGAAAGGAAAATCTCGCCAAGTCTCTGCCAGACCTCTAGGCCTAGGAAGTAGTGCATCAGTCCTAGGTCCTTCATCTCGAACTCAGTAGCAAGCTCCCTCTTGCATTGATGAATAAGAGGGTCAGCACCTGTCAGGAAGAGGTCATCCACATACAACACTAGAATGAGAGGCTTTCCCTAGACAACCTTGAAGTAAAGGTTTGGATGAGCATTACTTCGAGTGAAGCCTAGCTTCATCAAGTAGCTATATATCCTCTCGTACCACTCTCTGGGTGCTTGTTTCAACCCATAGAGGGCTTTCTTCAACCTTCAGACATGGGTTTCCCGATCCTAGACTTCAAACCCCATAGGTTTTTCTACATACACCTCTTCCTTTATTGCACCATGCAGAAAAGCGGTCTTGACATCCATCTAATGAAGACTCCATCCTTGCATAGCAGCAAGGGCTATGATTGATCGAATGGTGGTATATCGTGCCACAGGTGCAAATATGTCATAGTCTGTCTCTTCCTTTTGGAGAGAAGCCGCTGCAACAAATCTTTTCCTTGAACTCTTTTAAGACTTCCATTCTTCCGCATCCACGTTGGATCTTAGAGCCATTTTTAAGGTGACAACTGATTGTCCTCTGCCTTTGAACCACATCCTGCACATCGCCACCATTTCGCCATGGAATCATACTGCATAGTATCCTTCTAGACTCGATGCTTTTACGTCTTCAAAAGATCTGTGTCTGACTTCAACAGTACTCATGGCGCGGGTTTCTCACACTGCCACTCCTTCTTCTTCGAAATGTCCCCCTGCAACATGTCCTCAGCATCTTCGAGAGTGTCCCCCGCTATCAGCCCGTCTATTTCTTGGAAGGAGATGGATCGATTGGGTCCATTGGGTCCTTTCCAACATCGTGCATGTCTCATCTTTCGGTTCTTCTGATTTCTAGGCCTTGCTTCATGATTTTCCTCAGATCTCGGAAGATCTACTACTTTCTTTAGGGAAGCATCTTCGTCAAAAGTGACATCATGGCATATCTCTACTTCCCTTTGACCAGGTACATAGAATCTATAGGCCTTAGAAGTTTCGTTGTAGCCCACAAATATTCCTTTCTTCCCAGAAGCATCCAGCTTATTTCTCTTTTCTTTTGGCACATGAAAATAAACAGGACATTTAAAAATTCTAAAATGTGAGACGTTAGGTTTCTTACCAGTGAAAACCTCTTCGGGAGTTTTGGAGTCCAGAGCAGAATGAGGGCATCAATTTTGAATGTATACAACAGTATTCGCAGCTTCTCCCCACAGAAACTTTGGTAGACCCTGGTCACATAGCATGGCACGGGAAGCTTCCATAATGGTCCTGTTCTTTCGTTCAGCAATGCCATTCTGCTCAGGAGTATAGGCAGTAGTGGTATCCCTCTTAATGCCAGCTTCTCTACAAAATTCCTTGAACTCATTTGACTCATATTCAATGCCATTGTCGGTCCTCAAAATCTTGATGTTCTTCCTTGTCATATTTTCCACGAAGGCTTTGAAGGTACAAAGCCACATGAAAGTCTCATCCTTCTTCTTCAAGAAGTATATCCAGGTTTTGCGGGAGAAGTCATCAATGAATGTCGTATAGTAAGAACATCCTCCCAGGGATGTTATGGGTAGCATACCAAATATATCAGAATGGACTAGTTGCAAACTATCAGATGTCTTTGTGACACTTGAGGGGAAAGGTCCCCTTGTATGCTTTCCTTCGGCACAACCTTTACATACACCTTCATGATTATTTTCAAATTTGGGCATCCCTGTCACCACCTTCCTTGCTTTGGGAAGGGCCTTGTAATGAAGGTGTCCAAACCTCCAGTGGCACAGTTTAGTTTGTCGGATAGTATCACATGTCATAGCTCCCAGTGGACTTCCTTCAACCTGGTAGAGTGTTCCAACTCTAAAACCAATCACGATAGCTTCCTTGAGATTCTTTTTCCACATGCGCACCTTTCCATCAGTGAATGCCACATTGAAACCTTTGTCTTCCATGGTTGATATAGACACAAGATTCTTCTTCAATTTTGGTACATAAAGTACATCTTGAAAATGTAGGACTTGTCCTTGAGACAAGTGGAGGGTCACAATCCCTGTCCCTTTCACAAGATATGTGGAATTATCTCCAAGGATAATTTCCAGATTAGTATCTTTCTCAACCATGTCAGAGAGTGCTTCCTTGAACCCAGTGATGTGTCTTGAAACACTACTATCTATTGGCCAGACATCCATAGTGTCAGGCGGGGATTCAGCGGAGAGGGCAGATACAAGAATTTATTCATTTATTTTATCAACAACATTTGACTCCTCATACCTGGAGTTTCTAGACCTCTTGAAAGGTTGATTGTTTCCACCAGAGGGAGCCTTCCTCTTTCCTTTGGACCTGTTGTTTCTTTGATTTCCATTCCTCCAGTTGTTGTTGTTGTCATCACTATTGGGAGAATCCTTCTTGAAAGGACATTCTCTAGCATGATGACCTGGCCCATGACAAGTCAAACACTTGCCCTTCTTCCCTTGCTCTTCCTTTGTTCTTTGGACCACCAGAGTTCTTCTTTCTAGAATGAGCAGCGTAGGCAACATTTCTGTCATTTTTATATTCCTTCATTCTTGTCTCTTCTTGCATGCATCTTGATAGTAGCTCATCAAAGTTAGGAATTGTAGTGTTATTGAGAATGGTAGTGTTGAATACTTTACATTCATATGGGAGCCCTCCAAGTGCGGTGAGTACCATCTCACGATCAGCTATTGTCTCCCCAATAGCCAGCAGATTGTTCCTGATCTCGGTCAGTTTCAGAAAGTATGTTTGGACAGACTCATCCCTACCTTTCTTCAGATTCTTCAATTGATTCTTGAAGAATAGCACCTGGTTTGCATTATTTACTTTGAACATTTGTATCAGCTTATCATACATCTCTTTGGATGTGCCTAGCTCAGATATGTAGGAAACCATACTTTTATGTATGGATTCCCTGATCATTAGCTTTGCTTTGATCTCCCCCTTCTTATACTTGGTTTTGGCAGCAGCAGTAGAAGTGGATGGAGGTTCTTGTTTCTTACCCAATACATAGTCCATGAGATCATGGTCTTCCAATTTGAGATCTAATATCATCTTCCAAGCATGGAATTCATCCCTTCCAGTCAGCTTGTCATCCTCCTTGAAGCCATAACTTGTGGAACCCATTTTTCTCTTTTGGTGATTGCTATAAGTTAGGGCTTGTCTTCACCTCAGCTTTGATACCATGTAAATTTATGTAGATTTTCTATGCTTGATGCAACTTTACTTTTATAACAAAAATCACATAAACAGTTAAGTAAAATGCTGATAGAACATACCAGTGGATCTATAGAAGACAAACTAGAAACAGGAGAATGTGTCGGTGCGTTACGGCAGTCAACAGGATGCTTCAACCAGAAAATTCTTCTTCGACGGCCAGCCTAGAATGTGTCACAACAGTCCACAAATCTGTCACCCAGTCAACTCAAATTCAACTCCAGAAAATTCAACGCAGTCCAGAAAAGTCAACGCAAGGTAGCAGCAATAAAGTCAAGGCAGCTCCAAATTCGGTCAATCTTTTGACCTTGATTTTTGCGCCAATGAGTACGACCTTCAAAAATCGAACCCTCCACCAAATTTCAGCCAATTCGGACCATGCGTTGACCAAAGTCAACACTGGTCAAACTTCCCTAGAAACCCTAACCACAGATTTCTGGCTACAGTAAATTTCATCCTCCTTGCTGCAGTAAACTTCTTCCTTCTTGTGCCTTAGATGCTTGTATAAGAGGAGGAGATGTGTGTTGAGATGAGTGGAAAAATGCTCCAACGTTGACCCTATAAATACCAATCATGAGAGGTGTGTGACACATCTACTGGGGGTAAATACCTTAAGGCCGACCTGCACTTAAATTTATTTAAAATAATAGATTCATAATAAATGTTTTGCTCATCAGATTAAAATCAATTTTAGATCGATTTTACACCTCTCTGAAAGAGGATTCCAATACAAATATTGGAATCTTCATCTGAGCATCACAAGATGGAGTTTGGACCTAGTTGTCCAAATTTAACACATCATGAGCGAAAGACAGTTTTGGAGAGTTGTATGAAGCTGAATCCACCCTCCCCCTAGTTGTAATCATGGATTCAATTCTTTTGTTTTTCTGAGTTCTTGTGAGACCCCTCTTGGGGGGATACTATGTTTTCAAGTATGAGTTACGAATCTGGTTTCCTCCTTTGCAGCCAAGATTCATGAACGGACTGAGATCCCCTTGCCTTATGCATCTCCTTTATGAGGGCCGACAACTTTAGGATACAAATAGACTAAGGGAGCATGACATAGTAAACAACACGGTAATAAATCTAGTTTCTAGATTGAGAGGCGAGGCTCAAGGAAGGCATGGACCCTCTTCCTCTCAGCCCTAATCTTTTAAAAGAAGCCTTAAAGCTAGGGATTGTGAACCAACCTCCTAAGGAGCTCTCAGTGCCAGCCTTTCTTGTTGATCAGATCGACAAAATCCCATCCATTGGTGTGCAAAAAAATTAATCCGACTCTCTCAGTGTTGACTACATGGAGCATGCTCTAATTTGTCAATTTAATGGATCTTGGCCTTCAACATATGTACTTTGATATTTGGTGGCGAAGACCTGGTCTAAGCACACTGATCTATTCTTCTCCTGAAAGGGATACTTTATAGTATATTTCAAGAACCAGAGGGATCGACAGGGGGTCCTTGAGCTTGCACAATGGTTTTGGGCTGATTAGGGCTCTCCATTCAACCATGGTTTGTATATTTTAACCCCTAGTAATGCTAGCTTTGGCCATTCTTGTTTGGGTTCAACTCTGTAATTTACCTCTTAACTTAATGTACCCTGAAGGGTATTGTAACTTTTGCATGGATATACGTGGAAGTTGATTTCAACAAGGGATTACTGGATAAAATCCCCCTGAATTGGAGGGGACCTATTTACTCACAACCACTAGATTATGAGAACACAACCTTTAGTTACAAGTCTGCCAATAGCGAGGTCACCTCCAAAATGTATGTCCTTCTTCTCAAGGGCCCTCTCCACCTCACCAAGAATTTAATACCAATGTTCAGTGAAAAAGACAAAAATGCAGAACAATAACACTTCACCCTCTCCTTCTTCTGGTTCATACAGATGGTCTATTCAGACACACATTTCTTTGAGAAATCTAAAACATATACCAACTTTTCTACATATCCATTGGAATAAATTGTTGTTTCATTCACTCCTTCGTATGCCTAAAATGTTGATGTTATGTATTTGACAAAACATCAAGTAGTAGGTCTGGAAGGTCTCTGACTTATCCTTCCAATTTAATAAATTTCTTGAATTGCTTTCTCCTTTGACTTTGTGATTGTTATATTTGAATTTGAGTCAATCTTTCCAAGTTTTACAATCACTGGGTAGTTCAATTTAAGTTTTCTATATGACAAGTTTCTTGAACTAGATTTGTGATGTTGTTTGTTTCTTGAACAAAAGCTTTTATTTTGAATTAGACTTTTCTAATACTTTTAGGATAATAATAAATTTCATAGCTAGGTTAAGTGTTGCCTTGAAAAATTGGGCATCTTTGCAAACTAGCTTTTTAATGTGGAAGATCTATTTAGGAGGGTGTTTCTCCATCATTGTTTTCTGAAATATTCCTTTACCTAATAACACAGACTTTCTAAAATGGTCTTAAATTTTTCACCATTACACTTATAACAAATTGTATTCTATAAGAGCTGCACTCTAAAGTATAAACCCATCTTCGCTTGAACAAACCTTGCAATTGTAGCAAAGCACAAATAAATATCCAGCTCCAATGTGTTTGGAATAAAGTCAGTTCATGCTTCTAAGAAGACTCAGAGAACATTGTGGTAGAGAATTAACTATTATTCAAGAAGCTCTAGAATTTTCTAGTGACAGAGATGAGGAAGAGGATATACATTCAAATCGTTGTGCTCGCCAAAAATCTTCAACCAGAGAAGAAAATAAAATAGTCTGTTGTAATTAAAATGACAAAACTGATGAAAATAGTAAAAACTTACAAAACAAATGCTAGAATGGCCTTAATTTTTTTCTTAATTGCAGTATCCAATTCTTGAAGAATTCAAAGACGAAGCATAGAATGGCCAGTGTAGTAGTATCCAAGGTTGCACTAATAGCTGTGAGCATGCTCATAGTGCTTCAATTACAACATACGACACTATGATCCCTAAAAGGAAGTGGTAGCAACAAAATATTAAAGGTTGGAAAGAACACTAGACATTCAAAAAGGAAAGAAGGACATACCAACATTGAAGATCATTTTCCAAAACATTTAATAGGTGAAAAGACAAAGCTTCTTGGACAATACAATTTCAAAAATTTAGATGTGTTAATTGGTAGGAGTTGGCATGTATTACAGGTCCCCTCATTTGATGTGACTAATCAATCAATAACTGCAATCATGGCCTTAGTACATGTCAAGGGGTTCTGTACTCCATTTATCCTTGTCACTTGGTAGAATGGATTTCATTCACATTGTAGCTGGGAGCCTTTTGAAGGAAAGGGAGATTCATAATTAGTGTGGTTTCTATTTTTTCAAAAATAAAAATTTTCCAGAATTCGAGCATAGATTGTGAAATGTGTGGTATATGAATTAAGTATATAGTGCTTCTTAATAGGGAAAATTTCTAAGATGGTGTAGTGTGGTATTTGCAGATGCCTCATACAGTTTTTCGAAGGAGGTTGTCAATGACTATGGTATTTTACTGGCTGATTGACTACTCATGTACATCCAAAAGGACACTGTTATCTCTCTGCAGCACAATAGGAGGCCTCTGATATTTAGGTGGATTTCTGATAGGTTGATTTTGAGCCTGGGGGCTGGCCCTACAAAGGAGTTAGCAGTCTGCCCTTGTTTCAGCTTGGTCAATTCATTTACCATAGATTTGAACCGCTTGGTCACTTCCTCCATGGTCATAGGCTCCTGACTGGAAGATGAAACTTAAGGTTCCTTCCATCTTATTTTCTCTGGGTATTCTCTCCTCTCAGAAGGATCGTATCTTGTCTTGAGCTGGATACCTGATGCCCTCATATTACTCTCCAAATATTCAACATCATGAAACATGGCCTTAAGGTTAGTCAACTTTATTTCACTCAATGTAGAGCAGACTCAGCTTAGTTTTGCAGAATCACTCTAGGTTTGATTTTCTCTTTTACTCACTCAATGATTACCCCTTTACATCCCAAAGTCTTGTGGAATTGCTTTAGGTTTTTGGAATTGGGCCTCGCAGTTTGTGAGAAAGAGTAAAATGATCGCAGAGTATTGGCTTATTTCACTCTTTGCAGAATATCTAAAAAAAAAATTATTAAGTAATTTCTACTTATGAATCATTTTTAAAAAAATAAATTCTACTTGTTCTCATAATTTAAGAGGTTTCACATATCTAGAAATAGAGAATAAATAAATGAAATAGAATCTTATTGATGGTGCAATTGTCGTTGGGGGCTCTGAAGCATCTTTTCTATTCCCTTGAGGCTGAGTGAGGTGTAGAGGATTCTCGCAGCAACCCTGTTGGCTGCAATGTTGGCCTTCATCTAAACCTCTCATTTAGGTCTTCTCTTCTTGCTCCTTTATTATGAAAAATGGCCTCCCGAACTCATCAAAAGCCAACGCCATCCCTGCATATAGTAACAAAATGCAGCACAAATATTAAAGCCGAAACATACAAGCATGGATGCGAAAAAAAGGTAGTAGAACCAGATCCCTGAAGTGTGTGTACTCCTCTCTGTGTGGACTGAAGATCCAATGGTGGGGTTCGAGATCGAATATTTGGTTTGCCACTGGTAAAACCCCAAGTCCCAACTCTCTGGTTTTCGCTCCCACCTTGTGCAAGCCCAAAATATTCTACTTAGATGCTGTGAGAGTAAACGTTTTCGTTCCCGCCCTGTAAAAAACTGAAAAAAGATATACTTACGAATATTTGGGTTGCCAGGGGTTTTGTAAATCATAAAAAAAAAAACAAAAAAAACAAAAATCCTATAATTTTATTTCCAAAGTTTTTGAAAAACTAATGCTTTATTGTATGTTCTTGGTTGTGATGGAAAGCATTTTTTTACATATATTTTGGTATATTTATTATAATAATAATCTATTTTTAAGATTATTAATTTTTATGTAATGATTTTATTATTAAAATTTGTTGAGATAGGAATGTTGTATTTTTTGAATTTTAATGTGAAAGTACTTTTAACTTGGTTGTATTGAAAAAATTTAGTTTTTTTTTTTTTATCTTGGGTGAGTGTCAACAAGAGAGAGTATATGGTAAGTGGGTTTAATAGTAAAAAAGTATTAGTCTTTTAAATGTCATATGATAAATTTGGAAGGAGTAGGGTGTGTACCCTTCTTTAGGTTAAATATATTCAAATTGTTGTGTGAATGGGGTTGTAAGAGCTTATTTTTTCATCTTGAGAAAATAGAGTCATTTTGAAGTCACTCTCATAGTTTAGATTGTCATAAGTAAATTATGTGTTTTGTCTTAAGATGTGAACATTTCATTTTAGGCAGTGTGATAATGTGGTTTCAGCAAGGCATTAAAAGATGGAATGAGCATGCACATTTGGTATGCGAGTGTTATGTTCTCCTTGAGGCACAAGTGCACGTCTAAGAAGACTCTAACGAGGGTTGAAGAGGTTGAATACTTAGAGAGGTTTTGGGGGGTTGTAGTCTCACTTAGAGGTGTAGCAAAGAAATTTAAGCACCACGAGAAGTTTTGAAGAAAACTTAAGATATTTGACAAGCTGCACGAAGGCAACTTAGCAGTGGTACTAATTGAACATTCTTTGATCGACGTTGATACCCTCTCCTTGGCACTACCGCTTTGCAAGACAAAGACAAAATGTGAAATATATGTGGAACCCACTAAAGAATTTGGCAAGGTTGTTGCAACATATATAGGTGGTTTTTTCGTGTTGCAAAAGGAGTTATCAAAACTTACAATGTGACCATTTGAGTAGATTTTTCATGGAGTGTCATGGAGGTGCAAGGGTGTAGGCCACATCTTATGGGTATCTTGTACTTTTGGTGTGTGTTAGCGATGTTAGTGCATTTTGTTTGATGAGCAAAAGCTATATTATGTTTCATGAAGGAAAAAACCCACGAGTTTGAGATGTCTTAACCATTTGGCATTGTAAGATGTGTTATGCCCTAGTTTTGAGGAGATAATTACAACCATCTCAGAGTGTGATGGGTTGTACCATGGACTTAGGTCCACTTGCATGGGTTGAGGTGTAAAGGTGCCCCGTGAGTTGAGGAAAATGATTGCAATGCTTACCTATATAAAGTGTTTATGATATAATATTAATGATTTTTTTTGGAGAATGGAAGAGGAAGATAAGAAAGGAGAGGCACTAAGGTTTGTTGTAAATAAAAAAAAAGGAAGGAAAAATGTATCCTATTAGAGATATTTTTCAAGTTTCCTCTTCAACAGTAAGAAATTTTGTTCGAGCTAGGAATTTGGCCTCAAAAACATTTATTGGGTACTCGAGAAATCCAAGACCTGATATATCCAAGCTAGTCCATTAGATAGATTCGTCTTGGGAAAAGGTTGCAAATTCTAAGGTGAAAATTTCCCATTTTTAATGTGGGTTTTAAACCTTCCATTTGAAAATTCTAAAAATAAGGTCATGATCTTGAAAGGAGGTCCTTGATTTTACCAAAACTCAATGCCAATGCTTAATCCATGGTGTGATTATTTCTATTTGGGTTTTTTCTTTAACATTGAGATCTATCTTTGGGTCTAGTTATTAGTCTATTGTTTCATTTATGTGTTGAGAAGGTCATAAGGGTTGTAGGGGATATGATGGTTATTTTCCAATACCCCTCCCTTGAAATATTGTAAAGAGATAGTGTGCCCCATTTTTTTGTCGTAATATTTCAACCATGAGCTCTTCTTATGAGTATGCCCTTAAAGGGAGGTTATGTAAAGGAAGTAGAAAAAATATTAATTTCATGTTGAGTCAAAGGAGGGGTATATATTGTAGGTGTCTCTAGAAATCTTGACAAAGGTGAAGGATAAAGGATTTTACCTCTTATTGAAACACCTTCTATTCTACCATTCAAGTTGCTAAAGGGCACTGGCTTTAAGGGTCATAGGTGAGTTCTCACGAAGATCTTAAAAATATGAAGGTAGGTGTGATTTAGCATAGGATTTATTCTTCAAGGGTTGAATTTTAGGGTGATATTTCCTAGTAAATAGAAAAATTGAAGCCCTACCACCCATAGATTAAGTAGAGTATGAGAAAAAATTTCCTAAGTTTCAAAAATTCTCACCATATATTGTCCATGAGATCCATGACAATTATGTTCAATTGTCGATAACTCATGTTATGATATCATCTTTGATTCTGGGCACATATACTTCTTCAACTAGTGGTGGAGAGTCCAACCAATGAGTAGTTAAGGTTGTTCATTTACAAGGTTGGCATCAATGACGTATTCTCCCTCTATGCCCAACTCTAAGAGGAGAAGTATGCGTAATGGACTTATTATTGTAAACAATTGTAAAGATTGGGTTATATTGAAGTTCTGTGTCAGTGAGTTCTGGGTGTGTTAGGTGTTAGGGAGTGGTATGATGTGCTAGGGAGTGCTAAAGCATGCCAAGGAATGAAGGGGATGCTAACAGGTGCCACATAGTGCCAAGGGATTGTTAGACGTGCTAGGTGTTATGGCATGTCAAGATGTAAAATATGTTGCTTAGTTGTTTTACGACCAGGGTTGGATGTGAGCCTTGTATTCGTAACTTATTAAGTTGTATGATTTGATATTTGACATGAGTATCATAAGATGAGTTATAGGAAGTTCTTAAGTGAACAAGGAATAGTCTAGTTGTGGTAAATATAACTTGGTCAAGCTATTGTAGTCAAATCAGGGTTTGGTTGGGTTATTTGAATATTGTATTTTCTGCCAAGATGATTATGTACAAATTTAATCAATGAATGAGAAAACATGGTTAAGGCTAACTGACTGTCTAAGGGTTCTGCATTTCTGAGAAGATGTCTGACTGAATGCCTCATATCTAGATTTGAGGCTGATTACATTCTGAAAAACAGTACTCACAAAGCTATACGCAGGTTAGTGTGAAGGACATTGTGTATACACGCAGGTTCAGTGAAGCGAAGTAGCGTATGCATTTTAAGTTGATGAATGTTCGGGCTTGAGTTTGTATCTGCATATTTATTCTGAAGTTTGGGTTATTTCTTATGTTCTAATTACAGTGATCTCACTTTTATGTTTGAACTATTGGGTAAAATACAAGGTTGTTGATGTTTATGAAGATTTGTGCTGATGTTGTTTGATCCAGTATGAAAATTGATGAAACGTGGTTTGCAGTGGTTCTGAGGGTTGAAGCCTTCAGTATGATGACCCTTTATAATCACACTGATACAAGGAGTACAACTAGGGCTTGGTGTTAGTCCTTTTACAACCAATATACCTTGAGCAAGACAACACTTGACCCAATTTTTGATGGTGGACACACATAGCCCTTTCAATCCACATGTCTTGAACACATATGGCAGGTCCTCTTTCCTCCCAATATGCAACTCTTAAATCTGCCTCTATCAATTAACTCAACTCCTTTATGTTACTGAACTCAGATCAAAAAAAAAATTCCCTCTATCTACCCATTTTTTCCTTTAAGGTATGCAACACTACAACTCTTTGGTCTGCCCATTTTTTCCATACTACTGCTCCAAGATGACAAGTCTAGGGATATGGAGGTTTCCCTTATTCTCAATGACACAATACTCTACAATACAGTGAACTAGGGCTAGTTGGCTAGCCCACTTGACTCCTACTTTAGTCCTTCAAATTATTTGACACGTCCTTAGGCCCAATACACCTACCCTTCTACCAGTCTTTTTTTCCTTCACAAGTACAGGACTTAGAGCTCTTATTTGATAGTCACCTAACAACCCTCCAATTATACTTGGACTGCCATCAGATTTCCCAACCATTGTAATTTTTTTTACTGGTCTAGTGCCCACAACACTTCCCTCTTCTAGGGCTCTTCAAATATGCCACCTAATAGTGATTTGAGTCCTCTCAAAATCACTATTCTTGTGTACCAATTTCTTTGTTGTCCAATCTATGAACAAATCTAAACTACTCATCATATCATCCTTCTAACAATTTGTAGATGATTGAACTAGGGTCACAAATCATCCATTAACATTCCATTGACTAACTGTTTATAGGTTGCTTCAGATATCTGTCCAAAACTCTATGGACAATCCAACAAAATCAACTTCTCTTCATGTCAATCCATTCCTCACATGGCACATTTCTTTTGCTCCACCTTCCACTCAGGTTCCACCTTCCTTTGGATTTGCTATCTCCACACATACTTCTGCAAACCATCTTCCAAATTTGTGGTATATATTGCAGAGGTAAACCTCTCTCTAAGGGTCACAACCCCTCTTCTTCTATGCATATTTTTCACAGTCTTAATGGCATGATTTATGGATTGAACATGCTAGGAAACCTCCCTAAATAAGGAATTATACTTCTATTCCAATTTCTTTAGAACAAACCATATCCACCCATAGAAAAAAATACAACTCTTTCCTCCATAAGATACTCAGCCTAACTCATATGGATCCATAGATTATGGTCATTTCTTTGACTGAATCTTGAACTGAACTTTAGATCTCTATGACCCTCAAACTATATTTATCTCAGTCAATGTTACACCTGTGACTACTTATGTTTTGACCGTAAATTCTAGTGCATACCCTCCTCCATTTGTGTTGGTATTTATCACAGACCTTGCAACCTAGTAACCACCACAAGGTAGGGTCTCAACCCTCTCTACTATTTCAAAATTTGATGTGGAATTCACACAAAAACACCTTTGAAATCAAATGCCCAAATTCTCATGAGTCGCCTCTCTTGAGCTTTATCTGCCCTAAGAGAACCAAAAATATGCCATCCTACTTCCTATCTCGAACCCATTAAGATATGTGACATTCTTGTGAACCCTCACATGATGATATTACTCTTGGTGGATGATCATGGCCTCCCTTTAGCAATGCTGCTCAGCCCTCTAACTCGACCTACTTTAGGATTACATCTCTCCTAGCCTCCTTGATAAAATGAGCTCCTTATCACTTGATGTTCTTTCCTTCATAATAAGGCCTCCTTAAATAACTTTTCCTAGCTAAGCCTCTTAATAACGCTCTAGAACTTACGAACTTTATCTACTTATACCTTAGTAAATGTTATTTTTTTGTTTAATTTTCTTTTAGATTTTAAACCTCATCTCGGGTCCAAAGCCCCTTCGCTTGGGTTATTTTCCCACAAAACCTTTTGTGGTCAAACTCACACAAACCCATCTCACTAGGATTGTGGAGTTCCTCCCAAGCTACAAAATTCAACAACATAGTCTAGTTGTAGTAATCGTAACTTGGTCAAGCTCCTATAGTCAAGCTAGGGCTTGGTTGGGTTCCCAAGTTGAAAACTAAGTAAGGGTAGTTGTGAGGGCATGATAACTAGGAAGGGTTAGGGCATGCCAAGGAATTAAAAGTCGTGCTAACATATGCTGGACAATGTCAATGCATGTTGAAGAGTGTTAAGGAGTGTCAAGGCATCACAAGGGAGAACTAGGTAAAAATGCATGGAAATGAACAAATAAGAGCGTGTTCCAGGGAGTGTCAGTGAATTCAAGTGTGACAAGGATGGAGTGTGCTATAAAAAGTTCATAATAGGATTGGTAAGAGGCTAGCCTATGATTGCGATAAGGGGCTCAACAAAGAAATTTTAAACAAAGGGATACTTTGTGTTGGGCACAACACTATTTTTCCTTTATCTATTATTTTTATATGACATGTGGCACACTTTGGCCGAATGCTCATGTTTTAAAATATTTTAGACAAATCCATATTGTACATTGTTGTGTATAATTTTTGGGGAACTTATCTCGTGCGACCTATATCTTGTGTGTCTTGTGTATCTTTTGGTTCTTTCAAACTCCCAGTTAATGCTCTACTGTTTATATGAACTGGACATACATGTGAAATATTTCCTATGTAAGCTATGTTTCTTAGTTGTTTTATGGCCATGGCTAGATGTGATCCTTGTCTTGGTAAGTTCTTAACTGGGAAAAGTTAAACTTGGACATGACTGGCCTAAGATGAGGTATAGGAAGTTCTTAGGTGAACAAGGCACAATCTACTTGTAGTAGGTGCAATTGATCAAGTTGTTACGGCTGAAGCAGTCCAATGTCACATAAACTGGAGTAGTTAAGGACTCGATTGGTTTCTCAAGTTGTGAAAAAATGTAAGACTATTTGTGAGGGCATGAGTGCCAAGGCATGCTAGGGAATGCTAACATGTGCCAGATAGTTCGAAGGCATTCCAAATATGCTAATATGTGTCAAGTGCTAAGGCATGCCAAGATTTGCAATGGTGTGACAATACATGTCGGGGACTATCAAGGCGACAAAAAGGAGAAACAAGTTAAAATACAAGGAAATGAACACTTCATAGGGTTAATAAGTCATCAATTTACATTTTCCAAGAGGGGCATGATATGCACACCAACACTAAGTGGAAATGAGTGTCAAGTGCCAAGTGTTAGTGCATTCTATGTGCCAAATCATCCTCTGTTACTTCTCTTCTACTTTCCAGTAATTGATCTCAAATAAATTTAATATTAAACCATGCCAAAGCATACCGAGGCATCTTAATGAATGTTAGACATGATAATGATCATGGCCTCTTTAGGACTACATATCTCTTCACCCCCTTGATTAAATGAGTTCCTTCTCACTTGATGTTATTTCCTTCATCCTAAGGACTCCTTAAATATTTTTTCCTAGACCTCTTAGGAACCCTCTAGAACTTACGAGTTTTATCGACTTAGACCTTAGGAAACATCAATTTTCCTTTTTATTTTTCTTTTAGATTTTAAACCCTGTCTTGGGTCCAAAATCCCTTTTCTTGGCTTATGTTCCCACAAACCCTTTTGTGACCAAAATCACACAAGTCCATCTCACTAGGCTTGTGGAGTACCTCCCAAGCTACAAAATTCAACAAGATAGTCTAGTTGTAGTAACTATAACTTGTTCAAGCTCTTGTAGTCAAGCAAGGGCTTGGTTGGGTTCCCAAGTTGAAAATTAAGTAAGGGTAGTTGTAAGGGCATGATAGCTAGGGAGGTTCAGGGCATGTAAAGGAATGAAAAGGCATGCTAACACATGTTGGACAATGTCAATGCAAGTTGATCTATAGTGTTAGGGAGTGTCAGGGCATATCAAGGGATAACTAGGTCAAAATTTATGGAAAAGAACAAATAAGAGTGTGTTCCAGGGAGTGTTAGCGACTTCAGGTGTGCTAAGGACGAAGTGTGTTAGGAGAAGTTTAGAATAGAATTTATAGAAGGCAAGCCTATGGTTGTTATAAGGGGCTCAACATAGGGAGAAGTTTTAGACAAAGGGAGATCACTTTGTGCTAGGCACAACATTGTTTTTCCTTTAGTTATTTTTTTTATATGAGATGTGGCACACTTTGGCTACATGTTCATGTTTAACCTATATTTCTAGATAATTTCATATTGTACATTTTTGTGTATAAGTTTTGGGGCACTCAGCTTGTTTCAGCTTATATCTTGTGTGCCTTGTGAATCTTGTGGTTCTTGTAAACTCTCAGTTAATGTTATATTGTTTATTTGAACTGATTGAACATACATCTCAAATATTGCATGTGTAAGCTATGTTGCTTAGTTTTTTTATGGCCATGGCTAGATCATGTGATCCTTGTCTTGGTAAATAGTTAAGTAGGACAATTTGATCTTGGACACGAGTGGCATAAGATGAGTTATAGGCAGTTCTTAGGTGAACAAGGCACAATATACTTGTAGTGGTTGCAATTGGTCAGGTTGTTGCAGTTGAAGTGGGTCGATGTTTTCACATGAATTGCAGTAGCCAATGACTTGATTGGGTTCCCGAGTCGTGAAAAAATGTAAAAACTAGCTGTGAGGACATGAGTTCCAAGGCGTGCTAGGGAATGCTAAGATGTACCAGATAGTGCTAAGGCATGTCAAACATGATAAGATGTGCCAAGCGATAAGGCATGCCAAGTTGTGCAAGGGTGTGTCAATGCGTGCCAAGGACTGTCAAGGCAACAAAAGGGAGAAACAAGTTAAACTACAAGGAAATGAACACATAAGAGGGTTAATGAGTCATCAATTTACCTTTTCTGAGTGGGGCATGCTAGGCACACCAACACTAGGTGCCAATAGGTGCCAAGTGCAAAGTCTTAGTGAATTCTAAGTGCCAAGTCTTCCTTTGTTGCTTCTCGTCTACTTTCCAAAAATTTATCTCAAATAAATTTAATATTAAACCATGCCAAAACATACCAAGGCATCTCAATGTGTTCCTTACATGCTGAGACTTTCCAAGCGCCAACACAGCCAAGCCCCAATATGTGTCAGGGAGTGTTATGCATGCTATGAAGTGGAATGGCATGTTGAAGAGTGCTAAGGTGTGTTAGAGAGTGCTAATGCATGTTGAGGAGTGTTAAGGAGTACTAGGAAAAAAAATTAAGGGAGCACTAGGTCAAAATTCATGGAAGTTAATGAATATGAGGAACACATGCCAGGGACTAGTATTAATGAGTGTTGGTTGTCATGCAAGGAGGGAGTGACAAGGTATCCAAAGCATTGGTAAGGCATGCTAAGGAATATCAAGGCATGTAAAGAAGTGCCAAATTTTGCTAGGGAGTTCCAAGGTGTGTTAATTATATGTGCCAAATAGTTCCAAGGTATGCCAATACATGCCAGGTGCTAAGGATGTGCAGGGTGGCAGGCTATGTCAATATGTGTCAAGAAGTGTCAAGGAAAAAAAAGAAATAACCAAGCTAAGATGTAAGTAAATGAAGACATAAGAGGGTTAATAAGTCAGGAATTTATCTTTTTCAAAAGGGGCATGCTAGTCACACTAATAATAGGTCCCAATACATGCCAAGTGCTAATGTATGTCAATGCATTCAACCAAGGTGTTCCAGGGCATGCTAGGGACTACATGCATGCCAACACATGCTAGGAGAGTTCCATGTTGTGCTAGCGCATGCCACCATGTTCTTTGGCGTCAGTTTCATGACAAGATGTTCTAGGTACAAAGATGTTCCAAGACATGCGAGGTGCTAAGAAATGTTAGTGTGTGACAAAGCATTAATTTAAGTTGTGCCCGGATTGTCGAGGAGTGTTAGATATTTCTCATTAATATAATTTTCACACTTGATTATGTATTAAATAATATATTTTCTACACACACTAGTGGAACTTTATCTAAAGGGAATTTGATAGATAATAAACTTAATAGATATGAATCATGTGTTGACTCATAGGAAAACTCTATTTGACTAGTGATTACTTGAGGGAAATGATACACACTAATTAATTCTTAAAAAATTGATTGATTCTAACCACTATGGCCTTGGAAATATCGTAAAAAATACTCCACAATAATTGCCTTAAATCATTACCTTTTTAAAAAAAAAATATTAACATGCATATAGCATCATCAAAAACTCATTGGAATGATCAATGGTGACGAAAATTTTTTGACCGTCACCAAAAGTAACAAAAAGAGAATTGGTGAGGGTCATTAAAATTCCGTCACTAGAAGTGTCACCAAAGAGAGAATTAGTGATGGGCCTTTAACGACCCTCACCAAAAGTGTCATTGAAAATTTCTTTGGTGATGGACCATAACATACCATCACTATATACACTTACAGTGACGGTTTTTTAATGATCAATGATGACGGACATTTCTTGACCATCACCAAAAGTAACAAAAAGAGCATTGGTGAGGGTCATTAAAAGTTCGTCACTAGAAGTGTCACCAAAGAGAGAATTAGTGATGGGCCTAAAACAACCCTGACCAAAAGTGTCATTGAAAATGTCTTTGGTGACGGACCATAAAGGACCATCACTATATACACTTACAGTGACAATTTTTTAAGGAATGTCACCATATGTGACATTGGTGACAGACCTTAAAGGTCCGTCACAAGCATGACCCTCACCAATGTGATTTTTTCTTGTAGTGAATGAATCTGTCCTCCAATGATTCCTTCCAAGTGTAAGATAAAAAAGTGTACATCATGAAGAAATGGAAGGTACAAGTGGTGATATCCATGCTGCTCAATGGCCTCCTTAAAGTAGGAGTGATGAAAACATGGGAAGTCTTGTTCCCAATGAGTGACTCCCTCACCCATGTAATCATCCAAATGAAATGAGCCATTTTAGGTAGCTCATCAAAGAAAAATTCAACCCCGGATCTATGCAATGTGTTGGGGCTGAATGGAGAGTTTAGATTTTCCCATTCAAATTATTTCTCTCTCCATTTATGGTAAGTATGGGGTTGTTTATGCCCTTGGGATGAAATGATATGGCCTCCAAGAATGGCCCAAGCTACCCCATCAAATAATTCAACCATGAAGTGCCTCCTCCAAGCACTCGAGTTCTTCAAATGGCTCACCCCATGTGAAGAAAAGAGATGTGAAGTGGAAATCATGGTTTTCCCATTGCTCCTCCTGTGACATACAACATGAATAGTAGGGAGAATCATACTCCCAATGGGCATCTCCATCTCATATCCCACTCTCCAAACATAGCTTCCCATAAACATAGAAACATCAGCAATATATGGAAGCAAAAACAATTGGAAACAAGCTATCACATGACAACCAGAAAGTGGATCATAGTTCCTCTCATGGAACCAGCGTAGTGCATCCTTTGACTGCATCAAACCAAACAATAAAAAGTGCCTTTCCAACCACTTTTTTTCTGCCACAATCATTTTACAAGATAGCATCATGAAAGTACAAAGTGGTGTCAATGGTGCACGCCAAAATTCATGTGGCTTCCTCCACAAACCACCAATGAGATAGCCAATCTCAGTGCTACAAAAGGCTGCAAGTACATCATTATACAATATTTAAGAAGGAACAACTCTTCTTGATACATCATGCTACTCAAACAAGGAAAATAAGTGCAATACAAAATGTGAAATTATACCTCCTCCATCATGCACTTGAGATCTTGAGCTGAAATGGCTCAACTAGAATTCCTCCCTCACCTCCAAAGAGTAGGGAAGTGACTATGACCTCCTCTTCATTACCATCCGGGCTATGCATCTCTCCATATGCTGATATATTTCATGTTGGTTTCCCTCCCAAGTGAACTCCTCCATCAAATGGAAATATGCATCAAAGTGCATAGAACAGAAGTCCTCATGTGCTGCATGTAGCAGCTTCTCCTTGAGACTAGAATCTCTAGTCAAGAAGAATCTGCCATGTGAATATATGACCATATCATCCACCATGTATCTATCATCTCCATCCGAGTCATCAAGAATCATGCATGCACCAAGATCCTTGGAGTACTCTTCCAAAAGTCGAGACCTCCAATAGGGATCAATCCTCCTAAGAGACAGCACTGGTGATCTAGCATATGAAGCTCTCCTCATGCTGCAGCCTGCTACTTTGACATCCCCCATGCCAAATTCTTCCTCCAAACTCTTCACCTCTCCAAAATCCAAGAGTGGTGAATCAAAATACAAGATTCTTCTCATCAACTCTAGATCCGGTGGCCTCCCAGTTGGAATGCCTCCATGTAGTGAGACATCAAAATCTAAAGTGGACTGTAGATATGAGTGGACTGAATTGTCCCTCTCTTCACTGCACAGTGCAGTCCCCTCCTTATGTGCAGAAACCTCCCAAAATAGATAAGGGTGAATGCTCATTATCCCCTGATGTTGATCCTTCTCCTCTTCTTCCATGTATGAGAATGCCTCATCCTCAATGAGAGACCCTTGTTCTCGGTCATCCCTTGAAGGAGAAGACTCCATGTCTTAAAAAATAAAAGAGGGATCTTCAAGAAATGGGGATATTTCCCTTGGAAAATTGTCATTCATGTTTCTATCCCCTCTAAAACTATGGAGTGGAGTTGGTTCAATAGGTCTCTCCAACTCATGCAAAGTGTTTGAGTTTTTGTTATTAACAAATGATGGTTCACAATGTTCTTTATCAAATCTCCTCATCAATTCTTTAGTGAACTTAGCATAATTTTTTACATTTGCATGACAAAATGAAGTAGAATCATTAAACCACCAATCATGGGCCATACCTTTGAGGTGCAGCGCTGCTACTCTTATGGCCTCCTTTTCTGAAACTTGGTGTAGCTGAAAATAGGAATCTAGTTCTTCTACCCAAGCTTTTGTTGTGCACTCTGCTAATCCATCAAAGTGAGATAGGAAGATTCTACCTCTCTTACTTCTCTTGTGGTTGCTATATCTTTCCTCCTTAAGTTTTCAAAACCCTTGGAAGTCTAAGTGCTCTTTGAATCTCCATGATTGAGATTCAAACTCCTAAAGAAAGTCACTCGAGGTCTCCTCCCTTGGTGCACCTTCTTCCTCCATTATTCTTGTAGTCAATGTGGGCTATAGACTGTGTTGTGGATCTGCATGTGTGGCTTGTTGGGGTTCCTGTGTTTTGGCAGGTTTGGCAATACCAAAAGACAAGACAACATGAAAACCGCTTTGGGATCTCAGGATCTAGCCCTCCTGGATCCAGAGAGGGATCACTCTATAAAGGAAAATAAATATATGTCTTTGAAGTTCGACTTGAAGGTATTAGGCTAGTTGTAAGGCAAAAGGGTTGTTCTTTTGTTTGTTCAGTTGTTGGGAAACATGAAAGAAGGGTTCAATGTAAGACAAGAAGTGAGAAAAGAAGGATTTTGGCAATGGGAGATAATTCAAAGAGAACTCAAGTCCATTGGGCAATGGGGTCATAAAAGGGTTTACTTGCAATTCAATATCCAAGGCTTTCAAATGGGCTAGTCATCTAAAACAAAGGATCTCTAAAGATGATAGTATGGGATGAAATGATAGGAAAATGAAGGTGAATGACAAGGAAACCTTCCAAGGTGACCACTTAGGAGAAAATCTAGGGACAGGGCATGCCTTGACCATCTATGATCAAACTCCTAATGAGGCTAACTCTTTAGACAATAGGACACACTTAAGATTGACACAAATTAAAGCCTAAGGTCAGAGAAAGACTTTTAACTTTTAATGCTTTCGACATTCAACTTAAGGGATCTTATAAAAGCTTATCTATTGGAAAAGGACCCTAGTGAGACATAATCAACTCTAATCTCCCAGTATCCCAATTCTTTCAGCTAAAAAAAGACAAGAACATCTAAGAATATATTCTTAAATTCACACATCAGTAAGCAGTGATAATCAATTACTATACTGGTTAAATTATCTCAAATTAGTTCTCAGATCGCACAATTAGTAGAAAACATCAAAGATAAGAAGAGCAAGAAACATTAGGGTACCATGCAAGGGTATATCCTAAGCCATATTACTGATTTGTTATCAGAGAAATGAAATATGATGAATTAAAGAGGGAAAACATAGACAAATATAGAACACATCACCACTGCTTTAAATCAGGATCCAATGAACATGCTTGTTGTTGTCAATCCTAGAGACAGCCTTGAGTTGTGAAATACCAGTGCCTAGGGCATCTTATATAGCAAGGAGAAGCATGATATAACAAGAACAATTAGCAGAACAAGGCTCTCATGCTATCTCTTGTAAACAAGAAGATTAATTTTAATGGGACCAAAACTTTCAGAAGCTCGATACAGAGAAAGCAATACTGCAGAGGCAAGGTGTGAAACTCTAACACAAATGTATCAGACAATTCAAAGGAAACTTACTAGAAAGAGGGCTGGATTCTAAATACTTCACAGAGATGAATAATCAGAAAGTATCTACTGCGTACGTAGAATAAAGATAATACTAACTGTTGGTGAGACAATATCCAGAAACATATATCAACATGTGGTGGGCTTACGAAATTAAGAATCCACACATGATAACAACATTTGTAAATAACATCTCATAGTAGCTAATATAGCAGAAGTACGGGTGAAGTGAAAATGGAACAACATATCACACCTGAGCCATATTTAAAGTGCCAGACAGGTTATCGCATAAGTATCAAATAGGAAAAATTCATACCAAAACCAGTGGGCTACTCGCATTCCAGAACATGATACAAGATGAATGGATGTAAAGGAAATGAACAAATAAGCTAAAACACATAGGAGATAATTACACGCTGTAAAGCACCAAGACCAGAATCCTCATTGAAGACAGAACTCCTTTTCATTGAGACCGAATGGGCTCTTCACGTTCATATTAAAGCTTCAACAAAATGCATACAAAGAAAAACTATTTCACCGCAAATTCTTCAGAAAATCTGGAACCCGTTTTTCCCTTCGGTTCTTGCTTATATAGAAGCCTCAAAAACATGAGAGAGAAGATATTTTTGGGAAAAATATCTTCCTCGTGTGCCAGAAATCAGTTTTAGGTCTCCATCAAAAATAACCAAAATTAATGATGAGGAATTGGGGCATCTCATCATTGAAAGTTGCGCTCACAACTATTTTAAATAAAAATATCAAATAATAGTTTCTGACAGAAAGTGAAATGCAGGAGTGGAATGTGAATTCCACTTGAAATTTAAAAGTAACAAACCAAAATAGAAGTAAAAGACCACTAGGGTTGAATCATGAACTGACAATGTTCGCTGATGAGGTGGATTTGAGGAGGTCGTTGTCACAAATGGCAGAATGTTGGCTGAGAGGAATCGATTTGCCTCTGATGTGGCAGTAGAGGTTTTGCTGCCTGTTGATCTTCATGATTTTCCTTTAATTCTGATTTAATTTGGAGGACGGGCTTTTGATAATCAATCTTAGCCAAAATATCCAAATTGTCTTCAATCTTTTGTTTCTACCGTGGCAGGTCTTCGAGACTGATACTTTGACTGCTGCTACAATAACCTTTTTGCGTTCCGAATCACAATGGCCATGATTGTGGAACCTAGAGTGAATTCATCACTCTATAACAACCCTACACAATATGATAAATGCATTAAGAAATCCAGGGAGTGGCGGAGAGAATGTTGTGAAGGCCTAGAGGAATGGTGGGACCCGGTTAAGGCGGAGGGCGATTTAATGTGAGCCGTCAGATCTCAGGAGGAGATCGACAGTTGGGATCACCTGATGGAGTTAATAGGGACACCCGATGAAGAGAAAAGGAGAAATACGTGATATATTGTGGGCCGCAGATTTGGATCAAACGGACGGTCACGATTGGATTAGCAGATCGCAATCGGAAGGGACAGGGGGTAACACCTTTAGATTTTGCGATTGGCGATGCGCAATTTAGCGCCAACCGTCCGATCTAGGTCAAGATCAACGGCGGGGATTAAATCGGCGGGGGAAAAGACTGATGCAATGAGCGGGATGGGAGACATAAGGGCCGTTGGATTAAGCGGGATGAACGGCTACGATCTGATCGGGGGATCGCAATCGGAGGAATGGAAAGTGGCTCGATCTGAAAATTGTGATTGCGATTGGAGCGGGGAAGCGAGGGTCGTTGGATCAAAAAGGGAAATCGACGGCAGGGATATCAATCGAAGGATCGCAATCGGGGAGGGCAACGGGTGATGCACTTAAAAATTTACGATTGTGATTGGTGTGGTGGCGCAATGGCCGTCTGATCTGATAGCGAATCAACGGTGGAGATGAGCATCAGAGGGGTGAAAGAATCGGGACGATGGGCGTGAGCAGGACAAGCGCTGGCCGTCAAATCAGAGCAATGGATAAATGGTTAATATTAATGCGGAGGTCTATAGACCAAATGCAATCGCATCAGAACATATTCAAATAAAAACGGATTACGCTTGCAATGTAAGTTGCGATCGCGATTAGCGCCCGGAGCTTAAACGCTTGGTTCTGGGCGCGGGTCACGTGGTGGGGAAGTGGTTAAGGGGCTGACCGAAAGGGGGCTAAAGCCTTTCATGCAAAATATGGTTTGTTTGGCCTATCTTCAATGCATTTTAAGACCAGGGAAGGGATTCAGTAGGGAGAATAAGGGGTTTTCGAGCCAAAAAAAGGGTATTTGTAAGGTTCAAGGGGAAAATGGGATGATTTATAGGGTTAATGAGAAATTAAGGCAGGGAGAAAATGGTGAGGAAAACAGAGGTTTAATGGGAATGAGAAAAGATGGAAAGGGAGGCCTTTTGGGCATTTTATTCTCAAACAGAGAGGCCTTAAAACTGGGAACAACAGTGAGGGTTAACCATATGATCAACATTGGCTCCACCTGGGGATGACACGTTCATCCTTGGGCATGTTGAGAACTTCGCATACCACCTGTTAATCTTCTGTGTGGACACCACTCTTCATCACTTTTTATTTTTCTCTTCAGGATTCATCACAACACACACATCATTCAAAAAAAGATGAAAATAGAAAACTAATGTATAGTATGATGCATCAGGCTCTCTTGGCCTGCATCAGAACTGGAAGTAAGGTTTGAGGAACTGACCGTTTATAGGGGCATCGAGCAAGTGTCCCTGTAAATTTTCCAATCTGAAAGTGTTGTTGCCCCCTTGTTCCACAATTTTAAAAGGGTCGAACCAGAGTGGGTCGAATTTACCACGTTTCCCATTTTCAGCTCTTCGAATATCCCATCTGAGCACTAAATCCCCAACCTGCAACTTAATATCCTTGGCATGTTGATTAAAAAGGTCCTTTATCTTCTCTTGATATTCAGTTAACCTCTGACTTACCTGGTTCCATGTTTCTTCTAACTGTACCAGCTGATTGATCCTCCTGGTCACATCATCAGGTTCTTCTTGACTTTCTTGCATGAATCGGGCTACTGGTAAGGCTAAATGTACAGGGAATACTTCTGCCCTCCCATATACTAATTCATACGGGGACTTCCCAGTTGCTCTCTTGCTAGTAATCCTGTTGGCCCACAGAGCGAATTTCAACTGGGAATCCCAATTTTCCCTCACCAGGGTTTTATTTGAAGACTCTGCCAGGCCATTACCTTGTGGGTAATAGGTCGTAGAGTGACCTAGTGCAATGTTATACTACTGGTAGAAATTGACAAACTTTACAGATTTAAAAGCCTGTGCATTGTCAGTCACTATCTTGGCAGGGCAGCCAAATCTGGATATGATATTTTCTTCCATTAATTTCATTACCACAACATCTGTTGCATTCCTTGCAGGTATAGCTTCCACCCACTTCATGAAATAATCTGTGGCAGTTAATATCCACCTATGCTGACCACTTGATGGAGGATGTATTTCACCAATAAATTCAATTCCCCATTGTTGGAATGGTTCATCCACATGAACAGGGATCATGGGCAGAGGTGTCAACTTCTGTCTTTTAGCAAACCTTTGGCATTTCTCACAAGCTCTAACCCGGGAAAACACATCTCCAAAGAGTTTGGGCCAGAAAAAACCAGCCTTCAGAATTTTGTGAGCAGTATCCCTCCAACTATAATGGCCCCCACAGATTCCTTCATGAAATTCGGCCATTATACTTTCTACCTCATCCTCTGTGAGACATAGGAGTAGAATGCCTGAGGGATCTCACCAGTACAACCGACCATTTGCAACAACGTACTTCTGTGATCTCAACCTCAGTGTTCTGAATTTAGCTTTTTCACAGCTACGAGGGCAGCTGAGTGTTAGAAGATATTCCACTATCTCTTTGTACCATGAGCTGATGAGGTACTTCATATGTGTCTTCTGAGTAGATATCTCTACTCCCTGTTGCTCTTCTTTCTTCTCAGACTCCTCATTTGCTATCGTGGACAGATTTATACCCAGAGCCTGACAGTTTTACTCGGACAAGATTTTGGCCATCTCTTGTCCCTTGATCAGTTTGGTAGGGCGGATGTCTAGCTCATACTCTTGTATTTTAGCAATCCATTTCCCTCTTTTCCCTTCTCTATCTCCTTGGATGAGAATATCTTTTACAGATATTGTAGGCACAAACACAGTGATATGGGACTGCAAGACATACATGTGAAATGCTTTAAGAGACTTCACCAGGGCATATGCCTGCTTTTCTAATATGTTATATTTCAGCTCTGCATCATGGAGCACCTGACTGAAGAAAGCGATGGGCTGCTCATACCCTTCTTCATTTTTCTGCAATAAAACTCCTGCCACTGTATGAGGTGATGCAAATGAAAAGATCATGAAAGGTTTGGCATAGTCTAGTCCAGATAGCACAAGGGCTTCAGCAAAGGCATTTTTTATCCTGGAAAATGCCTCTCGTGATTTCTGGGACCACTTTACCTCATTATTTTTCTTCAGCATGTCAATTATATGTCTAACTATCTCAGCATAGTTAGGGATAAACCTCCTCAGAAAGTTAATGCGCCCTAGGAACACCTGCACCTCCTTTTTATTTCTGGGAAGAGAAATTCCATTTATAACTTCTACTCTCTTAGGATCTATTTTTACCCCATATTTGGTTACAATATGTCCCAAAAGCTTGCCCTCTTCTAATGCAAATAATGACTTTTTTGGATTGAGAGAGAGACCATACCTTCTGCATTTCTCAAAATTTCTATGCAAATGTTCAATGTGCTCGGCATCATCCTTTTAAAACATAGTGATATCATTGAGATAGACCACCACAAACTTATCTTGCTCCCAAACAAAGGCAATTTCCATGGCCCTTTGAAAATTGGCCCCTGCATTAATCAACCCAAAAGGCATCCTAGCATACATAAACGTACCCCATGGTGTGGTAAAGGCAGTCTTCTTCTGATCTTCTGGTAGTATAGCCACCTGATTGTAACCCGAGAAACCATCCATCATCGACATCCGAGAAGCTCCCACCACTTTCTACAGGATATGATCCATTTTGGGCAGTGGGTAATTATCCTTTAAGGATGCTCGATTCAGATTCCTGAAATCAACACACAACCTTATTTCTCCATTCTTTTTCCGGACAGGGACTAAATTTTCCACCCACTCAGAGTACCTCAATGGCAAAATTATTTTGGCCAGCAATAACTTCTTAATTTCTTTCTCTATGGAAGGGAGCAGCAGAGGGTTAATCTGTCTAAGCTTCTTCTTGTGCGGCTTCGCATCTCCTTTCAGAGGGATTTTGTGTTGCATGATGCTAATATCAAAAGTTTTCCAGTCCTGAATGCAAACACATCTTTGTATGACTGGAATAATTTCTGGTAGAGCTCTTTATATTCTCCTGGGACCTTCTTGGACAGATTCACAATTTTGGGGTCAGCATCAGTACCGAGGTTCAGGTCTTCTACCTGATTTTCTTCTACCACTTTGTTTGGCTGCAGTGGGATATCGTTCTTGTCAAACAATATTTCTATAGGAACCAGCCCTCTAGGTATAACGTTTCCCTTCAATTGCAACACTTTATGACCTGCCACCTTTTCCTCCCATTTGTTTTCTAAAAAGTCCTCAGTTTCTTCTTTTCACAAACGTCAATCTCCATGTTTGAGAATTATCCGATTGTTTCCATAAATCTCTTCACTTGATCTTCATCCTCGAACACCTGCCAGTGCTTGATGTTATCTGGGATTGATGGTCGATAACGCACCTCAATTTCATATCTTAAGAGAGAGTTCTGAGGTGGACGGAATGTACTATCAGCCACTGCAAGGGAGTCTGCCATCCTATTCTACTCCCGGGGCATGAACTGAATATTAAATTCCAAGAAAAAAATTTCCACCAGGTCCCAAACTTCGTTCCTATAAGCCCTCGGCCTAGGATGTTTGGTTTGTCACTAATTCTTCACTTGCCTAACCACCAGTTCTGAATCTCCCAGAACCTTTAAACTCTGTATGTTCATGCTCCTGGATATTTGTAACCCTAGCAGAAGTGCTGCATACTCAGCCACATTATTAGTGGCTTCATATTTTAGCTTGAAAGACAGTGGGACCCATTGGCCTGTAGGAGAAATCAATAATACTCCAACCCCATTACCTTCTCTGGAGTTTTCTCCATCAAAATGAAGTATCCAGATTCTTGTTTCATGGCTCTCTATGGACTGCTCGGTCTTGATCTGGCAAAATGATGGTTCATGAGCGTAATCTTGATTTTCTTCCAACATCAAACATGATAAATCTCCCTCTTTACTATAGACTGGGGAATTAACCGAGTTGTTAGCTTTGGTAACTATCTTGACAAATCTAGTTTCCCTGTACAATCTCGTTTCCTGGCCACCAAAAACTGGGATAGTAGCATATGTTAAGTCCAACTTGATTGACCCACCGATTTTTTTCCCCGAGGACCTTGACAACAACATGCCGAAGCGAGTTGGGATGTCAACCACCACGATGTCCATGACCACACTTTTTGCGGGAATCTGGGCCAAATTGACCACCAAATCCTTGATCATACCCAGGCACTTAACTCTTTTGGAATCAAATGAATAGATATCCTTATATGGACGAGTGATTTGTAGTCCTAGTTGTTCCATGACTGAAAGTGGCAACAGATTATGGGAAGCTCTCGAATCTAGCATACAATTATGTAACAACAGGTCGTGAATTACTAAAGACACATAAAATGGGGGAGTGGAGGAATCTAATTCCTCAACATGTGAGCCAAATACAACCATGGGTCTTTCTTCTTGAAGGTTCAGACTATCTGGAATATGTGTTACTTCTGGGGGGAGCATAAAGGATGTGACCTGAGACTGATACGTAGGCTGTTTCAACAATTCGGTCAAGGGAACTGGGATTTTGACCTTCTCAAACTCCTTTTGTAGACTAAAGGTAGGATAGGACTTTTCTGTTGCGACTTCCTTTGACTCTTTATTTTTGGCCAAGGGTTTTACTTCTTTTGACACAGACTTGGTATTAGGGGGAGTGACTACTTTTGAAGAGGAAGGAATTTGATCATTAGACTGCAAAGATTCGTTTAGAGGCCTCTTACCTTTGTCTGTGACCTTTTGAACTGTTGTCTCCTTCTGAGCAGGTGCTTCCTTCTGGGGTGGCTCTTCTTCCTGATCTTGAGTACGAGTCCTTTTCTTGGAAGATATGAGGTTATATCTTCTATTGAACTGTGCTTGCATGAAATCAACTAACTGCTTGCAATAGTCATCAATCTCTAGGTCTTCTTTGCCTTTAGCCTTCTCTTCTTCTTGTAATGGAATCCCCGTTTCATTACTTCCTTGCAAGGGACATTCTACCTCACCACTATTTGAAAAAGAAAGATATTCATAGGCAATTTATTCAGTAGGACCATCTACTTGACCTTCCAAATACAGCGGATGTGGTACCTAATCTTGTTGCTCTTTCTGTTCCCTTTGCAGTATTTGCAGAGGTGGTTTCCTATACTGAGGATTGTAACCCCTATTTGGAGCATTCTGGAAATTCTTGGAGGATGAGTTCTTGGCCTCTAGTTCAAGTTTGAATAGCTTACTTGAAAGGTTCTTAGTCATTTTGTTCATTTCTTCAATTCTGTTATCAGCTGAGTCTCTATCTTGGCTAGAAGTAGACACCTCCTCTTTGCCCTTCCTTCTATCATCTTGATCTGGTTTTCCCTTTGATTTACCAGTGGAGGCGAAATTTGCCTCCAACTATAGTGAATCTGTTTGAGCATCATCCATAGTGGCAAGCTTTCTTTCTCTAAGAGAGAAACCAAATTCTGAATCAAAAGCTGCTACGAAAACAACTTTTGCAGTAGTTTGATGAGGTTTCATATCAGCAAGGAGGCTCAAATACAATTTATTAAACCTCTTGATGAACTCTGACACTCCTTCGTTATGTCTTTTCTTGAGTGTGTTAAACTCAATAAGACAATGTCCATGATCTTTCTTCTCCCCCCATTTTCTAAGAAAAGTATCCTCCATTCCTTCCCAAGTGGTGATGGAACGGTCTCCCAATGTTTTAAACCATTTTCGGGATTCACCATCAAGAGATTGAACAAACAGTCTTAAGACTACGTCTAGATGTTCCACATTAAAGTTCTCTGCAAAAGAGCAGAAAACCTCAAGATGCTTTTGAGCTTCAATCTCATTTTCCCCATTGAATCGGGGCAAGATCTTCAGATAGTCCTGTGGCATATCATTTAACACTTGAGGTAATGCCAGGGGGGCATACTTATTCAACAAGAAACCAGGAACATTGGCCATTGGAGGAGGAGGTGGAGGTAGTAGAAGGGTTTGATGTGTAAGACAAGGAGGAGGTGGAAGTGAAGTGTGATTGACAATAGGAATGTATTGAACAGTAGCTTGGGATGATGATGGAAAAGACAGAATATTAACAGTAGATACTTCAGTGACTTCTTTGAACTCTTCGGCCTCTGGAGTGTGATGGAATGTGTAATGAGTGGTATCTATCGACTTGGCCTTGTCTTTGATTTGGATGTTTCCCAGAGGTAGACTGTCTGAGTAATAACTGGTTTCTCCCACAGTGGAGTCGGAACCTTGCACTAGGGAAACTTGAGAGGAGGAGGACGGAAAGTATTCTAAAGAGAATTAAGGGATATCAGTATGGACTGATGGTATTTCTATCCAAATCCTTCTATGTAGAATCTTCTTTGGGTTAGACACAGAAGGTGTCTTTGGCTGAGACGTATCTGACCTTAGGTGTGGCTTATGAGGAGCCAGGACTGCAAGTAAATTTTTTTGATAAATGAATGTGGAGTCACCAAGGTGATGGATCTACAACTCTCAACTCTCCATGCTCACCTATTTGAAGAGTGAATAAGGTTTTTTTGAGGCCCAGGGATTCAAATTCTCTCAACTTCGATTCCCTGGCAACGATGCCAAAAATATGTTGTCAATCCTAGAGACAGCCTTGAGTTGTGAAAGACCAGTGCCTAGGACATCTTATATAGCAAGGAACAGCATGATATAACAAGAAAAATTAGCAAAACAAGGCTCTAATGCTATCTCTTGTAAACAGGAAAATTAATTTGAATCGGACCAAAACTTTCAGAAGCTTGATACAGAGAAAGTAATACTGCAGAGGCAAGGTGTGAAACTCTAACACGAATGTATCAGACAATTCAAAGGAATCTTACTGCAAAGAGGGCTGGATTCTAAATACTTCACAAGGATGAATAATCAAAAATTATCTACTGCGTACGTAGAATAAAGAGAATACTAACTGTTGGTGAGACAATATCCAGAAACATCTATCAGCATGCGGCGGGCTTACGAAATTAAGAATCCACACATGATAACAACATTTGTAAATTAACATCTCATAGCAACTAATAGAGCAGAAGTACGGGTGAAGTGAAAATAAAATATCATATCACGCCTGAGCCATATTTAAAGTGCCAGATAGGTTATGGTATAAGTATCAACTAGGAAAAATTCATACCAAAACCAGTGGGCTACTCGCATTCCAGAACATGATACAAGATGAATGGATGTAAATGAAATGAACAGCTAAGCTATAACACATAGGAGAGAATTGCACACTGTAAAGCACCAAGACTAGAATCCTCATTGAAGATAGAACTCCTTTTCATTGAGACCCAACGGGCTCTTCACGTTCGTATTAAAGCTTCAACAAAATGCATACAAAGAAAAACTCTTTCACCACAAATTCTTCAGAAAATATGGAACCTGTTTTTCCCTTCGGTTCTTGCTTATATAGAAGCCTCATAAACATGAGCGAGAAGATATTTTTGGGAAAAATATCTTCCTCGCGTGCCAGAAATCAGTTTGAGGCCTCCATCAAAAATAACCAAAATTCATGATGAGGAATTGGGGCATCTCATCATTGACAGTTGGGCTCATGGCCGTTTTAAACAAAAATATCAAATAACAGTTTCTGACAGAAAGTGAAATGCAGGAGTGGAATGTGAATTCCACTCGAAATTTAAAAGTAACAAACTAGAATAGAAGTAAAAGACCACTAGGGCCGAATCATGAACTGACAATGTTCGTTGATGAGGTGGAGTTGAGGAGGTCGTTGTCACAGATGGCGGAATGTTGGCTGAGAGGAATCGATTTACCTATGATGTGGCAGTAGAGGTTTTGCTGCATATTGATCTTCATGATTTTCCTTTAATTCTGATTTAATTTGGAGGATGGGCTTTTAATAATCAATCTTAGCCAAAATCTCCAAATTGTCTTCAATCTTCTATTTCTGCCATGGCAGGTCTTCGACACTAATACTTTGGCTGCTGCTACAATAACCTTTCTACATTCCGAATCACAATGGCCTTGATTTTGGAACCTAGAGTGAATTCATCACTCTGTAACAACCCTACACAATACGATAAACACATTAAGAAATCCAAGGAGTGGAGGAAAGAATTTTGTGAAGGCCTAGAGGAATGGTGGGACCCAGTTAAGGCGGAGGGCGATTTAATGTGAGCCGTCGGATCTCAGGAGGAGATCGACGGTTGGGATCACCTGATGGAGTTAATAGGGACACCCGATGAAGAGAATAGGAGAAATGCGCGATACATTGTGGGCCACAGATCTGGATCAAACGAATGGTCATGATTGGATCGGCGGATCGCAATCGGAAGGGACGGGGGGTAACACCTTTAGATTTTGTGATTGACGATGCATGATTCAGCGCCAACCATCTGATCTGGGTCAAGATCCACTGCGGGGATTAAATCGACGGGGGGAAAGAATGATGCAATGAGCAGGATGGGAGACATAAGGGTCGTTGGATTAAGCGGGATGAACGCTACGATCTGATCGGGGGATCGCAATCGGAGGAACGGAAAGTGGCTCGATCTGAAAATTGCGATTGCGATCGGAGCGAGGAAGCGAGGGCCGTTGGATCAAAAAGGGAAATCGGCAGTGGGGATATCAATCGGAGGATCGCAATCGGGGAGGGCAGCAGGTAACGCACTTAAAAATTTTCGATTGAGATTGGTGCGGTTGCGTGATGGTCGTCCAATCTGACAGCGAATCAACGGTGGAGATGAGCATCGGAGGGGTGAAAGAATCAGGGCAATGGGCGTTAGCGGGACAAGCACTGGCTGTCAGATCAGAGCGATGGATCAATGGTTAATATTAATGCGGAGGTCTATAGACCAAATGCAATCGCATCGGAACATATTCAAATAACAACGGATTGCGCTTGCAATGTAAGTTGTGATCGCGATTAGTGCCCAGAGCTTAAATGCTTGGTTCTGGGCACGGGTCATGTGGTGGGGAAGTGGTTAAGGGGCTGACCGAAAGGGGGCTAAAGCCTTTCATGTAAAATATGGTTTGTTTGGCCTATATTCAATGCATTTTAAGGCCAGGGAAGGGATTCGGTAGGGATAATAAGGGGTTTTCAAGCCAAACAAAGGGTATTTGTAAGGTTCAAGGGGAAAATGGGATGATTTAGAGGGTTAATGAGGAATTAAGGGAGGGAGAAAATGGTGAGGAAAACATAGGTTTAATGGGAATGAGAAAAGATGGAAAGGGAGGCCTTTTGGGCATTTTCTTCTCAAAACAGAGAGGCCTTAAAACTGGGAACAACAGTGAAGGTTAACCATATGATCAACACTTGTCATATTAAAGAGAAACATCAGTCATATAAAAAAATTTCCAATAGCTTGATATTCAGCCTGAAATCATCTCCTCAACCTATTTTGCAAACTAATGCACAGAACTCTATCTCAAAGGAACAGCTTACAACTCACGATTATCCAGACAACAACCTTTACAATGTATTTTTCATGAGTTTTATAGCTAAAATAGAGGCAGTAGAGGTAGATGGAGTTTTAAATGGAACATTAAAACAGAGGAAGAAGATTGCTCGAGGCCCATTCTGTATTAATATCTCTTCATTGACTTTCAGTACTCTTTGGATGAAAGAGTGGTCTTCGACAGGCTGATTATAACTACATAGGTATGTTCTTTGATGTAATTTTCGGCTATCTGTACTCCGTAGTATTCTGGGGCAAGTAAGGCAGATAAATGGCTTCAATCCTACCATACTGTGTAACAAATGCTCTAGAAATCTTAGGACTACTATCAGGGTGGTGATCTTCTCGGGAATATTTATGGAGAATAAAAACCTCGTCCTTTCTTGGGAAAGAAACTTCTACTGATGTGAAACACTGATGAGTTTGTTTCATGTGCTTTAGGCCTTATTAGGCCTCCTGTATCATTCATGAGGTCTTCAATCTATACATTTGCCCTCTAAACACTGGATTATAGCATTTGATCTTCAATAATGGGCTTTAATCTCTTAAACTGTCACTGATACTATTTGACGCTCCTGTTGATTGTCTTTGTCCATGGATATGCAGTTTTAATGGTGCTGGAGGTTTTTGACAGAGTTTAAAAACTGATCTGCTACAAAAACACATGTTTAAAACCCCTCTTGGGAGTCTTTCCTACAATCTCTGGCTCTGAATAAGCTTTCTCTGCGCTCTATGTCACCATGACAGTGACTGTGAGAAAGAATGATTTTCACCATCTGTAACCCTGCAAAACACAATAAACTTGTCAAGAAAAATACCTGGGAGTGGAGGTGGATGCTGCGGAGGCTCATGGAATATGGAGACGCAGTGACGGAAATGGTGGATGTAGGTGAAAAACGACTGAAAACCATGTCGAATGGAGGATAAACTAGTCTGATGGAGGCCTGATGCGCGGACGGTTGATTAGATCAGATGGAGGTGATCGATGGTCAACATTCGCTGGTGGAGTTGCTTTAGAAGAGTTATGCGGAAGAAAATAAATTTTAGTGTTAAAACACCAAAGTTTAGCTTTGGGCGAATTAAAAATGAAAAAGGTTAAATCAAATGAAATCGGAGGCTTCGAATGGTGGGACCGGAAGGGCGGAGGGAGATTAATGTGGACCGTCGGATCACCGGAAGTGATCGACGGTGGAGATATTCTAACAAAGTCATTGGATGCTCCGATGAAAACAATATGATTGGGGACGCGATGAAACGTGAGATGTTGATCTGGATCAGATCAACGGTCAGGATTGAATGAGGGATTATATAAGGGAGGGCCGGTTTTTAGAGGAAAACCATTTTTTTCGTGCAACTTTGGAGTGGTTTAGAAATTGTGCCGAAAAAACGCGATATGCCTTGCCACCCGACATGTGTCCCTCCCAAAACCACTTTTATCGCGTAAATCTGAGATGTTAACTGTCAGACACTAAAATCACGCGATATGCACCTCAGCCGTTGGATGTAGGACTAGGAGATCTTACGGTGTAGGATGGAGTGCAATATGGAAAGAAGAATGGTCAGGATCAAAGACATGGGCGCTAATGTTACAAAGGGGAAAATATTATAATAGAGGGGCGGAACCAATCCTGAACATTGGATCTTTTGGGATGGATGGCGGAGACTAAATCGCATCGGAGAAAGGCAGGGGGCCAAAACTTTGCGGTTCACTGATCATGCGATTTGCGATTTAGCATAGACCATTGGTTCATGAAGGAGATCAATGGTGGAGATTCAAAAGAGAAAGCGGAGGCAAAGGGTCAAGTGAATGGGTAGGGAGAAAAGGAGTCGTTGGATTTGTCAGAACGAATGGCTGAGATCTAATCGCATCGGAGAAAGGCAGGGGGCCAAACTTCATGGTTTTGATTTTGCGATTACGCACGGACCGTTGGATTAGCAGGGAGATCAACGGTGGAGATATGATCGGAGGGGGAGTGATGGAGGGCACAAGAGGTGGAGAGCGATCGAATCCTGGCCATTGTTTCTTGTGGATTCAACAGCCAGGATTGTATTGGAGGATCGCCAATCGGGGAAAAAGAAAGTGGGGACGCTTGGGTCTGCGCGACACGATTTTGCGCTAGCCGTCGGATAAAGAAAGGGATCAACGGTCAATGTTCAATCGGGGGGGTAATGGAATGATGAAATGGGCACGGGGTGAAGTCAGCGTTGGCCATTAGATCTTGTACAGATCGACAGTTCATATTGAATCTACGGTCGATAGAACAAATGACATCGCATCGAAAGATTTTGATTTAACAAAGGAAACATGCTCACAGCAAAATTTTGATTATGATTAGCACCATGGGGCTCAGCACCTGGTCCTGGCACTGGTCGTATGCAGAAAAGGGGGCTAAGGGTCAGGCCGAAAGGGGCTTAAGCTTGTTATAAGGTGAAAAGAGGGTTTTATGCCAAAAAATAGAGTTTTCAGGGCTTAGAAAGGGGTTCCGATAGAGGAGTAAAAGGGGTTTTTACACCAAATGAAGGGAGCCATAAGGTTTAAAAAGAGGAATTTGATGGTTTAGAGGGCTAAGGAGGGGATTTTGAGGGTTTTTAGGGAAACTTTGTGAAGGGAAAAAAGGGGTGAAAATGGAGAATTTGCAGGGATAAAATGGAGCAGATGGAGGCTTTCTTGAGCACAATTTTTTCAGAAATAGTGAGGCTTTTTTCAGTGGAAATAACAATGAAGATATTTTCAAAGGAAAAAGACACAAAGAGGCTTCAAGGATGAAATATTTTCAAGGGAAATGTTTCTCTTGAAGGCTCAGAAACATTTTAGCCACCTGTTTGCTATGTCAAAAATTTATAGGTGGCTAACATGGCTAAATGCTCACACCCAGAATGTGAATAGCTAGGGCTTGTTTCAAACCCTTCCATAAATCTTCTACACTCCTCCCCTTCTATCTCCTTGAGATCTTCTTTAATACCTTCCAAGGTTTGGAAAAGAAGCAGGGAGATCTCCTCTTCCGTCATTCCTCCTTCTCTTCTTTCTCTCAACAAGAAGGTAGGCATGTCACAGCGTTGGTGCATCAACTCTAGATACCACTGTAATATCCCAAATTGGGATTGCTAGCAAGGCATGACTGAAAAACGCATTTTCCAGGGATGGCTGCTAAGGCCCAACCACTAGACCAAAAGACTGGCCTATTAGTGAGGGTGCCATCCCAGGGTGTTAAGGGTGGGGGTCGGCCCACCGGAGCATCTGAGGGTGGGGACCCTTGCACAATACCCCTCATTATGAAAACCGTGGACACGTGGCTGCGAGCCCCACACGCACACGGGACATTATATCCCACCACGCTCCATGAGTCTCGACCTCGGGACCTTGTCTTTGATACCAGTAAGGCCAAACCACTACACCAAAAGACCGGTTAGTGAGGGCGCCATCCCAGGGTGTTAAGGGTGGGGGTTGGCCCACCGGAGCATCTGAGGGTGGGGGAACTTACACAATACCCCTTATTACGCAAACCATAGACATGTGGCTGCGGGCCCTACCTACACACGGGACATTACAAGCTTGGCCTCAGGCCTGAATGTGGACAAATGAAGTAAAAGCTCCCTCAAGAGGCCTCTCAAGAAAGAAGAAGGAATTCCTAAACAGGAGTGCCTTGTGCTAAGCAGCACAACAATCTCAACTAAACAGTTGAAGAAAGCACAATAGTCATGCAGACCACAAACCCAATCATCAATAACATGTCTTGTTATGGTTGCCTGGCCCTCCTTATATACAAGTGGAAGCCTTCTCACCTTGGGTCCCACTCATTAGGGTTTCCTCCACCAAGGAGTATTCCTCCCACTATCACTGCGCTGTCTCCATAGATGATCTCCATCTTCCATTCCAGCGCTGTTGACTTAGTCAAAATTGACCTTGTCTACATGTAATTGCCCCTGTTCACACATGAGGGTGTGAAATCCAACTATTATAATGATCCCTTTTCACATCATAAGGTATTTTATTCCCATTTTAGAAATGTATGGGCCTCCTTACCCATTTATTCATCTCCTAGGTGTCTAAAAGAAAAAATCAATATTCCAATTAGCTGCATGCCAATTTTGGAATATTACAGAAATTCAATGAGTTTAGTAGTGTCAAGGGTCTGACAAGCTCTCTAAACAACCTCACATAAATACCAATGTTGTTCAGCATCTTCACCCCCCTTCCTATGAACTCTGGGTATCTGGTAAGTGAGTCAGTTTTGACTCCGACCATATTTGATTTTCTTGTATAAATAATTACAAATCCTTGGGAACTCGTTTGAGAAAAACTAGTTGAACTTGGTTGACTATTACCACTAAAACTACCTTTATTCTTATGCAATAAACGAACTTTAATAAAATTGTATATCTTTGAAAAGAGAAGATCAAGACTTTGATATGACACTAGAAGAAGGCCAGGGAGAGGAGAAGTAGTGTTGGGGTTCTACATTCTGATATTGAATCAACCTCAAAGAAAATCCACTTCATCACAAAGTTCATATCATCATCTACTAGTGTATACTCATATGGTATCATATTCGGTTGGACATCTAGCTTAGGCATCCGAAATCCTTCTAAATCCTTGTGCATTAGAGTAATCACTTATAAACCTTCCACTCCACCCCCACTTCCTTCTCCTATTATGATAGAAAAAGAACATTTCCCCCCATTTCCTTTCCACATTTCTGGAGTCTCCATTTCTTTATTTCACACTGCATAACTTCTTACATTGTCACCTATGCACTGCAATTCTCTTCTTCAAGCCCTAACTTACCCAACTTTCTTTCTCGCCACTCTTCAACTATTCTTTCCCTCCACAACACTCTGAAGTCTCTCTCCTTTCGAAAATATTCTTTATTCATTACAATATATTCTTCATTACCTCGCATCAGCACAAAATTCCTCTCCTCTAATCCGTTACCATAGTACTAGAAGTTTAAGCTACCATTTAACCTTGTGAAAACACCAACAAGCTATCTTGAACCAACAATACCTTAATCCAAAGAGGAATATCTTTTACCAGTCATTCTCGTATCCCAAATTTGAATATGGCTTGTTCTTGACAGAGCGATCGGTGCTTCTCAATCAAAAATTCAATGATATAACATTAAAGAGTCACGTTAACCCAAAATTTGACAACTCTGATTAGATCTATATCTAACTGATGAAGATCAACTAGATCAGTTGTAGTCCAATATCTGCACAACCTCGACTATACCGTAACACTTGATCTATGGTGAAGTTGATTCAACCAATTTTATAACTCCTTGGGTAAATTTATTTAGAATATCTCGTATTGGTCACAAGAAGGCTCGGCATACAGAACCTCTTCCTTGACCCACTCTAGATCATCCTGTCTCAATTATGCATGCTACAAAATAAAGTAATTAATTCTCTCATGCCACCATTTTTTGATATCCCTATGAATATACCTTGGTCACATGATCTAAATCCCCTTAATAAACTCGAGGTCTCGACAAAATAACCATTTTTTGGCAAAAAATTTTAATTGAAGTTTGACTTGGGGTTCGACCTAGGGTGTCAACAAAGGTTTCTGCATAGTCTATCACTTCGCTGACATTTTCTCTCCCTTGAATCAAAGGAGCATATCACCCGAGGCGAGCCAAAATATTGAAAATGTGTAAGGGATCTATATTTAACTATCTAAACAGCTTGTAAAACCATTTAAAAATTCATTCACATCTACTTTTATACATTTCACATAAAATAACCATAAATATAAAATTTTAAACGAGGGTGCAAAATACATAAACAAATAACAAAACTCCCATTCTCCTTTTATTATTAAAACATCAGAGCCCTATTACAACAATATCTCTCCACTAAAACTTGTGGCACATTACAGACTTGTGAACAAAATAAAATTCATAGTAAATATTAGAACTGGTCATTACAAGCTGTAGATCTTCTTGTAAGCAGTATTTATCCCATACATCTCAAATTCAAAAGATTACAAAAAAATAAAGACTCTGTAGCATAATCCAAAAACTATACATCGTTGTCTAAGCTTGCAATATGATCTACAACTTGTGGTGTCATCTAAAACTTGTTTCTCGTTGTCTTTCGTCTTATTTTATATTTTTTCTTGCTTGATTTATTCTTCGGTCCCTCAATTTCTTGATCGATGGTTTTCCAATATTTGGGACCATTACCTTGGTTCTTTACTTGACAGTATCAAAATTGGCTTTGGCTTCTTCGGTGCACACCCTTATTTTCTGTTGTGCAAGTCCCAAACAAGTATTCCACTGCCGCTTTGATTTCTTAGTGCTCTGCTTCTGGAAAATTTGTCCAAAATTTCCTCGGAAACTTCTATTCCTTCAAAAACAAAGGACCCAACATGTTACCCTAATATTCAATTTTTGGAAGTCTTCAATGTGCTCCGCCATTCAACCCTTTTATTTGAGATTTATCAATTGGATAAATAAGGTGTTGCTCTTTGTATCTTCATAATATTCTATCATTTCCTCCATCAAAATTGAATAGGTGACATGTTTTTTACGATAAAAAAGCCATGTATACCATACAAACTGATTGGGTTCTAAACATAAATATGTAATACGTAACTTTTGTGAGGGTTTCACATCCTGTAGATCAAAATATTGCTCCAACTGTAGTATCCAAGTTACCATATAGTTGCCATCAAAATTCCTCATATCTATATTTTGAAGGTGGTGATTCTTAAACCCCACATTGGAGTCTCTAAAATTCTAATTTATATTACTTTTTACTCACCGTGATTTTCATGGATTACCTTGTCACCACTAGGAAGCCTTTCTTCCAACAACTTTGTCAACCCTTCCAAATTGACATTCATCGCATCCATGTCTACTTTTAAAACCTCCATGTTTCCTTTTATAACATCCATGTCCCATTTTAAGCCATCCATGTCATATTTTATTGCTCTCTGTGAGAGAAACATTTTTTGAACTTGGTCCCGTAACTTTGATATATCATGTTCAAATTCTTCCTCTTCATGGGTCATACAAGAAATTTTTGAGGGTTTAATAGGTATAGAAAATTTTTTTAGGGGGAATTTTAGAACCAAATGTTAATATATATGATTCAATATTCCCTTTGAATCATATCAAACTAATTTTTCAAAAAAATGTTATAAAAAAATAAAAAATACACACATTTTTCTTGCTTTTTAGGAGCTCGATATTTAAACTTTTGTATCTCGGTAATTCCATATTTCCAAGGTCTGAAATTTCATCCCATTATATTCCTATGATTATTATTTCCAATTCCACAAGTCAGAGAAAATTTTTATTCTTCAAAATAAATTTATGCCCAATCTCCCAGTATGACCTGATTATGGACTAGTTCAGTAGAGAGAACTTGTATGGAGTGTCACGTGTATACCTTTGTACCTAAAAGCGATGCAAAAAATACTACAATCCATGAAATTTCGGTTAATTTTTACGAAATTAAAATCTGATTCTCATAGAGGATGTTATGAGGATATTCCCAAGGCTACCTACTTAAGACTGAATTCTGGAGCATGAAAAAACCCTAACTTGTTTGGACCATATCTCCGATTTCGGCTCCACGTGGTAAATTTTTTAGCTTTTGAACCTTTGTAGAAAAATTTTTATAGAGAAAATTCCAAGATTACCCGTTTGAAGAAGAAAAACCCTAGAATCCAAAAATTTGATACCAAATATTATGCCACCATCTCACAGAATAGAAGAAAAGATAAATCAATGCCTTAAAAATTATCCTCTTTGAGGGGGAAACCTGCTTTACATTACATAAATGAAAAAATCTTGAATGATACAAATGATAATACCTCCATGGTATATATAGGGGTCGAAGGGATCACAATATAATCAAATCCTACATATCAATAATAATGTAAGGGCACAACAATAACAATAATGGGCTTTTATGGGGAACAACAATAACAACATGGGGGATACATGGGAAAAAAATAACAATAGGGGGTTACACTAAAAATAAAAATAAGGAGAATATACTAGTATTATAGGGACCTAACAATGTGGGGGTTTGTTATAGGACAAATGACCTCCTCATCAGCTCAGAGGAGAAGGAAACATGGAAGGAAGAAAATGACCAAGAAAGAGACCCATTTTGCCAAGGTAACACACCCTAGAAACAACTAGGCCGAGTTACAATGCATCCCATCCATTCAAAGTGAGCGTTAGTGCCTAGGTTAATGCTCTATCTTGCCTAAGGGGAAACATTACCCATGTTTTCATGAGAAAAGGGACAAATCTCACGGAAACTGAATAACATTTCCTGCTTTTTCTCAGAATGAGTCAGTTCAAAAGCGGCAACCTGCGGTACAAACCTCTTATTGGATGTTTCCAAACACAACTAAACACCTATAGAGGGAAAAATAAAGGAAATTCAAAGAAACATCAAGATTTTTTCCCATTCAAACTAATTGAAAGGATTGACAAGGTCTGTCCTCCCCAATTCCTATAAATTAGAGGTTTGGGCTCTTGGTCAAGGGTCAAAGGTTTGATTGTGTGTAGAGAAGAATTTCATTGTTGAGTGTGAGGCTTAATGATTGTCAAGGTTCATTGAGAACTCTTAGCCCAAGTATCATTACTCTTGAAGATAGAGGAACGAGAGAGAGGATTCGGAGGACTGAGGAGGGCTTGGTTCAACCAATGGTTGTAACACTCCTTCTTATATATTAATAGAATTGTATCTGTTTTGTCCATTTACTGTTTCATTGTCACATTTTTTGTTCATTTGTCTATGAAGCATGATATATATGGCTCATATTTGCATACTTGTTGATGATTATATACTTGTTTAATTGCTGGTAAGTGATACCAGTGTGAAGATTACATATGTGCTTTGTTTGGTTCTAGGATCTAGATTTGGAGCCGGTGAGGAAGGACTTCATCCACACCGCTTAGAGCTCTCCATAGGATCTGATGTTTACAAAGAGGCAATCCTTCAATATCTTGCTTTATCAATTATGCTTTAGTATAAACATGTGTGCAATTTATTTGTAACTATACAGCTAATTTGATTGTTTTCCTCAGGCACCGGGAAGCCCTGAGAGGGATATCTATCAACTACCACCTAATCGTTTTACCCCTTAGCAGAAATGGCAACTCCTCTAGGGATGTTAATCCAAAGTTACCGGATCATTTGTTTCTAATCCTTTAACTCTTTCCCTCTGCTCACATCCCCTTCTGATCAGGTTACATGCTCTGTAACCATCTCAGTAGCTCATAGTGTCCATAATAGACCCTGCCTAGCCATTTTTACAACTTTACCTTGAGTAACGCTCCCCCTGAGAGTGTTCCAGTGTGTTATAACACTGCTTATGCTCATATACAATGTGTTAGTCCTATCATTAACGCTTTATAGCCTCTGCTAGCCAGCGTTACCCAGTCGAAATTTGTTGTTTAGACCCTTGATGTGTTTCCCTTTGGCAGTGGACTTATTGGCTACCAGATTAATTTTTGGTTTTTAGATCCCTATGCTTGTAGGTTGCCTACTATAATTTTTAGTTTTCTTGTTTAAAAAGTTAGTGTTAGTTGCATTTAATTTTTGAAGAAGGATATTTTTTTATTTTTATTTTTTTTTTTATTTTTTTTTTTAACATAGCTGAATTCATTCTGAATTTTTTGGTTAAAAAAACTGTTAGAGAGGATAGATAGATGTCTAAATATTTTTAGGTTGAATTGTGTTATTTGAATGTTTGCTGCACGAATGTTTGAAAGATCTCTCCCTATAGAATAAACTCTTCATCAAATTGAATATTAAGAGCATTTTTCTGCATGGTTTTGAGTCAGAGTCTCATTACATTTCATACGTCCACTCCCCCTCCGCAAAACTAATAAGAAAGTACACCAATAATCAAGCACTAATAAAATTAATCACATAATTTTTTTTCTGAACTCACACCAATAGAAGTTCAGGCTAGGATCTTGGGATAGGAGAAGTGAGAAAATTACCCAAGATCACAAAACTTGAAACTAGAGTCATTAAAAAGTGAAATCCTACTGCACTCATACTATTGGGACCACTCCACTAATACAGAAGTTAACTGCAAGACAACACTGGGGTGCATGAGAAGGTAGCCCATCTTTGAGTGCATAATAGTGGGCATTTTATATATTGGGGTTCCCCTCAAGGATGTCCAAACTAGATCAGGGATCTATGTGTTCTGCCCATATAGCATGTTGGCTACGACCGTGACCCCCATGATAGTGTATGTGATTTGAGGTATCTTTAGTTGCCATAATCTTAGGGACTTACACAAGGTGACTGGGGTAGGCTACCCTGGTACCTAAAATAGATGGATCTGCTCTGTCTTCGGTCTTTAGGAGGGTACTTGTCTTCACGAGAGTGCTTACACCTATTGTGTGAGGTTCAGGCGAAGCTCTTGATTAACCATGACTGTATATTTTACCATCTCTCTTTGTATGCTATTTTGATCCTGGGTTTCATCTCCAGCAAATGGTAGTACTCAGATAAGGTCATACCCCTTCTAGTTGCTTGATTGATTGATTTTAGAAGTCATTTTTTCTTTTTTAGGTTTGTGGTTACTATCATTGAGACTTTATAATACGTCACAATAATAATTTCATAAAATTAAAAAAGTCATAGTGGCATCCTTTGACCCTCGTCATCTTTCCAGACGACAACAAGGTCTCCCTCCATTGACACTGGGGGAGGAGTCGAGTCTTGGTGAACCAGTGCCTTCTCCGAAATAACAGTCTCCATTGACAACCCTTGACTTTCATATAGCTCCCTATCATACGGAGTTTCCAGAGGGTCCTTTCACTGAAGGAGTCGTACCTCATTACAATCCTCTTCTCACTGACCCATCGGGGCCATTTTTAGTTCAGGTTACACCAGTGCTAGTCATGTCTTCGGCTGCACCTACATCCATTTCAAAATCGGTGACCATAGGGTCGGTGCCATTAGTGACCAACTCGGTTCCACCACGATCTTCCATGCCAATTGTCATTTCAACGCAACTGATTGGCAACCACAGTAGCCAGTCTATACCTAGTCCCAGTAATTCAGTCACCACAACTATAAGCGGGCCTCCAAACCCTTCGAGATATAATCCTATAGTGACTACGCTGGGACCCATGGTTTCCATTCCCGCTAGCAGGGCTACTTCAGTTCCTTTTAGCAACCCCTTCGGTTGGAATCCATTGTTGAATTAAAACCCCTTGGCTACTATGCCAATCGGAAGTGTCACCAGTACCTTGATGCCAAGGGGCACTTCGGTATCCCTACATTCAATAAGATAAGCGGAACCACCAATTGTTAATGTTGTTCCTTTAAGTGGTAAAACTTCAAGTGTAGGATCTATGCCAATGGTCAACTATGTGAATAGCAATATTCCACTAGATAACTCTATCATGTCCATATGGGCGACCCAACCCCAAAAAAAAATTGGGCAAGGGGGAAACCAACAATTTTCCCCCAGTACAACATACCATACAGACAAAAACTATACATCCCTACACCCCCACTCACAGGAAACTTTTATCAACAAAGTCCTATTTATCCCATTGGTAACACATTGATGGGCGGACCCTATGGTCTGAATGGTCAGCCAACACCTCCTTGGCTAGACCCGAGGGCAAACATGCAATTTCCATTCTTGGCAAATTTAGACATCCCTGACCTCTACAAATTGACTAATGATCCCATCAACCACAACCTGCTCTGGCCTCTAGTATCGCACAAGATTTCATCTGAAATCCCTAAATTCGAAGGGAAACAAGGGGAGGATCTAGCTACACACATCACCACCTTTCATCTATGGTCTATTTCTAACTCCATGGTGGATGATAGTATCCGGCTCAAAATTTTCCCCTGCACTCTCACAGGCAACGCTGGCAAATGGTACATTGAGTTACCACGTGGTGCAGTCAATAATTTTGGCACCTTAGCAACGAAATTTCTTAAGAAATTCCAATTACCTATTCGATACGAAACCAAAATGGAACTCTTAACCTCGTTATCACCGCCACCCACATCTACGATCACATTCATGAATGGAGACGTAGGTGGAGGTTAATCAAAGTGCCGATCCTAGATCATCTATTATCGAACTGGTTTTGTAAGACACTCTTACCACCCCTTGCTAAGGATGTTTTGTTGACTGCTGCAGTCATGGAAAACCAATCCATCCATCGTGCACAACATCTATATCTCATATATTCGCAATTTGGCACTTTGTATGACTTACTCCCCCATGCCCCTGGAAACCCGAATCCTCCCGCTACTCAATTACCCAGAGCGTACGCTGAAGGCCTCATTGGTACAACCTCCAGCATAGCTATAAAAAATCTCAGTGGGAAAACTTCCTAGCCATCTTCAGCTGCCACTTCCCCTAACTAATCGACTACCCTTCCCACTGCTTTGGTGCACTCTGTGTAGTCTACACAAAAACCTAGTGACAAGAAAAAGAAGAATAAGAAAAATACCTCTCCTTCTGAAGAGCAGTGCAGTACTCAGAATAATCCCAATCAAAGAAACATTTCTAAAAATGACAAAGAAAAGGAGAAACCAATGAGATTCCCTTTCAAAATTTGTGCGGAGGACCACTTGACATATAAATGTCCTCAGCTACAGGGATGCACAGATTTTGTTACGCATAAGGACTCTGGAAGGACTCCTGTCGTCTTTCACAATCCCTTCCCTAATCCACAACAACAACAAGAAAACATGGTTGCAAACCCACCACAACCCCTCCAAAGGGGCAACGGTGGTACTCATCCTTCCAGTGAAGGATAATCTGCCATTTATGGCATGGAGACTATTGAACTCCAAAATCGAGCTAAAATCTATGGAATTCCAGTCATTGAGGCTCAAGAACCTGGTTCAAGTTTGAATCCACCGCCGCCTAACGATTTTCATATCTAAAGCCTTACTGCTGACCCTGTCATTTCCCCCCCCAAAGGGACCCTCTGACGCACGACTCATAACACCTCTGCACGTGCTGCCCAAAACTACAACATTGTAGAAGATTTGGCACAGCCACCATGAGCTATGTCTGCACTCGAAGTGTTTCAAACCTGTCCAACGCAAAGGAAACCTCTGATTTTTTCCATTAGTGGAATTGACCCCCAGGATTCTATGCTAGCCATCTTCGACATGAAAAAATTCAAACCTCACCTTTCACACCAGATTTATTTCCAAGTTCAATTTGATTTGAAAGGGAGACCAATCCATCGCATTGTCATTGATGAAGGTGCTTCGACCTATGTAATGTCAACTGCGTGCTCGCTCGATTTGGGTTCTCCCACTTTGTCTCTGCTGTCGAATTCCCTTAAATCTTTCGATGGCCACACCTTCCTCCCAAAAGGCTACCTTGCTAGCTACCCCATTACACTTAGTGTGAAAAAAATAATTGTGGACATAGAACTCGTAGATTGTCATCCTGACTATAATATTTTACTGGGTCACAGTTGGTCTTACGCAATGACTTCCATTGTCTCTTCGGTTTTCTAACTCATCCTTTTTCCATTGGATGTGAAGATAGTTACAGTGGACCAATTATCCTTTTTCACCCCTAATTATTCCATGTTACCTAGTAGCAATGTACCCCTAGTAGGAGGCGTTCCTCACTCTTACGTTAGTGTCGGTACTGATCTTCTGAAAGCATCTTCCCTTATGGGTGTTTTTCCTCTCCTGCCACCTAAGGTTCCAAACATGATTACAATGATATCCACCATCTTGGATGGATCTATCGATCCTTGGATCCTACCGGTGCCTTCAGAAATTGATTCGTATGGAAATTAGATGCCACTATCACTGGATGAGTTGGCTTATCAAGACATCCAATCAGCATCTGAACCCTCCACTGCTCTGGTTTAGACCAATGGTACCACCCTCTCACCCATCACAATTCCTTCTAAGGATCTCCTCAATGAAGTCCTACCTATAGACGAAGCTATCCAAGAGATCATATCTCTAGAAGAACGACCTTGGGGAGAGTATCATCACCGCGCTTCGATATCTAATTCAGACACGACCACTATCCAAATCCCGTCTTTCGACCCACCTGAGATCATTCCCTCCACTTACACAACTGTTCAAACTATTGATGTGAAAGGGAACGTGGGAAACCTTTCCAATAATATGCTCATAGATATCTTTGTCAAAACGAGTATCGTGGAAAACATACATAGTGGAGCCGATTTCAGTCCTGAGGAAATTGCACGCTTCACATCCTTTTTTAAGGAATTCCACGACGATTTCACTTGGTCTTACGATAAAAATCCTGACATAGATCCATCTATTGATGAGAAAGAGATCAAGAAGTTTCTAGCATTATTTTTATGGTATTTTACTGGGTCATTAAACCGAAAAACCTCGATTTCTCTTCTTCGGGCTCATTAAACTTACATGAAGAAGCAATGAGCTTTCTTCTTAGGGACATTTTCTAGCTCATAAAACTAAAAAAACCCCGAGTTTCCTTCATCAGGCTCGTTAACCTACCACGATGAAGAACTATGAGTGATTCTTTTCCATCTTTTTCTAGCTCGCTAAAAAACTGAAAATGTAACAGAGTTTTTCTCTGTTAGACTCATTAAAATTTCACGGAGAGGATTGTGTTTTTCTTCGTTTGACTCGTTAAAACTTCACAAAGAATATTGAGTTTACTCCATCTCCTCGTACTCATAACAAAATTAGGTAGATTTCCATTGAACATAGGTTTATCACTTTATCTGGATTCAATGGACTAACTTACGGAAAAGGAACTCTTTCAGGCTTACTATTATCCTTTTGTCACACCCGGTTATCAAACATGACAAAGGTACCCCCGTGGAGTTATATTTTACGATGTTTTTCAGACTCCCTAAATATGAAAAGATCACTGAGTTTACCCATCTGGACTCGTTAAACTTAATCAAATGGTGAAAATTTTGGACAAAGTGGATACTTATTCTGTTATGCTTTGAAGGTCGATTTGGAAGCAAAAAATATTGAACATGGCACTTCCCAGAAATTTCACTCACAATTAGTCAAACCCTACCATTCTATGAGTTTAGCCTTTGTATACCGATGCCCCTGCATTATTGAATCCCGACACTCTTTGGTGTTCATAAGCCTAATCTTCCTGGAACCATGTTACTATTCCTTCTATTGTTCAAGAATATCTCCCTATCTACTGCTTCCTGTATCATCCAAGCCATGATATGCTAGAAATCATTTTTCATCGTCAGTTAGTCCCATTTTCTCTTGACTATCTTCAAAACAAAACCATCTTTTCCCGTTTCGTGTCGACTGATGTAGGACGCCTGAGTGCCTGCCTTTCGACAGATCTCTTCCTATCGACTTCAACATCTTATCTAGGAAGTTTATCCAGAATCACATCAATACCTAGGTGCTTGTAGACCTTAGTGGAAAGTTACCTTATGTTTCATTGGGGGTTCTCATTATTGGCTCCCAGTCAAATGATTCTACGAGTGTTCAACATCAACTCCTATTCTTCACACTCACTAGATTGTACTATGCATCTTGGGGACCATCATCCTTATCGGTGGCCACCCTCGCATCTGTTAACAGTTTTCATCATTGTCTGGTAATCAGATGATTTCTCGCATGTTCGACTACAACTCCTTCATTCACATGTGCAGAAATATGCAGTTTAGTGATGCGGCGACCAAGACCTTGGGTTGAGGCTTACATCATTTCAGCTGTGTATCCTCTCCCAAGTTGCGATATTGTTTTCGGAGACATCTTATCAGATTGATCCTTTCATGGCACAAGCTTCCACATCATTCTTATTGATGGACACACTGGTCATATCTCTTTCTAGAGAAATCATTTTGATACAGCTACTGAGCATGGGAATGCCAGACTCAGGACATATACTTATATTTCTAACATATGTTGTTGTTTTAGGTTTTCCTTAGTCCTCCAACTTCTCTCGCTCTACTACATATATTATAAAGTATTTCGGTCATCGTCTTCACCTCTGACGTTACACTTTAGGGGGCATCTGTTATAGGACAAATGACCTCCTCATCATCTGAGAGGAGAAGGAAACATGGAAGGAAGAAAATGACCCAGACAGAGACCCATTTTGCCAAGGTAATGCACCCTAGAAATAGCTAGGCCAAGTTATAACGCATCCCAGCCATTCAAAGGGAGCGTTAGTGCCTAGGTTAATGCTTTGTCCTGCATAAGGGGCAGCATTGCCCATTTTTTCATGAGAAAAGGGACAAATCCTGCAGAAACTGACTAACATTTCCTGCTTTTTCTCAGAATGAGTCAGTTCAAAAGTAGGAACCTGTGGTACAAACCTCTTATTGGATGTTTCCAAACAGAACTAAACACCTATAGAGGGAAAAAGCAAGGAAAGGCAAGGAAACATCAAGATTTTTCCCAATTCAAACTGATTGAAAGGATTGGCAAGGTCTGTCCTCCCCAATTCCTATAAATTGAAGGTTTTGTCTCTTGGTAAAGGGTCAAAGGTTTGATCATGTGTAGAGTAGAATTTCATTGTTGAGTGTGAGGCTTAATGATTCACAAGCTTCATTGAGAACTCTTAGCCCAAGTATCATTACACTCGGAGATAGAGGAAAGAGAGAGAGGTGTCGGACAACTGAGGAGGGCTTGTTTCAACCAACGGTTGTAACCCTTCTTCTTATATATTAATAGAACTATATATGTTTTATCCATTTAATGTTTCAGTGTCACATTTTTTGTTCATTTTTCTATGAAACATGATAAAATGGCTTAGATTTGCATAGTTTAATGTTGATTATATACTTGTTTAATTGTTGGTAAGTGATACCACTGTGAATATTACATGTGTGCTTTGTTTGGTTGCAGGATCTAGATTTGGAGCCGGTGAGGAAGGACTTTAGCCACACTGCTTAGTGCTCTCCATAGGATATGTTGTTTACAAAGAGGTAATCCTTCAATATCTTGATTTTTCAATTATGATTTAGTATAAACATGTGTGCAATGTATTTGTAACTATATAACTAATCTAACTGTATACATTGAGCACCAGGAAGCCCTGAGAGGGATATCTATCAACTACCACCCAAGAATTTTAGCCCTTAGTAGGGTTCGAGTTACCTGAATTTGGAACTACTGTAGGATCAAATATTGATGCTAGAGATATGCTTTGGTGACAATCTAAACTTGCTCCTCAGGGATCATGGTAGGTTCTATGCTTTTTCACTCCTCTGCAAGTGCTTGAATATAAATGTATTATAGTTACATATCTTATATATCATCCACATAAAAAGGCTCTTGATCCTCTTGGTCCATGTCAGTATATTCCTAGAGAGACTTAGCTATGAGCTTTTCATATTGATTTTTGGGTTGTTGTTGAATTGGTTGTGAAGAGGGGAATTCTTTAGTTGTCTTGGAGCATTTTTTACCACCTTCTAGTTCCTCCTTAGGGATTTTTTGTAGAACTACATATCTGTTTTTACCAAGACTTAAGCATGATGGATTTCCCTCATCGATTTTCTTTGTTATTTTTTGGTGATTGGTGATTTTGGTGAAGTCCCTTTTATCCAGCGGGTGAGTGATTTGTTCCACCTTTGGAAGAGGATTCGTTGGGAAGTCTCAGAAAATATTTCTGTATCCATGGAAACGATGACATCTAAATCACATTTTTTCATATTATATAGGTTTCTCCTAAAGGATATTTCCTTTTTTAAGTTGGATATTGGCAGGGAGGGGTTTAGATATATTTATATAGAGATAGAGGTAGGCATAAGAAGTATAGTTCACTTGTTTTTTTCTGTCTGAGAGCATGATAAACTCACCAATTTTGTTTCCAATGTGTTATAGAATCTTTAAGTCCCAATACTCTTGTGGGAGAGAGTCGAGACAAATCCATACGGACACATGGAGAAATACTCTTTCTTAGAGTTAAAAAGAGGGACCTATGGTCTCATGAACAAGTTGTATGAGTTCATGAATTATTCTCCCATTGAAAAATCATGTCTCAATCTTCAAGTCTATGAATATTTTTCTGAAAAAGCCTCGGGATCCTAGCTTTAAATCAATATTTCCCTTTAGAGTCCAATTTTTTCAAATCCAATTGAGGAAAGCGCCTTTTGAAGGCTAGAGCCCTATGAACTTAAATATAATTGTGCACTCCTTCACGTTTTCGACCGTTACACCAATTCTTTACATTGATATTTCTAGAATCAGAGAGGTATTAGTTTGTGGAAGGAATGATTTATTGTTTTCTATGATTTTTTCCACATTTGTAGAATTTGATGAAATGGTATTTTCTTTACCATTGATTGAATGGTTGGTTCTTTCCGTAGGGTGGTTTATGTTGTTTTTGGAGCCATTAGATTTGTGAGGTAGTGGGTTGTTTAGACTTTCGACCACAACATTGTGGAAGGATGGATTGGCTCCCCCCCAAATGGGGAACCATAACAAGAGACAAGCATATAAAGTAAAGGGTAAATATTCAAGAACCCTAGGAGTTATCGTCCCAACAACACATTAAAAAAAAATTGTTATTCTTCATATCCATTTAATTTTTTTCAATATACCAACCTTCTACTTGTAGGCTCTTCTATTCGGTTACTAAAAACTATTCTTTCCACTTTTTTGGAATTACCTCCTCCCACATTGAATTGGGAACAAAATTTTCTCATATATTTGGGAACAAGCCTCCCAAGGACATTTGAATCACTTTGGATATAACTATTATTATTTTTTAAAACTTTTGGACTATTGTTGGATAGAAAATTAGTACAATCACACTATGACTAATCATATGGATATTTTTTGGAATGAGGATTAGTGACGATATATATCATAATAGCCTTAAATATATAAAATGCAATAGTTTTACTCTAAAAACAAATCAACGATCAAAAATTTCAAATCCTTATTAGAATTTGTAGGAATATTACTATAGCTCAAGGAACTACCCAAAAGATGGTTTTTGTATTTCATAACAGGAGTAACTCCACGAATGATTTTTTTGTTTGCATTAAAAGAGGGTACATATATATACAAGGAGAGGGAGACTACTGGGCTTCATCTCCCATTGTCTCTTAATCTTCAAAATTTCTTTATTTCTCTATTTATAATATTCACATAGGATTTCCTAATCCCAAATATTAGGTGTCAACATTCCCCCCATTAATATGAAGGGATGTTGGTGAGTCCAAGAATCATTCTGAATCTTTCAAACTTTTCCCTTCCAAGCGCTTTGCTGAAGAGGTTTGAAATATGATAATTTTTGGAACAATTCCATAGGTGGATTTTTTTGGCCTCAAAATGATGTCGAATCAGATGGTATTTTGTATTGATGTGCTTCGTTCGATCATGGAACTTTGGGTTCTTTTCCAAATTTATTGCAGAAGTGTTGTCAATCAAGAGAAGAGTTGAATTCACTTGGTTCTCCTGAAAATCTTTCAGAAATTTCCTAAGCCACACAATTTCCTTCATTGCTTTAGGTGTTGCCACATATTCTACTCAGTTGTAGAATCTGTCGAAACTGATTTTTTGCATGACCTCTAGGAGATAGCTCTTGATCCAAGACTCATAACATAACCTGAAGTAGATACTCCAGTTTATTTATCTCCATGAAAATGTGAATCAGAGTATCCAAGCAAGTTGAAGTCACCTACCTATGTATACTTGAGTCCAAAGTCTTGAGTTCCCCTCAAGAAATTTATAACTCTCTTTGTAGCAGATCAATGACCCTCACAAGGATTTTGCACAAACCTGAAGAGGATTCCAATATAAAATGAAATACTTGGTTTGGTACTAGTCAGGTAGTTGATACTTCCTACGAGTTTTCTGTTAGCCCCCCTATGAAATTCTTGACAAGCAAGTTGGGGGCTGGATGGTTGTGGAGCCTTCAATGAATGCCTTTCCCCTGAAAGCCCATTCTCCTTGAAGTATCTGAGTGCTTTGCCTTGTATAAATCCTATCTACTGTCCCATTTATAAAGGCCTATGTTACCCTTCCTATCCCTACAAAATACCACATTTAAACCCCTCTTCCCCTTTCTTATTTCCCCCATCAGTCCCATAAACCCCCTCCAAATTCTGCCCACGCCTTTTGTTTTCCCAAATTCCCCTCTGCCTCCCTATCGTTTCCTTTCCCCGGGCCTAAAAATGCATTAAAAGTAAGTCAAAACGGTGTATTTTATGAATTTGGGTCCTAGCCCTTTCCCACTAAGCGCCCGCACCCTGTCCATCCATGTGACCCGGCGCCATGACCAAAGGCGCTTCCCCTAAAACCTTTGAAACTTTATAATAAGACTTTAATTTATAAACGCCCCCCCGCATTCATCTCCACTGTCTGTTCGCCCGACAAATCAACGGCGTGGAGCCCGTCCGATCAGTGGTCCCAACTCCCGTCCCCGCGCGCTGCTCAAACCGCTTGGTTTTTCCACACCACCATCCACGAATTGGCGGTATTCTTCCATCGCCCAGCGATTCCACTGGGCACCTGCCGCGTGTCTTCTGTACAGTGGCAAAACCACTATCTTCCCGCATGTTATTTTTCATCCCAAACCCCGTAGAGAAATGCACAGCAGCCGTCGGATCTTAAACGTCTCATCCAACGATCATCGATTGTCTGAGTTGCTCGCCCGTTAACCTGTCTCCTCTGTACCCTTAGTCCTCTGTCTGACCTCTTCCGTCGTTGATATCATCCGCAATCAATGATCCACATCTTCCCACCCTCCGATGACTGAGTCCACCCGCCACATCATCCGTCCACGTGTATTCCCCGTAAATTCGCCCTTTCTATTGCATATATGTGTTTAAATTCGTGTTCTTTAATGTTCTTCGGTCAAATTTGTCCCGTGGACCACCCGACCTCTACCAGAATGATTTATCACTGTTTTCCATGATTTCTCCCCTGTTCGTCATCTGCATGGCCATCTTCTGCAGCCACACCTCATCCGTCACCCCATCAATGGTTTTCTTCATAGTTTCCGTGTTTTACAGGGTTGAAAATGATGAAGACCACCATAATGTGCAGCCTCTGCACAACGACAGTGAAATCAAGAAAGATCTTCTTCAGCAGCGGGAATGTATGGAAAATGACCCGGGAAGATGAACACAGGACATGCATTTAAGAGAACAGGGTTCAAACTTTATAAAATTCTCCCAGCGCCATTAAAAGCTTGAGCTAACCTGTTAGAGGCCAAAATGGAGCGGGAGAGTGTTCAGTACGAATCAAAAGAGATTAAGGCATCCTAAAGAAGATCTGGAGCCTTGACACGGTGAGTTTAAAAGACAAAGAGTCAGTTTGAAGACCCCGAGGATCAGTCAGTAGGATCCTGTGCACAGAAAGGTAACATCAGGGTTTATTCATCAGCGGAATGTTTTTCTTCGTCAAGTATAGGGCGTCCATACAGCCTTTATTATGCACAATGTCCCTGAAGGAATTTCCACCCTAACAGCAGTTCAAAATCACCAGAGCATTTATATGGCAGACTTCTCAGTAGTTTATTTCATTTTGTTCAAAGCACCAGAATTACCGCAGCCGAAACATGTCAAACTCATATCTAAAGAAGATCACTCCCACATGGAGAGGTGACAGAAATTAAATACACAGCAATCAAACAGAATGGGTTTCGGCCCTGCATTCACTTCTGTGTTTAATATCGCATTTAGTGTTCACCTACCACCTCAGTCGACCTTCTGTTCATCATCTGATATAAAACACAGAGGGAAAATATTGTAATGGTTGTTGGTTGTTGATTAGATATCAGTAGACTGCAAGCTCTCTCCTCTTGAGACAAGTTCTCTGTGTAACATTGTAAGATAGACTGAGATTTGATGTATTCAGGTTGAATGTTCAAGCTGTGGGCAATGATGTACCTTATTGGTGTTGTTTTTAATATGACAAGCATGTTTCTTTGGATCCTGATCTAAAGCAGCTGGTGATGTTTTCCTTTCTCTGTATTTGTGATTGACTTGCTTTCATTTCGTTATGTTTCTTCAGGCTTGCATCAGAAGTTTGGCATGAGACTTACCCTTGATAGGTACCTTATGCTGCTGCTCTCCCAGCCTTTATGTTTTCTGCTTATATGTGTGTCTGAAGATTGATTTCAATTGATTTAACCAGTGTAGTGGATGTTATTTCCTGCTCTCTGATGTATGAATTAATGAAGTCTATGTTCAGATGTTCTTGTTAGGATTCAATTGGATGTGTTGAGAACACTAGGAGGTCTAGAACACCGCCTCTGCCTCACTAGGATCTTTCCATCTTAATTAGCCCTTTCTAAGATCCCTTATCCTACCTTTGATTTTGTCCAAGCAGGCCTAGAGTTAAATGACCTCTGACCTGATCTATAGACAGAATCAGATGGTTCCCCCCTTTTCATTTTTAGTCCTTAATGTTCCATTCCAACTATCATCTCTAAGACCCAGATGCTCTAGATGACTAGCCCAACTGAAAGCTTGCACATTGACCACAAGTAAATCCTTTCTTGACTCCATTTCCCAATGGCTTCGATGTTCCTTGAGTTATCTATCTTTGTCTAGTTTCCTCTTTGCTCACCCTTGTTTTATATTGGACCCTTCATTCCTGATTCCCAACAACCAGACACAAATTATCAAACAAACAAACCCTGTGCCTATAACTAGCCTAAAACCTTAACATTCGAGCTTCAAAGACATTAACCCTTAACTATCATAGAGAGATCCCTCTCTGGACCTAGGAGGGCTAGATCCTAAGGTCCCAAAGTGGTTCTATCTTGTCTCATCTTTTGGTCCCTGTCAACCTGGCCAAAATATGGGAACACCAACATAATGGCGACTCCGCTGGGGACGTTCTGAGTGCATTTCACCTTAAACATTCTTAGAGACTCAGAAACTTAGAACTTTGGTTAGGTTGACAGTAAGTCACTCTTTTCTTGGACCAACCTCTATTCTTGAGTACCCATCACACTCTTAGACAGAGCCTGGAAAGGGCCAGGTAGCCTCCGGATCTCACCCTCCTTCGGAGGTGACACATCTGGTAAATGCCCCTCCAGTCAATCTCTGGTTGGAGTGTGCTATGTTTGAGGTTATTATTGAAAGGTGACAGTGCTTGAGCACTGTGGTGGACAGTGTAACCCCTTAGATATACCCTAAAACCCTCCACCTGGCGACTCCATTATTCTTAAACGAAAATACTCCACTGGTGATCAGTAGGCCTGCTGATTAACTTGGTTTCATATTAGACTCCACTGGGAGACTGGCCTTTGAAACAACATCAACCACAGTAGTAGTAACAAGTAGGGTTAAGCTGCTTGGATTAGAAACAACATTCTGGCTTTCAGGACCATTCACACCAGAGCTTATCCCAACCCTGACCCACCTGAAGTAGTTGACAATCCGGATAGTATCCTCAAGGGAGCTCCTACAACTAACAGACCAACTATTTCCAGTCACATTCATAGAGCTAATTCTGTACAAGAAAACCTAACAGCTCTAGCACATTTTCTCCCTGACCTAGACCTACCTAGCAGTTTATCAAGAACCAGGTCAGTCAATCACCTAGACCAGCAAGACCTTGAGCCTCACAGTACACCATCTCATAGTGGTCAACACACTAGGGACAAAGGAACCCCTCCATCTGCACCACCTGATGTCCACTTCATTCAAAACTTGGGGCTCTCCCACCCTATATCTGCTCAACAAACTTCTGTTGGTCCTAATATCCCTGTCATCCATATACCAGCTACTCAAGTTAACCCTTTACCCCATCAGAATATCATCATGGCAGCTTGGTATGCACCTCTAGTTTTACCTCAGCCTATGTTGCCCTTACCCAATGATTATCAGTCAAAAATCCCACACTTTACTGCAAAGGAGTCCATAATAGCTCAGCAACATGTAGATAAAATGGAGGATTTCTTTGATTACATGGAGATTGACGATGAATCAATCAAAATGAGAATCTTTGCCCAAATCCTAGGAGGAGATGTAAAGAAATGGTTTAAGGGCTTACCTCCCAGCAGTATCCCAGATCTCCCTGCATTATATTAGACCTTCATAAACAAATGGGAGACCAGGGCAAACCCTCGTCAACTCCTAGCCAAATACATGAGCCTGCAAAGAAATGTAGGAGAGAGTGTCCATGATTACACAACAAGATTTAACAGCATTTACAATGCTCTCCCTCCACATATGAAACCTCCACAAGGTATGGCCTTAGAAAAATACCCTGATGGGTTTGATGCTGACATGGCCTATGAGCTTAGGGATAAAGAATACACCACACTGGAAGATATGCAGAAAGGGGTTGTTAACATAGAAGCCAATTTAATTGAGAAGAGAGCAAGATTGAGGTCCGAGAGGAGGGTAACCTATAGGGATGACAATGTAGCTTCCACATTCGATCCAAACTATGACAAGCTGTCTAAAAACGTGGAGAGACTACAACAGATGATGGAAAAAATGGTTGTCACAGTTAGCCATCAGAACAGAAACCAGAACCAAAATCAGAACCAAAACTTTAGAAGGAACAACAATGCTCCCAACAGACAAAAAGAATCTGATCAACAATTTATTCCCCCATTCCAAAAATTTTTGGATGAGGATGAGGAAGTCATATAAGAGTCTGAAGGGAATACTATAAACATGTTTGAAACATAAGACTCGGTCCTTAACTGTGATTCAGGGGAAGACCAGCCCTCACCTTCATACTGGGATGAGGAATGGTTAGAAACTGAAGATTACAGATTAGGATTTGAGGATGCCATGTTACAGGTCAGAGAATAGTATGAACTTAGGAGTAAAAAGAACCAAGAAAATCCCAAAACGAAGATTCCTGAGGTAACCATCAAGAAGAGGCCTGATAAATCCTCTAAAGCACCTGCTGCAAATAACAAAACAACAGCTGAAAGTTCTGGTAAACACAAAGAAGGAGACAACCAAGACACTGAAAAACAAAGCCAACCAACCAGCAGTACTAGCACTTCAGTTAGTACTCCTGAAATAATGGTTCCCAACCCTGTACATAATGAGAAGTTACCAACTGCTTCGGTCACCAAGGTGGCCAATAAAACAGAGTTAAGCACTCCAAAGGTACAGTCCTCTTTCAATTTAGAGAGTGAGATTGCCAAAATCAAAATCTCTATACCATTATCTGAACTGGCCACTCAGGATGTATATAAAGGCCAAATTTTGAAAGCACTAAACCTAGGGGAAAATAATGATACTGTGAATTTGAATGATGATTAGCTTGCCCTCTTGTTTGGTACGAATATTGAGGGAAAGTTTCAGGAAGGGGTAGTTCCACCTTTCTATGTCAGTCTCAACGTTCATGACAAGATCCTTCTCAATGCAATGCACGACTCTGGTGCATCACACAATCTAATGCCTAAGGTAGTGATGGAAAGGTTAGGCCTAGAAATCACTAGACCCTACAAGGACTTATACTCATTCGACTCTAGTAGAGTAAAATGCCTAGGACTAATCAAGGACTTATGTGTGAGTTTGACCCAGATTCCTGCCAAATGTATGGTCATGGATGTAGTGGTGGCAGATGTGCCACCTAAATATGGCATGTTATTGTCTAGATCATGGGGGGCCAAACTGCAAGGAACAATGCAGATGGATGGCTCATATGCCACTATCCCTATATTTGGCCAACTTAGAAGACTGTAGAGAGAGTCTCAGATGAAATTCCTAGTCAGTAGCCCTGAGAAGCCTGAGAATTCACCATTGTACTCTGCGCACACTGACCTAGATTCTTTCATCCTTTATAACGACCAATCCTTGGAGGAGTCAGAATCTGGAAACATGGGTACAAACGTAGAGCCTGAAAGCATAGACCTGAACATAATGGCTACCTTGGAAGAAATTGAAGAATAAAACAGTAGTGAAACCTGTAGAATATGCGGTGGGGGCCTGACTCGGGATGAGCCAGAAATGCAATGCAGTCAGCCCATTAGTCACACCCTTCAAACTAACACATCACGTGAAGAATAAGATATCCCGCAACCTGTTACAGACCCTATAGCGCAACATAATGGCGATCCCCTGTGGGAAATGAATTTTGATGGGTCCTGTACCAGAAACAATGCTGGAGCAGGGGTGTGGCTACGTAATGCAGAAAATGATCATGCAGAGAGCCACGCTGTCAATCTGCACTTCAAATGCACAAATAACATTGCAGAATATGAGGCTCTTATCCTTGGCCTAAATCTATTGAAAAAATTGGGAGCCCGTAGGATAACTGTGCGTGGAGATTATCAGTTAGTTATCAAACAAGTGAATGGTGGATATACGGCAAAACACCCCAGGTTGAGAGCATACAGGAATGACGCAGTAGACTTATTGAAAACCTTTGTTGAATATGAATTGGTATTTGTGCCTAGGAGTCAGAACGTTATGGCTAATGGATTAGCTTGCCTGGCTAGTTCATATCCTAAAACTCCTCCTGACCAACAAATCATCATTCAAACCAAGTTCAGACCTGCAGTGCTAGACAATGAAAAATATTGGCAGGTCTTGGAAGGAGATAAACAGATCGAAGATTTCCTAGTGGGCAGAAATGAGTTTGAATTTTCTGATTCTGACTCAAAATCTGATGACAGCTGCCCAAGTGAGAATTCCCCAGAAGAACAAGAAACACCCTGTAACATAGAAATAAACACCTTTTCTGAAGAAACTGGAAATACAACCGAAAAATGTGAAAACGCAGATATGGAGGAAATGGAGGTGCTGCAGGCCAAAGATAAGAATATACCCAGAGGCCTAGCACCCTTAGAGGACCTTTTTGACTTTGATGACGTAGAAAAAAATACCACAATAGAACATGCAGATTCAGATGTGGAAGAATGCAACATAGGCACTGAAGACAAACCCAAAATGATCAAACTAGCTAAGTCTTTACCTGCAGACATGAGGAAGAAATACATTGAGCTGTTTAAAGAATTCATGGATGTGTTTGCATGGAGCTATGAAGACTTAAAAGCCTATGACACCAACATCATACAACACAAGATACCTTTGAAGGAAAATCAGAAGCCTTTCAGACAGAAACTCCGTAGGATCAATCCGAAACAATTGCCTGCAGTTGATAAAGAGATTAAAAAGATGTATGATGCAGGCATATTTTTTCTTGTGAGGTTCTCTGATTGGGTATCAAACTTAGTGGCTGTAAGGAAGAAAACTGGGGAGATCAGACTATGCATAGACTTCAGAAATCTCAACAGAGCCTCCCTGAAAGACAACTACCCCTTGCCTAGAATGGAACACATCCTACAAAAGGTAGTGGGCTCTAAGAGAATCTCCCTGCTTGATGGCTTTTCAAGATACAACCAAATATTGGTACTCCCAGAAGATCAACTCAAAACAGCATTTACCACCCCATGGGGCACCTTCATGTATGTGAAAATGCCCTTTGGATTGATGAATGTTGGCACCACCTTCCAGAGAGCGATGGACATAGCTTTCTCAGAAGAGATAGGGCATTTCATAGTCATTTATCTAGATGACTTGATTGTTTTTTCCAAAACTGAAGAAGAACATCTCAAACATCTGAGGAAAGTTTTCGAAAAATGCAGAAGGTATGGCCTATCCTTAAATCCTAAGAAAACTGTTTTTGGGCTGCAAGAAGGTAAACTTCTTGGTCACATTATATCTGAGAAAGGGATTAGGATAGACCCACAGAGGGTTGAGGGAATACTTCAAATTACACATCCGAGAAACATCAAGGAGTTATAGTCCTTCATAGGGAAGATCAATTTCCTTAGGAGATTTATCCCCAATCTTGCTGAGCATCTTAGGAAAATGACCAACATGCTAAAAAAAAATGCAGGAATTAAGTGGACTGTTGAAGCCAAGAAATTTTTTGAGTCAGTAAAACTTGCACTCACTTGGGCCCCTATACTTATCAGCCCAGACTTCTCAAAGGATTTTCTGATCTTTTCATTTTCCTCCCAACACACTGTGGCTGCAGTTTTACTGCAGAAAAATTCATAAGGTAATGAACAACCTATAGCTTTCTTCAATAAAGCCTTAAGATATGCACCCCTGAAGTACAACATCATGGAAAAGCAGGCCTATGCCCTGATTAAGGCCTTAAAAGACTTTAGGGTGTACATTTTGCATTCCCGTACCATTGCTTATGTGCCCAATATAGTGGTCAAAGATATCTTGTCCCAAGACCCTGACGGTAAAAGGGACAAATGGATTGCTACAATCTTGGAATATGACCTTGAAATAAAACCCACCAAGCTGATCAAAGGTCAAGGCCTGGCCCAGTTAATGGTTGAATCAAAATTGCAGGCCCTTGACATTAACATGATAAACGCCTTAGATGAGCAGGAAGGATTGTCCCATCCAACCGTTGAGGAGCAGTTTCAAAACTCTCCTTGGTATACTGATATCCTTTACGTGCTCACCAACCTCAATGCCCCTCCAGGACTGTCCGAAACCAAGGCTAGATTCATAAAACTCAAAGCTAGAAATGATTGCATTCTGAATGAGAATCTATACTGGAAAAATCCAAATGGCCTATTGCTGAAATGTTTGTCTGAAACCGAAGCTGAAAGAATCAAACAGGAATTCCATGCTGGAGAGTGTGGAGGCCACCTGAGTTGGAAAGCCACTGCAAATAAGATACTCAGGGCTGGTTATTATTGGCCTACACTATTTAATGATGTCCATCAAATGATAACCACTTTCCACAAATGTCAGATATTTGAAGGTAGAAGAAAGCTCCTTCCCCTTCCCCTACAACCCATCACTGTAGAAGTTCCCTTCATGAAATGGGGTCTAGAATTTATAGGGGAGATTCACCCAGCCTCTTCTAGGCAACACAAGTGGATCCTGACTGCCACAGATTACTTCACTAAGTGGATAGAGGCCATACCCACTAGGAACGCCACTGATTCTGTCATCATCAGGTTCCTAGAAGACTTCATCCTATCTCGGTTTGGCTGTCCAAGGAAAATAATCACTGACAATGTTGTTGCTTTCGGATCCAAAAGAATGGTTGATTTCTGTCACAGGTACGGAATAGCACTTGGACATTCAACTACCTATTACCCCCAGGGTAATGGCCTAGCTGAATCATCAAATAAAAGCCTGGTCACAATCATTAAGAAGTTGTTGGAAGAGAAAAAAAGTCATGGCATAAAAAGTTGATACATGCTTTGTGGTCTGACAGGCTCACCACAAAGAAATCTATAGGCATGTCACCATTCCAGCTGGTTTATGGAACTAAAGCAGTCTTTCCTACAAGCCTTGGAGTTCCAGTGATCAAACTTGCCCAGGAATTCCAGTCAGAGGAAGACAACATGATACGGAGAATAAATGAGACAATCCATCTTCAGCAAACAAGGGAGCATGTTTACAACAGAGCAGTGAAAGTTCAGGACAACATTAAAAAACTATTTGACAAAAGGGCCAAAGCTTCGAATTTTAAAGTTGGTGACAAGGTTCTGAATTGGGATTCAAGAAGAGAGGACAAAGGCAAACATGGAAAATTTGATAGCTTGTGGCAAGGTCTGTTTGTCATCCAGGCCACTGTGGGTCCGAATGCATTTTTCTTACAAGAAATTGATGGTACAGAGCTGTTTGGGGGTCTTGTCAATGGCAGGATGCTCAAGCACTATTTCTGCTAACTTTTCATTTCCAGTTCCATTTCCATTGTACATACCATTGCAGTTTTACTTTCAAGAAAATAGAGAAAATGTTTCCAAAAAATAAAAAGGTAGAGGTTCAAACATGCTCAAAACATGGACCTCTGAAAAGTGCAAAAGATTGGCTCTAATAAACTCAGAACCTGAGCCAAAGAAGAAAGACAGTTGGTCCTCACACACCCAAAATCTGGACCAGCAAAGGAAAAGGAAGAAGCAACTCTAACATGATTAAAAATAGAGTTGAAATCAAAGGAGAAGAGGTGACTCTAATATGCTCAAAATCTGAGTCACACACAGAGAATGATATTCTAAATTGCGGATTTCTCGTCTTCACAGTTTTGTTTACAGTTTTCTACAAGTCTTCAGTCCAGCAAGTCAGACAGTCTAATCCTGACTTGGCTGTTTTTCAATTTCATGTTTTAGAATGTAGGAGAAGAAACCTGTTGGATAGTTTAATCCCAGCAGGTAGTAGATTAGCTAGAGAAGCATATGAGGCCAACAGTCTAATCTGGTCTCATGGAGAAATAAGGGTAGAAGTAGAATAGGTTTGTTTTCTGTTTCAAAAATAAATCATGTAAAGGGTCTGCTAGCTCAAATGCACCCAAAGGGAAATGTCAGATCTGTAGTTTGGGTAGGTAGATTGGTTTGGAAATATTTCTGTTGATGTTTCTATCATATTGTGGCAGCTAAAATTGAAGAAAAAGGGATGTGCCAAGCAACAGGCATCTGGCCTGCTCCAAAGATCATTTCTGGTTTCTTGACTCCTTCAAGAAGAAGCCATCCCCATGTGGAGCCACTGTTAGCCCCCCTATGAAATTCTTGACAAGCAAGCTACGGGCTAGATGGTTATGGAGCCTTCAAGGAATGCCTTTTCCCTAAAATCCCATTCTCCTTGAAGTCTCTAAGTGCTTTGCCTTGTATAAATCCTATCTGCTGTCCCATTTCTAAAGGCCTATGTTACCCTTCCTATCCCTGCAAAATACCACATTTAAACCCCTCTTCCCCTTTCTTATTTCCCCCATCAGTCCCATAAACTCCCTCCAAATTCTGCCCACGCCTTTTGTTTTCCCAAATTCCCCTCTGCCTCCCTATCGTTTCCTTTCCCCGGGCCTAAAAATGCATTAAAAGTAAGTCAAAATGGTGTATTTTATGAATTTGGGTCCTAGCCCTTTCCCACTAAGCGCCCGCACCCTATCTGTCCATGTGACCCGGCGCCGTGACCAAAGGAGCTTCCCCTAAAACCTTTGAAACTTTATAATAAGACTTTAATTTATAAAGGTCCCCCCGCATTCATCTCCACCATCCGTTCGCCCGACAAATCAACGGCGCGGAGCCCGTCCGATCAGTGGTCCCCACTCCCGTCCCCACGTGCTGCTCAAACCGCTTGGTTTTTCCGCACCACCATCCACGAATTGGTGGTATTCTTCCATCGCCCAGCGATTCCACTGGGCGCTTGCCGCGTGTCTTTTGTACGGTGGCAAAACCACTATCTTCCCGCACGTTATTGTTCAGCCCAAACCCTGTAGCGAAATGCACAGCAGCCGTCGGATCTTAAACGTCTCATCCAACGATCATAGATTGTCTGAGTTGCTCGCCCGTTAACCTGTCTCCTCCGTACCCTTAGTCCTCCGTCCAACGTCTTCCACCGTTGATATCATCCGCGATCAACAATCCAGATCTGCCCACCCTCCGATGACCGAGTCCACCCGCCACATCATCCATCCACGTGTATTCCTCGTACATTCGCCCTTTCTATTGCATATATGTGTTTAAATTCGTGTTCTTTAATGTTCTTCAGTAAAATTTGTCCCGCGGACCACCCGACCTCTACCAGAATGATTTATCACTATTGTCCGTGTTTTCTCCCCTGTTCATCATCTGCATGGCCATCTTCTGCAGCCACACCTCATCCGTCACCCCATCAATGGTTTTCTTCATAGTTTCCATGTTTTGCAGGGTTGAAAATGATGAAGACCGCCATAATGTGCAGCCTCTGCACAGCGACAATGAAATCAAGAAAGATCGTCTTCAGCAGCGGGAATGTATGGAAAATGACACAGGAAGATGAACACAGGACATGCATTTAAGAGAACAGGGTTCAAACTTTATAAAAGTCTCCCAGCGCCATTAAAAGCTCGAGCTAACCTGTCAGAGGCCAAAATGGAGCGCGAGAGTGTTCAGTATGAAGCAAAAGAGATTAAGGCATCCTAAAGAAGATCTGGAGCCTTGACACGGCGAGTTTAAAAGACAAAGAGTCAGTTTGAAGACCCCGAGGATCAGTCAGTAGGATCCTGTGCACAGAAAGGTAACATCAGGGTTTATTCATCAGCATAATGTTTTTCTTCGTCAAGTACAGGGCGTCCATACAGCCTTTATTATGCACAATGTCCCTGAAGGAATTTCCACCCTAACGGCAGTTCAAAATCACCAGAGCATTTATATGGCAGACTTCTCAGAAGTTTATTTCATTTTGTTCAAAGCACGAGAAGTACCGCAGCCGAAACATGTCAAAATCATATCTAAAGAAGATCACTCCCGCATGGAGAGGTGACGTAAATTAAATACACAGCAATCAAACAGAATGGGTTGCGGCCCTGCATTCACTTCTGTGTTTAATATTGCATTTATTGTTCACCTACCACCTCAGTCGACCTTCTGTTCATCATCTGCTAGAAAACACAGAGGGAAAATATTGTAATGGTTGTTGGTTGTTGATTGGATATCAGTATACTGCAAGCTCTCTCCTCTTGAGACAAGTTCTCTGTGTAACATTGTAAGATAGACTGAGATTTGATGTATTCAGGTTGAATGTTCAAGCTGTGGGCAATGATGTACCTGATTGGTGTTGTTTTTAATATGCCAAGCATGTTTCTTTGGATCCTGATCTAAAGCAGCTGGTGATGTTTTCCTTTCTCTGTATTTGTGATTGATTTGCTTTCATTTTGTTATGTTTCTTCAGGCTTGCATCAGAAGTTTGGCATGAGACTTACCCTTGATAGGTACCTTATGCTGCTGCTCTCCCAGCCTTTATGTTTTCTGCTTATATGTGTGTCTGAAGATTGATTTCAATTGATTTAACCAGTGTAATGGATGTTATTGCCTGCTCTCTGATGTATGAATTAATGAAGTCTATGTTCAGATGTTCTTGTTAGGATTCAATTGGATGTGTTGAGAATGCTAGGAGGTCTATAACACTGCCTCTGCCTCACTAGGATCTTTCCATCTTAATTAGCCCTTTCTAAGATCCCTTATCCTACCTCTAATTTTGTCCAAGCAGGCCTGGAGTTAAATGACCTCTGACCTGATCTATAGACAGAATCGGATGGTTCCCCCCTTTTCATTTTCAGTCCTTAATGTTCCATTCCAACTATCATCTCTAAGACCCAGATGCTCTGGATGACTAGCCCAACTGAAAGCTTGCACATTGACCACAAGTAAATCCTTTCTTGACTCCATTGACCAGTGGCTTCGATGTTCCTTGAGTTATCTATCTTTGTCTAGTTTCCTCTTTGCTCACCCTTGTTTTATATTGTACCCTTCATTCCTGATTCCCAACAACCAAACACAAATTATCAAACAAACAAACCCTGTGCCTATAACTAGCCTAAAACCTTAACATTCGACCTTCAAAGACATTAACCCTTAACTATCATAGAGAGATCCCTCTTTGGACCTAGGAGGGCTAGATCCTAAGGTCCCAAAGTGGTTCTATGTTGTCTCATCTTTTGTTCCCTGTCAACCTGGCCAAAACATGGGAACACCAACATTGTCTATACTTTGTTGCATCCTCAAATACTTTTCCTTTAGTGGATATGAGATTTAATTTATATTCCATTGGAGTAGTCAAAGGGTTGCACTCAACCATTCCAAACTTGTTAAAAATATCTCCAATGTACTTATTCTGAGAGAGGAATATAAACTTTAGATGTTGAGCTACTTCAATACCATGACAGTAGTGAACATAGCCCAAATCTATCATTTCAAAAACTTTCCTCAATTCTTTATTTATGGATGCAATGTAGTTCTCATTTTTCCTTGTCATGAGAAGATCATGTACATACACCACAAGATATACAACTATCTTCCCAACTTTCTTGACAAACAAAGTTGCATAATCAAGATCATAATGTTGCTCAATCAATTTCCTCTACCAGGTTCATGATGATTTCTTGAGGTCATACAAGTATTTTAAAATCTCCCGTACTCTGTGTTCCTAACCCTTCATAACAAATCATTATGGTTGGGACATAAAAAACATTCTCTTTCAATCTCCATTGAACAAAGTAGTTTTTACATCCATTTGATGGACTTTCCAGCCATTGTGAGCTACCAAGTAAAAGAGTGTCCGGATGGTATCCCATTTTGTTGTGGGGGGGGGGGGGGGGGGGGGAATTATCCTCATAATAAACCCCTTCCTTGTGTGAAAAACCTTTTTCCACAAGCTTGGATTTATGCTTGTCAATTGAGCCACCTGTTGTACACTTGTTCTTGAAGACCCCCTTGCAGCCTATAGGTTTGGTTCCCAATGGAGGATCAACCAGCTTACAGGTGCCATTATTTATCAAAGAATCATATTATTTCGGCATCGCTTCTTTCCATTCATCATGAGAAGAAACTTATTTGAAGGAAGTTGGTATGAAATATGTAGATAAATTTAGTTCAGAATCATAAGAAACATCCATATCAACAGGTGAATTAGGATCATCTACATCGCCTCCATTTTGTCTGGTTAAGCTTATTTTTCCTACCTTTCCAACCTCATCGGGACAAACGCTTCAATTATTTTTTTAGCCATTTTTTAGGACCTTTCTAAGATGATCCAGGCTAATCAGTTGACTGAGATGGGGATGAATAAAGATTTAGTCTCGCAATTATGTCAATCACATCACTAAAAGTGTCATCAGTGGTTGGAGCTTTATGCGGGGGGAGAGAGTGCTACAAAAGGATATTCCATAGATTGATACAATATAGGGATCCCCACTTCAATATGTGGAATGTCATTATCAAGCTCTCAAAAATACTTTGCATGTCTAAAACTATCCAAGAAATCAAGTTGTTGCTCAATAACATTGTCAATATTGGAAGATTCAAGAAATATCACATCTCTAGATATTATAAACTTCTTATTCACTTCATCATAGAGACTATATGCTTTGGAGGTATTTGATTACCCCAAGAAGATACATTTGTGACTCCTTTCACTAATTTTTTTTCTTTGTTCCTTGGGTATCAAGCCATAACAGGTGGAACAAAAAATCCTGAGATGCATCAGCGAAGGAATGTTTCCATACCACATTTCATAGGTAGTCTTGTTTTTATAGCATGAGATGGACACTTATTCTTCATATACCCAACACATAGAATTGCATAATCCCAAAACATCAGCTTAACATTCTTGAAAAACATCATCAAACATACCATATTTAAAATTGTCACGTTCATTATTTCAGCTACATCGTTCTGTTGGGGAATATAAGGCACAGTTGTTTGATGTTTAATCCCATGCTCATAGAAGATATTTTTCAGGTTCATTTGAAGTATTTTCACTTCCATTATCAGTAAAAATAGAGCCAATATGAGATTTTCCATTGTTTTCAATACATGCATGGAAGTTATTGAATGTTTCAAAAGCTTCAGATTTTTTCTTCAATACATAAACCCAAAACATTATGGTTTAGTCTTCAACAAATGTTATCATATATTCATTATAATTCTAATAAGGAATAGGCATCGGACCACATAAATTAGAATTAATGAGTTCAAATTTTATATGTGCTCTGGAATGAGAATCATGAAAAGACTGTTTGTCATGATTTCCTAAGATACAAGCATCACATTGCTTAAGTTTCCTAGGAATTGTAGGCAAAACAATAACACCATTTTTCTTAAACAAACGAAGGTTGTCATAGTTAAATTCTCCAAATATAGCATGCCATAAAAAAATTGATGGAAGTGTTCCTTCATCATAGTGAGAATTGTATGAATATTTCTTGCACGAGCATAGGTTCCTTGCAGCTTCAAAAGTCTTTCTTCTTCTATCCCAGTCATGACAAGTGAGTGATCTAATGCTTTTATGACCTCAACCTTGCCATAAAATATGTGAATCGATGTCCTTGATGGAAGATGTGGACCAAATACAACAATTTTCTCCTAAAATATTAGAGGTATAGAACATCATGTAGAAGAAAGTATGGAAGACCAATCATTTTGAGCCTAATAGTGCCAAGCCCTGATGGCTTGATTTTTGAATTGTCTGCGAAGTATGTTTCTCCATCAATATTTTCAGTGAATTCTTCAAAGAATTCTCTTCTGAAAGTCATGTGGAAATTTTCTCCTGATTCAAGCAACCAAGCATCTTTCCATGAAGCAAGTGAAGCATTAAATAAGTCTTTAGTTACTCGAATATTGTAATGTACCACAACATAATGAGATGAATTGACTGCTTTTACTTTCCCTTTAACATGTGTTTTACCTTTTGCTTCATTTCTTTCATGCTTAATTATGTCCCAAGGCATATTACATGTGGAAGCATCATGTCCATCTCTATTGCAACGTATGCAATGAAGATCATACCTTTCTCCTTAGAAATGTTTTCCCCCCTGCCTCTAAAATTCTTCCTTCCACTTCCTCTTCATCCACCTCTTCCTCTAGAAGAATATTGTGCATGATTCTTATCTTTCTGTGCAAGGAACAAAACTTATTCAGAATACTAAGGAGCTATCTTCTTCCTAAAATCCTTCTCTCTTTTAACAAACTTCTTCTCAAGGGATTCAAAGGAAATATCCTTAAGTTTGTCACTTTCTTGCAATGACTCAAGATAGCGTGAATAGGTGGGATATAGTGCCTTGACATAGGGTATGAGAGGAACATCTATTTCAAAACTAGTGGCCTTTATGTCATGCTTAATGGATCTTATTTCTAATTCTAAGGCAATAGGGTCATCATTTTTCAACTCAATATTGAATAACTTAAAGTTCAGAGTGTGAATCATATAATTCCTTCAACTTCTTTAAGGCTTAAAAGGTATTTGAAAATGGTGAAATATGACAACTCACCTATTCATTTACGAATTTTGCAATCAAGGAATAGGCCTTGTTGTTCTTGTTTTCCCAAATGGAAAGCTCCTTATATTAAGTAGGTTTTTTCAGGTGCATTGTCTCCATCTCCTTCACAACCTCCTTTCCACAAATCATTAAAAATTAAGGTGTGATTTATCTTCTTGGAGCACTCATGATAGTTCTCTTTGCTAGAGAGAACTAATCCCACAATGGATATTAGGGGATGCATCATAAAAACTGATCTATGCCCAAATTAATTACAATAATTACAAGTAGTTATAATAAAAATAATTAACTATCTGCCAACCAAAAAAAAAAAAATTATACAACTAAAAGTGTTGGCTCTCACTATTCACCCATACACCAGACAATTTCATTATAATATATGGCTATAAAAAAACAAATAACACATACCATACTCCTTAAGTCTGTCATAAAAACTCAACTCATAAAAATATATATATATATATTCAATGCATATACCATATGCACTTTATGTGGGTGCACTTTATATCTCACTTTATCCCATATGTCACTTTATAGCATGTTTTCATATGAAAAAATACCAAACCAACTTTTTTTTCATGGATTTAAGAAAAAAGGAACCAACCCATCACCTTTTAAAAAAGGCTATTCAAGACATGCCATCGTCAACCAAAGATTTTAAACGCATGTACTATGACCATTCAAAACTTCAACGCATTTATGAACATAGGAACATCTTTTTTAAGGGAAATCAATGCAAGGTTAATGGAGCCATACCAAAATTACAAACACAAAGTATATGGAGCCACACAAAAATTACCAACACACATATCATATCAATTCACATGGAAATATCACCGAGTTACATTATGGACATATCTCAATGTTCTATCACAAATGGTTCAACACACCTTCTTCACCAATACACGTTCATGCACATGAGTCTTCAACGAACATCATTACAACATCATTTTTTTATGGGAACTCAAAACATACCATATATTGAATATGTATCACTTCTCTTCATATATACGACAACCTTTTACCACCATCTTCAAAAATATTTAGCTGAGAATTAAATTCACCAACAAACCAACTAGTTCAAGTGCATAGTTTTACTAAGACTGTAACTAATATGCTTTAAAAGTACTGCAAAACCAAATCCAACACTCACAGTTAGGGAAACCAAAAATAGGGCTGAATCTAATACCATGTCAGGCCAGGGGAAATTCCACAAATGGATCTTTTGTTTTGCATTAAGAGAGGATACACATATATATAAGGATAGGGAGACTATTAGGTTTCATCTCCCAATGTCTCTTCGTCTTTGAACTTTCTTTATTTCTCTATTTACATAAGATTTCCTACTCCCAAAAATTAGGTATCAACATTGTATGTAGTGTATCATAGACAATATGGAGTCAAATATGAATTAGGATGAATTTCTTTTTGAATATAAGGTGGATCTAAAACATGGAAATGAAAATTCTTTGGAAGCAAAGTATTAATCCCATGAGTAAAATAGATAAGGCCAACACCAAAGGTATAATATGTTGTAGATAGGCTTAACCATGCTATTCTCAATGTGGGCTTCAATGTTAAGGAAAATGATAGAGAAGGAACGGGAAGCCTGTGTGGGCTCAACTTCAAACCCCCACTTGAGTGAGGAAATTGTTAAATGATCACAACTTGTATGAACTAGTTGTGACTATTGATCTATATATGAAACAAGTGTACCCACATAAATAATTCAAGTGATGTGCCACAATTTTTGTAGAAATGGCTCAAAATTTTCAACTGCTAATGAATTTAGACTGAAAACAATAACTGAAAATTTCTTCTACTCAATTTTTGGAAAAAGAACATACAATATAAACACATGCAATAATTCAATCACAATGAAAATAATATTTTTACTGGGGAACCCAACTGGGAAAAACCCCTCCTTTTTTTGTATTAAATCGAATGACAATATGGATCTATTATAATGACAACTTCAATCCTTTAAGCTCAACCTACACTGCAATATTTATCTCCCGCTCTCTAGCCTACTATGACCAACACTTAGCCAAAATAGGCCTCAACCTTCCTCCTATTTCCTTGTGAAATCCTTGACGAAATTATCTCCTAAAAGATAAGGAAATATCTTATTTCCTTACGCATTCCAAGACAAATTTCTCATCAACTCTAATGAAAAACCTATACACTCACTAGTATACAATAATAAATACAATTATGCATTTTCCCTCCAATCAACTATGCAATTTGAATTGCATGCATGGCTAGGGTTATTTTTAGTAAATTGACTATTTAACTGAGAGATCTATGAGTTAACAACAATTATATCTACTCAATTGAACTCGTACTGACTCTATTCATGAATAGAGATCAGATATCTGAATTTCAATAAATATAACTCCACTAGATTGCTAGATCTTAGCAATCAACTCATGCACAAATCTACTTCTAGTCCAAAAAATCGAATTGACTAACTTAACTAAGTGACTGGGCCATGTCACTCCTGCTAATTGTAACTCAAGTCATCCTGCTAATGTGGAAATTCAAACTTCTCCATTTGACTAAGGAACAAGTCAAATAAAACCTTTTATTACTACAATTTAATTTTTTTATAAATAACTTAGGTTAAAGTTACTCTAGTGAGCCTCAATACTCAAACTTATACCTTTCCAAGCATTGTGACAACCAGGAAAATTAAAAGGGAAGAAAATCTTTAAAGGGGAATCATATAACTTGCAACATCATATTTATAATAAGTACGGGGCCATCTTCCAAATTGATAAAGCTTTAAAATCATAAACCATTTGTTTCTCATGCTTGTAAAGATGTGGATTTTGATCTATAAGAAAAGAGAAAGTGGGAACTAGGAATTCAATCAAAGTCCAACATTTTAGAGTTGATTGTACAATATGAGATACGACAACAAATAATGTTCACTGCCCACTATTTTTGAGATGTAATTGATTCCAACAACATTTATAAAAAACACAAGGAAGATTCTATTAATTATTGTGGAGTGGCTACGTTGTTACTCAGTTTTGTAGGTCATGGTCCCAATTTCCAGCGTGAACCCAATTTCCAAATGAAAAATTAGAGTTGATTGTACAATATGGGATACGACAACAAAGAATGTTCACTGCCCCACTATTTTTGAGATGTAATTGATTCCAACAACGTTTAAAAAACACAAGGAAGATTCTATTAAGTATTGTGGAGTGGCTACGTTGTTACTCAATTTTGTAGGTCATGGTCCCAATTTCCAACGTGAACCCAATTTCCAAATGAAAATTTAATCTCTTCACAAGAAAAAAAAAAAGATACCAATGCTATGTTTTCTATTTTAGTCTTATAAAGTAGGCTATTGCCTTATTTATTAATCATGATAAATGTAAGAGAATATTATAATGTGAACGATCTAAGTAAGCTAGAAGGATCTTTTTCTAATTGAATACAATAACCAAAACTTACAAGTTATGATATGACATGTGATATGGAACAACAAAAGCAATATGAAAAAACATTATACATAAAAATTTACTTATGAATAGATTTCTATAAAAATTTACTTATGAATAGATTTCTATTGTGTGTGTACACTGAAGAAAAATGTAAAATCATGATTTCCATCCAATTAGAAATTAATAAGAACACTAAATTTTTTATATTTTGCAATATAACTTTATATAAACTATAGTTTTGTAAATAAACTAATTAAAAAAAATGAAAACAAGAGCCATAGGAAAGGAATAATAAATTAAAGTATGAAGATTTAATATCCACGTGTCAAATGAACTTATTAAAAACCTAAAGTATTAAAAAAGGCAGGGAAGTAGAGGATGTTCTCCAAACTCCATGAAGATCATGTTATTCAATTTAAGAATCAACTTGTTTCATTGTAGAAATTTTGTTTAATTGCAAAATGTTAACTTTGAATTCAGGGAATACAATTTTTTATTTTTTCTTCTTTTTTCCAAGTGAGGGCATAATGTGTGGAACCAAATATCTTAAGATTTCTTATCGAATGATTATGGCTACAACATATTTGATAAGGAGTCTTATTTCTAAGAGTATGAAATGGACATATGTTTTTCACATATACTGCACACATAACTACATCATCCCAAAACATCGACTTCACATTTTTTAAAAATATCACGGAGTAAACCATATTCAAAATGGTCATGTTCATTCTTTTAGCTACACCATTTTGTTTAGGATTGTATGGAACAATGGTTTGATTATTAGGAGAATTTTAAGGTCTAAAATGAGACTCTTAATAAAAATAATGAAATAATAGTTATAATAATAAAATAATATATAAGAGTTTTTAAAGAAAAAGAAATGAGACAATTTTTTTAATTGTATTTTCAACTTATCTCCTAATAGGTTGACTCAAATGTCAAGTGTAGACATTCGTTTAATGCGAAAGTCAATTCCACATCCAATGAATACCCACTTTGCACAGTTCTAAGTAGACCCACATCGAAAAAATTGAAAATACATGAAAAATTAGTTTTTTCCATGATTTTTTCATGTATTTCATTTTTTTTCTTTGTGGGTCTACTTAGAAGTATGTAAAGTGGGTGCTAGTTGGATGCGGAATTGAATTCCACATTCAACGGGTGTCAACACTTGACATATAAATACACCTAAAAGGAGATAAGCTAAAAATACAATAAAAAAATTAGTTTTCTTCTTTTCCCTCCAAAATATTTTCCTTTGGGGATGACAACATCATCTTAAAGCCTATTGGTTATTTTAAAGTTAAATTTGCTAGTAATTTTTTTTGTTTTGAGACCCTTTTTCTTAACCTCATAATTTCCCTAATGGTCGAATCCTAAGTTGACAAAGATAGTTTTCAAATTCACTAGAAGTATATTCTCTTCAATTGTTAGTATTAACGGAGTTAATGTGTGATTGTGCATCATTTTAATCCATACATGAAAATTTCTAAAAGTTTTAAGGATTTTTATTAGTTTTTCAAAAAATAGACACAAAACATCTTGGTGTAATCATCGATAAAACTCATTATATATTTATTTCCATTTGTAGAAATAACATGCATAGGGCCACACAAATAAGAATGGATCAATGTGATTCTTCATGCTCTACTTATTTGATATGCTTTCCAAGGATATAAGCATCACATTTATTTAGTTTCCTAGGAACAGTAGGCAAACCAAAAACAACATTTTTTTCAACACATGAAGGTTGTCATAATTAATATGTCCAAATCTATGATTCCATAGAAGACTACATGGAAATGTACCTTCATCATGATGAGAGATGTTAGGGCCCTATATTACTAGTGTAGTCCCTTATTGTTGTTAGTGTAGCCCCCTTATTGTTATTTTTGTACCCCTGTAGTCCCCATATTATTATTATTGTGCCCCATAATAGCCCACTATTGTTATTTTTGTGGAATTACATCATTATTGTTAGTTCGACTAGGATTATATTGTGATACCATGGACTCCTATATATAGAAGGAGGTTTTTTCATTTGAATCATCCAAGAATTTTTCATTTATGTAATGTAAAGTAGGGAGCCACCTCGAAGAGGCTAATTTATAAGGTGTTGATCTATATTTTCTTCTATTTTGTGAGATGGTTTCATAACAATTGGTATCAGAGCTTTTGATTCTAGGGTTTCACTACTTCAAACAAGTCATCGTGGAATTCTCGCTATAACGTTTTTTCTACGAAGGTTCAGAAGCTAAAAAAACCCATTTGCACCGAAATCTGTAGGAACATTGTGGAAAATTTTTATATTTTGGTTCACAATATTTTCAGACATATGATCTGTCGAAGTTGTGGTTTTTGCAGGCTCCCAAATTTCGTCTCAAAGTGGTGACCTTGAAAAAAATTTCATAACTCTCTCTCTCAGCATCATATTGGAATTATGTAAAAAGTAGTTTAAATTACATAGAATTTAGTTTCTTGTGTATCGACTTCAGAACCGTAGGAGGAAACAGTGACACGGGGCACGTCGTACAAGTTTTCTCTACTGCACCAATCCATAATTAGGTCATTGTGGAATATTGGGAATAAACTTGTCGTGAAGAATCCAAATCAGATCAGACCTATGGCATTTGAAAGAAGATTCAAAGGGCTACTAAAGTACCAAAGATAAAATCTTGGGTATCCGAAATTACAAAGATACATCAGTTTCAGTATCGAGCTCCTCGAAAGCAAGAAAAACGTGCGTATTTTTTTTTTTAAATTGCATAAGTCTTGTTTGAAAAATCATCTTGAATTGATTCCAAGGGAATAATGAAGCATATATATCAGTATTGGATTATAAATTTCCCCCTAAAAATAATTCAACACCCATTAATCCCTTAGAAGGCTCTACTATGACTCATGAAGAGGAAGAAGTGAAACATGATATATCAAAATTACAAGGCCAAGTGCAACAAATTTCGCTCTCGCAAAGAGTAACAAAAAATGAAATGGAAGCTAAGCTAGATGGTTTTAAGAAAGGCATGGAAGCTAATATGGATTTCTTGAAGAAAGGAGTGGAAGCTAAGATGGATGGTTTGAAGAATGGCATGGAAGGTAAGATGGATGGCATGGAAGCTAATATTGATGGTATAGAAGGCAACATAGAAGATTTGAAGAAAGACATGGAAGGTTTGAAGGAAGGTTTGGAAAAGTTGCTACAAGAAAAGCTTCCTAATGGCGAAAAGTTAGTAGAGGAAACTCATGATGAGAACAAAAGAAATGTTAATCATGATTTCATAGACTATAATGCTGGATTTAAGACCCGCCATATTCCAAATATAGATATGAGGAAGTTTGATAGCAAGGATCTGATAACTTGGATACTACAAATGGAGAAATACTTTAAGCTCCATAATATGAAAAACACACCAAAGTTACTCATTGCAACTTTATATTTAGAAAAAAAAATAGTTTGTATGGTATTGATGGCTTTGTTCTCATAAACCACTGGTAACTTGGTTGATTTTTATGGAGGAAATGATAGCACATTATGAGGATACAAAGAGAAACACCTTCTTTATCCAATTGATAAATCTCAAACAAAAGGGTTCAATGATGGAGAACATTGAGGATTTACAAAAATTGAATATAAGGTTAAATAATATTCCAGAGGAACATAGGATTGATGTCCTCGTAGGGACTCTAAAGGATAAAATCCAACGTGAGGTTCGCCTTTGGGAACCTGATACACTAGAGAAGGAATTCAAGTTGGAAAGAAAAATTATGGTGACAAGGAATCGTACCACTCACAACTATGAAGATGGAAGTGTTGCTACTCCTAGACTTCCACAACCTACAAGGTTGAAACCACAACAATTGGAAGAAAAAAGAGCAAAAGGGCTTTTCTATAGTTGTGATAGAAAATACACTAAATTTCATAAGTGTGATGAGAAGAAATTATTTACATAGATTGTGAAGAGGAGGAAGAAAAGGAACAAGAAACTTCAAAAGAAGAGGATATAGACCAAGAACCAACCCTAGAGGAAGAATAAATAAATCTAACCATATATTGTAATGCATTGGCAGGAATTACCACTCCTCAAACTCTCAATATAGAAGGACATATCAAGAAGAAAAAGGTAATAGTGCTTATTGATTTGGGTAGTACCCATAATTTTATTCATTGTAAGGTATCCAAGGAATTGAATGGATTCCTATACCTAGTGCCAGAGTGTCAAGTGATGGTGGCAAATGAAGTAACTATAAATTTCTCTAGAAAGTGCCATAATATCAATATAACCATGGGGGAATATGTATTGAATATTCCAATGCTTTCCTTTCCAATGTGTGGCGCTGATGTTGTACTAGGAGTACAATGGTTACAATCTTTGCAGACGGTGGCTTTTAATTTTCAAGAAATTTTCTTGAAAAGTTTTTCAGAAGGAAAGGAATTTGAATTATGGGTTATATTAGGGAAGTTTAGAAACATAATAAGCTCTAATTTCATGAAAAAACTTCTGATGAAATAAAAAATAGGCGTAATTGCACAATTATGCTCACTATAAGTTCCAACATCAAAATCATCTATTTCTCTAGATCTCCAAAAACCCTTGGACAATCATTCCAACATGTTTGAAACTCCCAAAGGACTCCCACCTATTCATGATCATGATCATGCTATTCATTTGATTCCAGGAAGTGTTCCTCAAAACATCATGCCTTATAGATATGCTTATGTCCAAAAGAGTGAAATTGAACGTATGATTGCAGAAATGCTAGAGGCTGGTATAATACAACCTAGTCAAAGTTATTTATCTACTCTAGTAGTATTGGCGCACAAGAAGGATGGCTCATGGCACATGCGTCTAGATTGTAGGGAGCTCAATAATCTCACTATTACAGATAAATTTCCCATTCATGTGATTGATGAATTATTGGATGAATTACATGGTTCAATTTATTTCACCAAGTTGGATCTCCATTCAGGATATCATCACATTAGAATGAAGACTAAAGACATTTTGAAAACAACATTTCAAAATCATGAGGGTCGTTATGAATTTTTGGTCATGCATTTTGGCCTTACCAATGCACCTTCTACATTTCAAGGGTTGATGAATTCCATTTTCAAACCCTTCCCTAGAAAATTTTTGTTAGTATTTTTTAATGATATACTAATCTACAACAGGTCTTGGAAGGACCATGTTCAACATGTTGACAGGGTGCTCAAAATATTTGAGGAGAAACAATTATATGTGTTGTAGAGAATTTGAAACATGGGCAGATGAAATGCATTGTGCTTGGTAGGGGAGGTTGCTTTCCTACAAGCAGATAAAAGGTCAAATGATTTTTTAGATGGTTAGTGAAACATCATAACATGTAGTAAACTAAGTAAAAAACATAGCATTCTACAATAGAGGAGAAACAAGAAAAAAAAAAAAATACAAATACAATACAAGCTCAATCGAGTCAAACACACTAATAATACCAATGGAGAACTCTTCCCCTTTCATTAGTTGTTGATGGTATAAGAGGTAGGACACTAAACACTTGTAATGAATCCTTAGAGCTATGGAGCTCTAATATTCAAGGCAAGGAGGATCTTCCCTTTAAGATTATTGCAAGCCTCTCTCTCTCCTTGACGGATGGTAGAATAATAGACACTTAGTGAACTTCTTCTCTTGGATTGAGGTGTTGGATGGCCAACAGTTGAATCCTTCCACTCCTTGATACTTGGACAACAAAATGCTAGTTTTCTCTCAAAAAATTTGGCCATCATAACAATGTGTTCTACATTATTCTTCCCATGGTGATATTTTATATGCAAAATTAAAATTCCCTCCCTCTCTTGGTACAATTGTGGATGTTGACACAAGAGTGGGAGGTTGATTCCATTTTGTGCTACACTTGAGGCCTCAAGGTGACTCCAAGGCGGTTGTACTTAGCTGCCTTGAGGGGAGAATCTTCTTCCTTAAGTGTGCCAAGTGGTCCCAGATGGTGACCTTCCGCTATACCCAGGATCGCGCGGCTATATGAGGGATAGCTGCTAATATCTTCACTACTATATAAGAAAAGGCCACATGGATTACTTAGGTTCAATGTTTTCTGTGCGCTATTTGATAAATTTTCCTGCTTGAACTTAGGAAAAGTTAAAATTTTCAGATTCGGTAATGTTTTTCTTCCCTGTAAACCCTTCTGCTTGACATTTCCTTACGTCTTTTTCCTATATTATTTTCCAGTGATAACAGTTTCCCCCTAATGTATGAGGTACAGGAAGAACTGTATAGCCGAAATAAATTATAGTTTCTTTTCTTTATAATCTGTTTTGAGATAGAGAGACAGTAACTTGTGTGAAGCCTGAGGTTGGAGACCCCTTGCCGTGAGTAAAAGAGGGACCATGTTCTGTTGGAAACCTGCAAGAGATAAAATAAATATAATATTTCTACGAGGCGGGAATTTCTCATGCTCGTGATGCTTTGGCTATTTAAATCCTATCTAACAGATAGAGGTTCTGTTTGTGTCACTTGTGTGGTAGTGACCTGCTATTTTGGTTGATGACGACAATTGCTGATGCCCTCAGGGGTGTTTTTCTTTGACAATAGATTGAATGTAGTGCCCACATGCATAATATCGGTATGGCATGTTTTTAGAATAAATTCTCATTATATGCATGGATTTATGACTGGGACCTTCCCGTGTAAGCATTGCTGAAAGAGATGCTTATGATGGCACGGGTCTTCGAAGAATTTTGACAAAGTGCAATGGTTGTGAAGTACAATACCATCTTGACATGAAAGCTTATGTTGTAGTCGAATGTTAGGAGGATCAATGACATCAATGGGAAATGATGACTCCCATAGTTCCATACGAGAATGCCCCTATTGAGGTGAGGAGCCATCCAAGGTACTACCTCCTTCTTGGAAGATGGTTGTTGAACTCGAAAAGAAGGAAGTCTCAACCGACCGAGAGAAGTACTGATGTAGGGGACCAGGATCTCTGATATAGCAAGTGGGGGATGATAAGTTAACATAGGCATGATGGTGATAAATGGTTGCAACTGATGACGGGAGCTCAACGGCCCAAGGTTGGAGATTATAAATGAAAGTGGCGACAGTCATAACAATTTCTGGTGAGGAAAACCCTGGGGTTGATAGGACATCTAGGGTGGGTATCTGGTTGTTATGAATGTCATGGTGGGGTTGGGTAAATAATGTGAAGCTCCGACCAAGGGTGATTAGGGACTGCTGCTAGGGGAGAAAATTGGATGGATGGGTGGGGTGGTTCTCCTAAAAAAACTTTTTACACTTGCCAAAATAATATAATTGGGTTTGGATGTACAAACACGGAGACGGGTGCCCCAAAAACATGAAAATGATCACTCACTAATGATGTGAGGAAGGTGTTTTTATTGAGGGTGGGGGGCCCATTGGTTAGTCTTGGTGCGGGGATGGTGAAGTGGATGAAATGGTGTCACAGATGGGATATGCTGATAGGGGTGCAGTAGGCCAAGTGCGAGACGTGGTGGTGCGTATTCAATCTACTTATGCGAATGGCAGTCCGGGAAGGGGTTTTATCATGACATGGTAAAACTTGACTTGATGCATGATGGATGGATAAACATGAAGTGCTTCTCGGACTTAGATGTTATGGCCATGGCACCATATTATTGATGCATGGTCTACTTGAGTGATTGTCGCCATGGAGGGTGAGGCTCTATCGACTAGCGAGAATTTTTATCATGTGCAAGGTGGGGTGATGATAAACATGGTCGGATGACTAGACCTTGTGGTTGATTCTTGTGGAGAAATGATGTCAGGATATGAAAATATTCTTTTGGGAGCCTATCATGTTGATGGAAGAATGATACCTACTCTCAAACCTTCAGTGGCTGGGGAAATAGGTGGTTTGTCGTGCTTTGTAACACCTACAACCAATACCTCAGTGAAAGCATTTTTTCATTAAAATATATTGACAAATGTACTAAATGAAAAAGAGATAAGAGAGGGCGTACCGGTCGTAGCTGAAAAATGATTTTTTCTGAGGTATGAATGTGTGAAGCCTCCTTTGGACATGATGAGGTGTTGATCACTGTGTTGATTTCGGTTTTGCAATTGGGCATTTTCAGCTCCCATTATGGTCTGTCGAATAATTCGAAAAGGGTGATATATGGGAAAATATGGCTCATTTCAGTTCATTTGTGTTGTTTGAGAGTTGTGAGGTTAGATTTGAGCCCTTGTTGCCGAGTCTTTCTTGCCGTTGTGGTTAGCTTGTGTACTCAGGATTTGCGCCATTAGTGCCAAGTAGGACCCTGAACATCCAGCATTTTAATTTTTTCAGTTTTATCTTGGGGGGGGGGGGGGGTTCCATACAAATTAGGTTTGTATGGATACTTACCTCTTTCCAGTGTTGATCGTGCGGGCGATCAAGGTACAGGCGCGCAAGTACCGTGGGAAAATAAAAAATTTCCCCGAAATTTCTGCGCATGGCACAGCCTTTGCACGAAGACTCACACGTTTTTTCTTGAGACAGAAAAACGAACATCATGCCTTTGTATAAAACAGGTGCAATGATGAGCCAAGAAAGAGTTTTTTGGTTAAAATTTTGATTTTTTGGTTTTTTAGGTCACTGATGTGGTTGTGTTTGGTGACAGGATGTTGTAGCTTGAGCCTTATTGGCCTGAACTGTGCATAGATATGAAACGGGATGTCAATGCAAGAGGGATTATAGCACAGTGGGGCCTTCTAAAGTTCCTAGATAATGACATCCTGAGGTCTCAGGATAGTCTTCTTCACTTCCTGGTTTTTTGCTAGAACAAGAGGTGAAAGGTGATGGTGCTACGGGGTCGAGATGTCACCATCCGTCCAAAGATGGATGTTTATTTTGTGACCGGATTATTGCCTCTAGGTGAGGTGCTTCCACACCCACTCCCACCTGGGAGGGTGAGCATCCATCGGTAGGTGGAGAAACATTGCGGCGGTGCACCTCTTTCTCAAGAGTGTGTCCTTATTGCGTCAGTGACCGATTTAGCTGAGCAGTGTGCCTTTCCTATGAAATTTTGGTTGACAGGGTCCTCATCGCCCAATAGGGCGTCAGGACAACAGATTGGTGTCTTGTGCTGGCTCAGGGCCAGACATTTTAATGATTGGGCACACCATGTATACGATGGCATGGTGGCGCAGCTGGGGAAGGCCCGGGGCGGTTTCCAAATTATTTACCTATGCCAACATCCTAAGTAGTATTATGTTTGAGAGGGTGTTGATGCTACACCCCATCGTTCCAGTCCCCATCGGCCCACGCCGGGATCCTAGGTTGCGGCAGCGGGCACCAGTTATGCCTCATGGCGGAGGAGGGGAGGTGGGTCACTTTAGGATGAGATGATAGAGGCGTGGTTCTAGGAAAACCCATAGATGTTGATGGACTACCCATATGTTGGGATGGAATTTTGGGGGGATTCAGATATGGGTCTTCCTGCTCGTTATGTGTGGGGGGATGCAGGTATGATGTCTTTTATGTTTTCTGCATATTTTATTTTTTATGATGTGTATATTTATATATCTTTTGTGGTGACATTGACACTATCTTTGTTTCTTATGAAAATGTGGGAGTGGTTGGGCATCCGAGCGCCCGCTTAGTGGGGCATCAACCACCAAGGCGGGTTCTAGGTGAAGCTGCTCAGCCCCAGGTTGGGGGGAGTGGTGATGGCGTTGGGCCCTGAGGAGAGGGTAGAAGTATGACTGCTACAGAGTACGTTGTTTTCCTTTCTCATGCTAAGGCTACAAAGGCACGAGTAGTGAAGGTTGAGGGACAACTAGTTGTTTCTGAGGCTTGTTCCACTAACTTAGCAAATGCCTCGGGTTGGGTGGAGAGGTTGACCCGGGGTATGCCGACTCGGGGTTTTTTTTATGACCTAGATGATGCATGGATCGAGGTTTTGATGGCTCAAGAGAAGACGTATCTTTTGACACTGCACCGAGTGGCACTTTAAGTTTTGGCTACTGTACATGTACTGGTGCCGGGTGCAGTGGTGGGCCCAGAGGATCCACCTGGCGAGGCTTAGCCCTAGATATGTTTTATATTCAGGGAAAGCACCCATTATGAGGATGATTCCCTTATTTTTGATGACATGTATATATATTTGTTGGCTGACCTGCGCGTTAAAGACATGACTTGTGTATTTTGAATCACACATATTTTATATATATATGCGAGATATGTATTTTTGCGGCTCTTGATGATGTGTCTATGGTGATTTTTTTTTATGGATGTCGTGTATATTTGATGGAGATCTATTTGTTGTGTTTTTTGTTTTTCTATGGATGATGGTTTATACGGGATGCATTCCAGTCTAGAATGTGATTAGCTATGCGATCAGCTGTCTGGTTTTGATTTCTTGGTATATGTATGAATGTAACATAATTAAATTGATGGATTATTCTTCGTTGATGCAAATATTTTCTAAACAATTGAGAATCTCGCAATTCAAATTCTTGTTTTAACTGCGAAATCACTAGTTGGGAATCAAGGTACATATGCAGGAGGAAAATGCTTTGGTTAAAGGCATCGCTCATGAGCCCGATGATGGCATCATATTTGGCCTGATTATTAGTGGTTGATCTGATGCATACTCTGTTGGTGAAGAATGGTGATCGGTTAGGATAGTAGATGGCCCAGGCGATTGCTGCTAGATTTTGAGACCATTGCGATGCTCCATCAGCGAATCCAAAAAAATGGAGGGGGGAGCGATCCATTTTTTGACATCAGAGCACTTTTTAGCACAAATATTTTGATGATTGTGATTAAAAAACAGAGTTTGTTACATGCATATTATCTCTAGTTTTGAGGCCTCATGCCCCATATGGGTAAAATTTCTCGAGGTAGACCCCATTGACGAGGTTGGCTAGGCATGTACCATCGGGCTCTGACAGGATATATGCCCCCTTGAGGAGGCATTTTTTTTATGATGTAGGGACCTTTCCACAGTGTTTCGAAATTCCTGGGCCTTAGGGCCTCTTTCACGACATCGTAGTGGAGGAATAACTCTCCCTCGATAAATGAGCGAGGGGTGATGTTGTGATCAAATGATGATTTTAACCATTTTTTATGACCCTCGTTATGTTGGAGTGGCTGTCGTCGATTTTCGTCGACAAATTCTAGTTGCACATTCTAGTTGCACCAATTGTTGTTCTAAAGGATGGGTATCATCGAGAAGTTCGATGGCAATGTGTAATTTGGGGATTTCACATTCGATGGGAATTACAGCTTTAACCCTATACTCAAGTTGGGAGGGTGTGAATCCCCTTGAGTTTTTATCTATCGTATGCTATGCCCACAGGGTGGGAAAGACCATGTGGTGCAAGTTTGTCTTATGGTTATTCACCATACATTTTAACATTGTTTTGATTACTTTCTTGACAACTTCTACCTATCCATTGGATTGAGGATAGTATGGTGAAGTGAATTCATGTGTGAATCCTAGGTGGTGAGACAGCTCCTAGAAAATTTCATGACCGAAATGTTTTCCATGATCGGAGACTGACTCTTTTGGCACACCTAACCGAGCGATGACGTGGTTGAATAGAAATTGTGCCACGGTTTTTGTCGTGTTGTCATATGGGGGCATGGCTTCTTCCCATTTGATTAAATAGTCGACGATGACAATGATGTATTTGTGGTTGCCGGATGATGTGAGGTTGCAAGTCATGAAGTCGACCCCCCATTTACAGAAGGGACCGGCTACAATGACCGGGTGCAGGGGAGCGAGAGGTGTTATTGTCTTTTGAGTGAAGCGTTGACATCACTCGCATTTTTTGACTGCTGCGATGCCTTCATGGAATAAGGTGGGAAAAAATTATCCAGCCCACAGAAATTTTTGGGTGTTATCCATTCTGGAGAGGTGGCCAATGCAAGATCCACTATAACATCCATTAATGGCTTTCTCAGCTTGGTCGTGTGTGAGGCATCAATGTAGGATTGTATCGATGCCTTGCTGATAAAGGAAATCTCCCATGAGGAGGTATCGGGGTGCCTGGTGACTTATGCGCATGTGGTCATAATGTGTGAGCTTTGGATTGAACTTTTGGGTTCGCAAGAATAAGGGGATATCTCTGTACCAAGGATCGTCAGTCATCACTAGAAAGAGATTTTCATTTGGTAGTGAGTCATTAACTGGTGATCCTTTGGTCTGACTTGGGAGGTCAGTGATGAACTCGGCTAAGATCAAATATTTCTTACTCTTGGGGGAGCTAAAATGTAATTCAAACTCTTGTTTTATGACTACCCAATGAGTGTATTTTTGGTTCATCAAACAGTGGGTCAATAAGTATCTCATGGGGTTGAGAGCTACGACGACTATTATAGTCCTTAAGATAATGTAGTGTCAAATATTTTGGACTAAGTGTATTAAGGCTAGGGCATTTTTCTCCTCAGGTTCATACCTTAATGCGGGGGCCTGATAAGTTTCTATTGATATAATAAATTGCATGTTCTTTACCATCGGGGCCATCCCGAATTAACACCCCAACCAAAGTGGTTTCGGACGCTGACAGATATACACTAGAAAATTTGGCGGGAATTCCGACGGCCAATTTGTCGCTATTCTGACACATAGTCGTCGCAAGAGCGATAGTTCAAGGGCGGACAAAATGTGTTTTCTCATGCCATCGCAGTTCCGACGCACTTAAAAAGTGTCACACTATCGACACTTCTTCTGTCGCTTCCGAACAAGCGTCACTCTTCCGACATCTCACGAACCGTCGCACTTTCGATGTTTGTAAACTGTCGCACTTCCGACGTTTGTAAGCTGTCGCAATTCCGACGAAATGTGGTCCGATGTTTTGAACGTCGCTCTTCCGACGTTTGTAAACTGTCGCAATTTCGACGAAATGTGGTCCGACGTTTTGAACGTCACTCGTCCGACGTTTTTATACTGTCACTCTTCCGAAAAACATTGTTTTGAATATATTATATGAAGTAAAACAATCCATTAAGTCATTAAATTTTCACATCTGAAGATTGGAACCCAAATATCCATCCAGAAAAGTGGAAGTCCCATCCTAGACAATGATAGAAAAATACCCCATGTCACATACAGGGACTTGATATAAAACCCAGTAACGGTCCACATGGAGATTATCGACAAATCTGAGAAAGCATCCAAATATACCCGAGGCATCTATAAGAAAGTGAAATAGCAGTATGTAGAATAGTAAAACAACAGATAGAGTACCGACGTCCATTGTTCCAAATACAAATTAAAGTACCCAAAATCCTTGAACAGAGAAAAACGCTAATCATGTGAGGAGTGTGATATGTCCAAAAATAAAAATACCATCAGACCATATCAATAAACCAGCAACATAGACCAGCATCGCTAGTTTTGAAGGCAGAGTGATAAACATTAATCATTTTTTTTTCACAAGAGAAAAAACGTTGTTTTGAATATATTATATGAAGTAAAAGAGTCCATGAAGTCATTACATTTTCACATCTGAAGATTGGAACCCAAATATCCATCCAGAAAAGTGGAAGTCCCACCCCAGACAGTGATAGAAAATACCCCATGTCACATACAGGGACTTGATATAAAACCCAGTAACGGTCCACATGGAGATTATCGACAATCTGAGAAAGCATCCAAATATGCCCGAGGCATCTATAAGAAAGTGAAATAGCAGTATGTAGAACAGTAAAGAAACAGATAGAGTACCGACGTCCATTGTTCCAAATACAAATTAAAGTCCCAAAATCCTTGAACAGATCAAGAAAAATGATAATCATGTGAGAATTCTAAGTAAAGTTAATCTATTAACATTGCGAATAAAATTACACCGAAGTCAAAAACATTGCCTGGCCATACTCATGGAAAATTTGTCATCAAAAAATCAAAAAATTAAAAAGACTGCCCTCATACGGGGAAACCAGTCTTGAACGTTTAATTTACAGAATTCAAAAATATTACAAAGGTCCAGCACAGTAAAATAAACTAAAAGCAGCCCAATTAAGTGGGCCTGCTAAGCAAGAAAAACAAATTAACCAAACTACTCCTCCGGTGGTTCCTCCATGATTCGGCACCATCCTTCGGAAGGTCCAGGATCGCTAGGTGCTACCTCCACATGCATGCCACGGCTCCCCTCCTGAAGGCCAAAATGTTGGCCGACTTTTTCCGAGCTCAGACCCGCCAAACTGGTGCATTCTTCCTCCGTTTGGGCCTCCTCGCGGAAGACCACAGTGATTAAAGCCGTGATTCGTGGGCTGTTGAGAGAGCAATTAAAGTAAAATTGCACAGTGCGCATCGTGGGAGAAGGTGAACTAGTGGTGGGGAAGCGAGGAGCAGGGGAATCCATACGGTGGCCAAATCTTACAACCTGACCCCGCCCACTCCTAGTATTTGGATATCGACTTGCGTAATAATCACTAGACTGGCCGGAAGTCGACTCTATTGAGGGGTTGGAGGGAGAGTGTAGGGGTTGACCTCTAGTGCTCCCCCTGCGGCAACGCATCCTATGACACACGCGAGGCATGGGTGCAGTCTCAGGCGTAGTGGGCACAAGAGGAGACGGAGAAGCAGAATTCCAAGAAACAGAGGAAGACAAACATAGACAGAACCGAGAGAAATGCAGATATGCAGCAAGGTCTAGGCAGCAGTTCACCTGGCCACTTCTCCTTATCATCACAGTTAGCAGGCAGTGTAATCCAGCAACCGGCTCGTCTGAAAAACCATAGCTAAATGCCATTTTGTCGACCCGACTGCAATGAAATCAAAGGACGCCCATCATAATTAATCTCTGATCATTAATAATGAGAGATGAAGGCCAGATCATATTGGAGCGTGCGGAATCACTAAGAGGAGTGGAGGTCCGATCTTGAACAGTGTTAAAAATTACTTAATGCAGATTTGATGTGACAACTTAATTGAACAACGTTAAATGTTAATGCGATTGATATGAAATCGCCATATCCATGTCCCATCACCTTAAACGCCATCGAATGCACCCGCAGCCGAGAGCAAGGCAAGTTTTTATTGAGGACACGTGGCAGAAATTGATTGAAGCAGATCTTTGTTTGGTCCGCTCGCGCAGTGGAAATCCAGACCCGAAAAATATTAGAGCGAATTTGAAAAGAAATTCGCGTCACAACTCTCCCTCCATACACCAGCCCAACTTCGGACCTAAAAAAGATTAGGGCGGAATTCATTTGGTTTTCACGTCATAAAATTGGCCGACGTCAGTAGGCTATTTTGGAACGCGAATTTGGTTTGAATTATGGTTTATCGTCGTTTGAAGTCCGGCAGGCTCGACTTAAGAACAATTTTGTTTGATCCCATCTTATAAAATTTGTGTTGGTTTTCTTTGATAATACACATATTTATAATAAATCATGGGAATACCACACTAAACATGTGGAAAATTTATATAAATAATTGTTGAGAACAATCATTTTTATGTAAAAATATCCAAATGTGCTTTTGGGAAATAAGAATTCGAGTATTTGGTTCATATTGTTTTAAAGGAAGGAGTGAAGTTGGAGCCTCAAAAGATACAAGCTATTACAAAATGACCTATTCCTAAGAAAATCAAGGTTCTTAGAAGATTTTTTAGACTTACATGATATTATTGATCATTTGTTAAGAATTATGCATGCATTTCAAGTCCACTCACATATCTCTTGAAAAAAATATCATTTATATGGAATGATGAGGCTACTTTGGCATTCTCTCTTTCAATGGATTCCATGTCTTCTACACCAACATTTGTTGCACCTACTTTTGGTAAAACATTCATAGTAGAGTGTGAGGCACTAGGACAAGGAATTTACATAACATTAACACAATAAGGGATATCATTGGCTTTTAAAAGCAATGAATTCAAAGAAAATATTTGGTGAAATTCAAGGAATTCACTTTTCTTAATAGGTTTATGTCACACGATGATGCAAGGGCATTAGGCACTAGCCAGCAATGTACGAGGTTTTTTCCACATGTTGTGGCTAGGAGGGTTCGAAAACATTTGAGTTGTAACAGCTAGGTGTCAATACCTCAGCTGACTGTATTACTTAGACTAGTTAGAGATGTAGGAGTCGAATAGTTTCAGTTAGTTGAATTATTATAATTAGACCTTTTGATTTCTAGAACGGCCCTCTCAGAGAAACCGAAGAGCCATATGCTATGTATATAAATTGTAATTCCTCGGATGAATAAAAGTAGAGAGGGAAGAGGAGAGTAGAGAGGGGATTTCTGCAATAAACCTCTGTGTGTGAACAATTGTTTCAAGTTAAATGATTTCCAAGCTTAGTTGCCATTGAATTATCTCGAACTGCTAATTGTGAAGAATTGTTTAACTGTGAGGCGATTGGGTACTGATAATTCCATTCTTCTGTCTTTGAATTCCCGTAAATTGTTGGATAACCCTGTGAACTCATCCCACCCGAAGGCGAGGTCTGTGTAGAGAACCGGGGTCGTGAAAACTATTCAAATATAAAAATCTCGCTTAATAAAGAGACAAAATTGTTGTGCTTTCAGAACCTAACCCGAGGATTGGACATGAGTTAACAAACAAAAGGATAGCGGAACCAGAATTGCACCCGTGGTCAAGCCCTGTACCAAAACCACGAGCTGAATCACAAAAGCGGGTTGCCCATATCGCACCGCTTTTGCGGAGTAGGCGGTATTTCCTATTCGCGAGAGATTCCATAGGGAATGCGACACGTGGCGAAGTGACCCCCGGAAAACCACCATTTAACCCACGACATCGCACGTTAAAGCCCGACGTTGGAAGCCGAGCGAAATTGCCAAGAGTTGTTGATTTGGAGAAGGGCCATCGGATGGTGGTCGCACGTTGAACTTTCCTGGAGGTTAAATAAGGTGTGCGGAGGATAGCCAGGTACGATACGAGTGTTTGATTGGTTATTAATATATATAGGTGGGCCCGGAGTATAATGAAATTGTTTAATTAAACGATTGGCAGATAATTAGCATAAGTCTGGAGCGTGATTGTTGTAAGGCTGGGTGGTGAAATATAGAGCCGAAAGTTCATTACAAGTTATTTATTTAAAAAGAAACGAGGAGTATAAATACAAAGTGTTGAAAGTTAAACATTGGTTATAAGGCTTGGAGATAATATAAAGTCGGGAATATAAATTAAAGTCCAACCATTGTGGATAGTATTTATTTATTAAATTCTACGAATTTGATAAATAAACCCGAAGAAAGAAGAAGTCAATTAAGACTCAGGCTGGAGGAAAAGAACGGGGTAAACCAAGGGAAAATGTTGACAGAGCGATTGTAGACACACCAGCTCTCCTTAGGGGTCCAATTTCAGTTTTTTTGTGTCACACGATGATCTCTCTTCTCTGGCATTTACTTGTATTGAAGATCACTATTCTAGGAATAAGGAGTTATTTTCTCCAAAAATAACCCTCGCCAAACATTGACAACGAATCAAGGCTATCTTTCTATGCTTAATAAGCACATTTGTTCTACTTCTAAATCATGTCTTGGAAGTGGTTGTTTTGCTGGAAATTATTCACCAGTTGGTTTCATACCAAAGTCTTTTTCACATTTTCAGCATCCAATACATGAAAAAGATAATGGTTTAAAACAACATGAATATTTGAAATTTTGCAAGAATTGTCTGGCACACTTTGAACATGAATTTTGAAGTCAAGTGCATGATGTTTTATAGGATCAAGTGTCATTTTGAATACCAAATGTTTCACAAGAAACTTCTCAACATGCTACCCTGCAGTAAGGATTAAATGACAATATTGCATCAACTCTTTCCATAATAAAAGTGCACCTCGGCCATAAGACTAAACAACTACAAATGTTGTAGATCTAACAAGACCACACAATCAAATGTATTCCACAAGGCCAATACTGTATGAAACATGAAAAGGAGTTTGCAACCAAAAATACCTTAGGCAACTAATTCAATTAGATACACCAAACCATCAGCAAAAAGGAAAACCAGCCTACTCAAAAGGCAAGCGTTTACCTCCTTTGACAAAATTTTGAGTTCCGAAACAAGGGCCTTTATTGTCTTGTCAATGCCCCTAGTAATTTGAATGGGGTTTGCACCTGCTACAACAACCTAAACAAAAGGTTTCATTTCAAATTATTTTCCACAAATTTAAGATACAACCATTGTCAGTTTTGTATTTCCTAACAAGCTCATAAATTTTGACAAAAGAACCAAAATTTTTTAATACCTGATAGCAATTTTTTCACTCAAAACTATCTTAGACTCAATAAGCCCAACCCAAAACTAAAAAACCAAACACCATAAGACCCTACAAAAATGAATAGATGATCTTAATCTAGTACTATCAACAAAAAGTTACCTTTACACCCTCACTTATTAAACCCTGTGCTGTTGAATTTTAACTTCAACTGCTGCAGCAGAAGGACGGATGCAGCAGCAACATTTTTTTTTTGGAGGTTGCTTGCACGCCATCCAGAAATTTAATTCAGCATTTAAAATTCCTGCAAGTTTTTTTTGTAGACGGCCGCAGCCATATTTCTGTACAGGATTGTATTTAAACACAACAACCAGCATTAACGCAATTCACCAACCAGAAATTAAACAAACATAAATTTACCTGACAGTTTTGTAAATTCAAAAGGAGGACACGTGGAGCATTAATATTGGATCGCATGAAATTGAAGGGAATATGAAAACTTGAAAACCGGACCCGAATTTTTTATAGGGCACATTGGATTGAGAATTCGAGTTAAAATTAGGCAGACGTCAGCATCCCATTTTGGAACGCGAATTTGGTTTGAAATTAAATCTATTCAGACTTTTGAAGTCCGACGGAAAGGGTTCTTTAATGTTTTGATAGTTTAATTTTATGTATGCTTTAATATATACATATGTTTTAAACATATGTTATATATATATCATATACGAAATGAAAGGTGGGCCATAGAATTTAGTTTTAATTTTATTTTTTTAAAAAGAGGGTTTATTATAATATGTTTTATATGTTACGGCATATAAAAATAAAAAGGTCGAAAAAGCTTGGTAGTTTTTTTTATAGACAGTACGTAAATTTTTTATTACACAACAGTGTGTAAAAAGTGAAAGACCGAGTGTAACTTTTTAAGTGTGTATGCACAGCAGTGCGAAAGTGAAAAACATAACAGAGTGTTTTAGAGACAGAGTATGTTTGTTTTGAACAGACAGTGACTTGGTTTTATGCACTGCGTTTTGTAGCAGTCATAATTTTGTAATCCCTCTTAGTGAGGAAGAAGTGTAATAGTTTTTTTTTTGAGTTATTGAAGGGAATAGAAGTTTGTTTTCAAAGTATTGAAACTCTGTCTCCTGTCAAAGAAATTTTTATTTTCTCTGTGTTAGAGGAAGGGAGATTTATTCTCCATTAATTGTTCTAGAATTTTTCAATATTCCAACATGTGCAAGAACAAAAAATGTTGTGGTTCCATCCCCAGCTAAATCATTTGTCTTTTCTGCAGCTTGCCTTACCAACTTGGCCCCAATATTTTCAACTGGGTCCTCTAATTCAACCAATAAAAAGGCCAAAACCATAGCATTGAGATACATTTCATTACAATTTCAATAACAATAAAATTTGACTCAGCCATAACCCTTTCCTTTTATTTTTGTGAAAAGCTTTATGCATTACTCTAATGTGGCTATTCCATAGGCCAAGTAGACCATTGGGTAACAAATATGTTTCCTTTCACCTTTGAGTTTTCAAATTATGCCTACCAAATCTAAGACATTTAAGAGGGGGAACTAATACAACGTTAAAAAGAAAACCAGAGCACACATCTACAAATTACCTCCTTAGCTACTGTCACACCATCATTAACTATTTTCGGAGAACCATGCTTGCTCTCCAAGACAACATTTTCCCTTCGCCCCAAGGGTGACTCCAACAAGATCAGCAAGTTTGTTCACACCGCCTGCAAGACAAATTGACAATGCTTTCAGTAAGTGTGCAATTGAATGCCAGACCATATACCAAAACAACCCTCCATGAAAAATTAAAATAACACATTAAAATCGAATATAAGTGGACAAGGAAAGATCCACCGCAGTGAAGTTTCACGTGCAGGTGACCTTCCTTTAAACATAATTTTTTCTCTGACCTGCAATTTTTTTGTCACTGAGCCATCCTTGTTGAAGTACAACTCCTTTTCCATAGCTCTTGTATTAACTACCTTCTCTATGTCGCGTAATCTCAGAGTCCCTCTTCTTCTTGAGCGATTAAAGGAAATGGGTGAAAAAACTGAAAGAGAAGACAATTGTCTGCCATAATTATCAAACATTGCACCCAACTTCTTCCCCTTTCCATTGTTACCCAATGAGGTAGATGTAGAAATTGTTGTCATACTTCCCAAAGCAGAGGCCATCTTCTCTTATGCTGAATATAGAATTACAAGATCTTAATATTAGTATGAACCTTAAAAAACATGACTCCCATTACTAAAAACCACTTTTAAGTTGTAACAGACAAACTAAACAACTATCGCAACTTTTGGAAACTTCTAGAGCATTAAGAGAGAAACAACCAAAGATAAATACAACCACAATCCTCATTTTAATGAGACCAGACTATATATTTGCATTAAGATAATAGAAAGAAATCACGACTATATTAAGGCCAGCACAAAACAATCTTTAACCAGTGTCTCTCGCGGCCTTGAGGTTGCCATGCTAGAGGTTGCATATTTTTAATTTAAATTCTTGACCTCTCGTGCCCATCTATGAATGCATCCAATGGGATATCTACATCAAATGCTCATTTATATCCCCAAAAACAAATTCCCTACTACAAGAGCACCAGTATTGATGGATCACCCCACACCATCCCACCCACTAGAAACGGTGAAAAAGGAAACCCGAGAAAACTTCTGAAATATCTCAAGATGACTATATGGGTGGTTATTATGAATCAACCAACCATTAGGAACATGCTCATCAATCCAAACCATGAGTATTATGTGACAATATTCAAGCAGGCACTGAATCGGATTTCTGAAGCTATGTTAGAGAAACCCTAAACTCTCACTGAAAATAGGTGAAATGTGGCACCACTGAGAGATTGACATGTGCCAATTGGTACAAGTGGTAGACAATTGGCATGCTCAAACAACGAGGTGATGCAGGAATGACATGAGGGAGAAAATATCAGAAAAGCCCCAAATCTGGAGAACTAAAGCTCATGACCAACCTGAGATTGACAACTTTACATGATGTAACCTATGAAATCGTAAATGGAGAAATCATAGTAACAATAAAGTAACCTATGTAACAATAAAGTCTGATTCATCTTGGGAGTGGTAATGGGAGAAATCATAGTGAACAACAGGAAACATGCAGAGTTGCTTACGATCAAATAGATGAAAAAACACATACAAAAAACCTAGATAATAATCATGAACAAGCTTAATATTGAATTATGAACTGTAAAGGAACTTACAAAATATGACATTACGAACCTGGTCAAGCGCACAAGCAAAAATATCCTGGACATGACCCTGGTTGACAAGTTGTATTGCTCATGATGTAAGAGGATTTGTACCTGCACTTCCAAGTCAATCAAAATCCATCATTATCTATACAATAAATACAAGTAATTGATGTAGTATTTTTTACTCTAAGATGCATTCTTATGATAATGTTAGAACATATGTTGAAAATTTCAAAACATACCTGAATAAGCTCCTCTTTGTTTCAAGAACAATTTATTGGAGTCGCATGAACTTGGAACAAGCCTCCCACGATCTGAAAGAGTAGCAACTAAGTCAACAGTGACTTTTTTGTTGCTACGCTGGATCGAGGGAGGTTTTCTCCAAGATTAAATCGCTCCAATAAATTATTCTCCACTAAACAGGGCCAACCACGTGAAGGTGGAAGCTCTTATGGCCCCTCCTCCCCCTCACATCACTCTCAATTCCCCAATACCCAATCTATATTTCATTTTTTACTTTCATGAGCATAAAAAAAAATATTCAATAACTAATAAAAAACAATTCAACAAAAAGTACGCAAGGAAACATTGAAATTAATGCTTGACATAAAAATAGTATGATAAATGAGTTTTTTATATAACGCAAAAAACGTTCCAAGTATGGTAATGTTTGTCTTATAATAATACAATATTTTACATTATCAAAATTTCTTTTTCTTCTTCCTATTTCTAAAGCTCCTAATTACATCATCAATATCATCGTGCTCTGCTCTTGTTTCGTGCCTTTCGACCCGCACTGCTGACCTAGTTGCGTAGTCACGATGTTTGGTCTCATCCAGTGACGGGGAATCGCCTACAAAAACAGATAATATTAAATTTTAATTGTCAGTTTTTAAATATCATTGAACTAATTCGGTAATATTAATAAAAAAAATTGCAATGAGATTATTTACCTGGTGCACCAGTTGTCGCCGCTGACCTAGTTGCGTAGTCACGATGTCTGGTCTCATCCAGTGACGGTGCATCGCCTACAAAAACAGATAATATTAAATTTTAATTGTCGGTTTTTAAATATCATTGAAATAGTTCGGTAATATTAATAAAAAAAATTGCAATGAGATTATTTACCTGGTGCACCAGTTGTCGCCGCTGACCTAGTTGCGTAGTCACGATGTCTGGTCTCATCCAGTGACGGGGCATCGCCTACAAAAACAGATCATATTAAATTTTAATTGTCAGTTTTTAAATATCATTGAACTAGTTCAGTAATATTAATATAAAAAAATTGCAATGAGATTATTTACCTGGTGCACCAGTTGTCGCCGCTGACCTAGTTGCGTAGTCACGATGTCTGGTCTCATCCAGTGACGGGGCATCGCCTACAAAAACAAATAATATTAAATTTTAATTGTCAGTTTTAAATATCATTGAACTAGTTCGGTAATATTAATAAAAAAAATTGCAATGAGATTATTTACCTGGTGCACCAGTTGTCGTCGTTGGGACTGTTGCCCTGTCTTCCTCTCTGGTGGTAAGATCCTCAAGGGAAACATTCTCTGTCATTTAAACAAAAAAAATTATAAGGACAACCATCAAGGTATAATTACAAAAAATTATAAGTGGAAATTAATTACCGTCACGGCCCTCACTGATAGTAGCATTGTCGGCCTAATCCCCACTACAATGATCAGGTTGCACGTGAGGATCATCTACGTCTGGCTCTAAAATTGGGTTATTTGCCTCGTCGGTAGTGCTGCTCCCCTGATTTAAACAAAGTTGTTAGACATTAAATTTATGGATGAAAACAAAAATATTGAAAGGTTAATGTTTTACCTTATCAGGCATTCTGGATCTTGGGACCTGCCCCAAGCTTCTGCGACGTTCAACTACAGCTTGATAGCCAAAACAGAAAGCGATATTTTTATCTTCCTCTATAGTTTCTGTTCCGAATTCATCACCCTACATTACATATGATTGTGTATTTTTAATCATATTTGATAGGATTACAAAAACGTTGGAAGGCGATACAATTAATTATAAGATGTTTAGCTACTTAATTACAATTCTTACGGCTAATTTCAAGTAGCCGCCCTGGCCTAGCTTGTGATGGCCCTTTTTTTCAATCCTAGCTTTGGTTGCCTTTGAGGTGTCAGGAAACCTAGCATCAAAAGATTGAAGTCAAATATGACGTAGCACACTTTTATTTTAGACATAGAGAAAATTAGAGCTATTGAATTAAAGTTGTAATTTACCTTGCGGGTCCAGTTGGCATTTTTCCTTCTTTCTTTGCCCTTTTCTCTTTTCCGTCATGGATGAGTGCTCTCCACTCACTCTCTAGAACTGTGAGAGGACGCTCATCTCTAGAGTTAAATTACAATTGTGTCCTATAGGTGTCCCTGGTATATTTCAAATATTTGCCGGCTACTCGAGCCACCGCTGTTCTGTCAAATGTGCCGACCCCAAAAAGGGCTTCTAGATAATCTAGAAGTTCTTTTTTCAGGTTGGAATTCTGGGAATTCCACCCTGTGCATATGGTTGGGCCAAAAATTACCAACGCATGGCTCTCCAGAAACCTGTAGAACTCATTGTTTCCTACACGGAAAAAAGAAAAAAGAAAAAAGAAAAAGATATTATCATTAATTTAAAAATAAAAATCATGATAAATATGTTTTAGATAAAGTACATTAAATAGTTAAAATATTAAAATTTACCTGGGAGTTGTACATGCTTTATAGGGACACCCTCATCGTTCACCAACAACGTGCCATTAATGGTCCCTGTGGAGGTGACACGTGTAGCTCCAGGAAACGCAATAATGTAGTTGGCCATATCAGCCTCATCATTGCCAACACGTTCAGCAGTTGGCTGGGTGTCAGCTTGGGCAGGGTGTGTTTCTTGGCTAGCACCTAAAGGAGTAGAAGGTGTACGAGAGGGTTGTTGGGAAATCTCTTGCCCTTGTGTCCCACTACCACCAACACGGGGTTCAGCAAATGCCAGAAAACGCTACATACAAAAGAACTTTTTGTTAGTTTAGTCAATGTAAAAATTAAAAATCAAACTATCACAATTCATCTCATGCAGAACAAAAAAAATATCCTTTTGACTTTTTATTATTACCTGATATCTATCTAGCTGGCTCATAAGATGTTTTATCCTCTCTTCTGTTTCAGGTGTTTGAGGCGCGTCTATCAAAGTATTAAATTCTAACCTTGCATCTCGTGCCTTTTTTTGCAACAAGAACACTGGAGATAGGGATGAAGAAAGCTCTTCCTCAAAGAGGGAATCATCAGGCGTACCATGGCTAGGTGTCTGCATATTTGAACAAAATTAATATTATTTCAATTATGTAAATAACTAAAATATATGAAGATAGAGCAATGCTGGCACTTTACATGTTCTTCTGCTGGCCTCTTTCCGCGATCATCCCGTCTCGGGGTTGTTCCTGTACTGCCCTGATCAGTCTGCCACATTGCAATAAAATTATAAATGTAAAAACTTGAAAAAAATATCTAACTTGAAAACACAAAATGAAAACTGAAATAATTTCTAATAAGACACCAGAAGACAGAGTTAGAGTTTCAAATATTCCTTGCATTGAATTCAGTCCTGGAAACATGTCATTGCACATTAAGGCACCCAAAAATTCACTCCACGAATGATATATTTAAGTAGGCTTCTCCTATTCTGGGAAAACACCATACCTATAATGCATTCACTTGCATGTATAAAGGGAAATGAAAACATGTTTTCATACAACGATGACAAAGGCATCTTGGGGAAAGGCATCTTCACTTTTTATTTATGTTGTTCACCCACACCACTCTCGTGTTTTCACTAATCCTATTTTGTCATTTTTGGATTCAAATTAAGTTAAGGCCTTAATTATTTTTTGACCTTTCGGTGTAGTTTTTATAAGTGGCATGTATGGATTTTCCATTAATTTTGCACTTTTTCTCTTCATGCGCATGTTTCCCTGGAAATCAAATGCATGATTTAGTCCCATACATTTAACAAGTTGTTGGATCAACTCCATAGGAAATATCATATTTCCTATTCAATCAAAATTTATCTCAGTTAGGGTAGGTAGGAAGGTTTTCCCTTTGTATTAATAGGGCACTTCTATCTTGCATTTTTATTATATCTTTCAAATTTAGTGTCGTTTCAATTAGGGCATGAATTTTTGCAACTTTCAAGGTGAGAATGAACAAAGACAAATTTTTGTGATGGATGATTGTATATGACTCCATGGCTAGAGGAAAAGGCACTAATATACTTCTTCAAATATCTATAGTTCTCATTCACCTCATACGGAGATGGTCCCTGATTTTGAGCCAAATGTTGCAGCAAAAAGTTCCCCCCCTTCATAATTTGATATTCAATGGAAATTTATTAAATTGATGATGGGGCGTGATTATGGAACATTGGAACATACATATGTAATGGAATTCCAAGATCATGATATATGTTTGCATATGTTTATGGAGGTGGTGGAGCAAAAAAGAGCTCAAATAGAGCTGAAACTTTTCACATAAAAAGAACTGTGGGCTTGACTAATGGTTCCATTTAAAAAATGATATCTAGACAGAGAATAAGTGTAGCATGCAAACATGCATTGAAAATCCATCTGAGTTTGCATTGATTACTTATGATGGATTCAAATTTGGGTTTCAAAATGCCAGGTTATGGCATGATTTTGTCGAGAAACCCTTATTTGGATTCTCATGTTGGTTTAATTTATATTTTAAGTTTGTTTTGCAGTCTTTGGGTGATAGTAACTCATGAACTAGGTTACCAATGTGTAACAATCATATTTCAAGAATAAAGTTGTGATTTTTTTATATTATTATTATTATCTATTAGCTATGAGTATTGACACCTAATGCTTGGAATTTTGACATCTTGATAGCATGGATAATTTCGAAAATGTTTCTAGTAATGTTAACATAATAACTATCATTATGTGTCTTCACTTTTGTCACCATAATAGACCTGTGATATGGAATCATCACACAACTTCATATGCTATGTCCCAACAAGTTCAAACTAGTTGAACCTACCTCATAGTGTGGTTATTAAGGACAAGTTGCTTGATATATAACTCGATAGCATAGACCGTGTTGCAGTTCTAAAAAGAATCCTCAAGTGTCAAAAAAACTTTACAATATGTTCTACTATAAAGCCTTTTGGGATACCTGAAATAATATATGTATCATTGATGACTTTTAAAGTATGACAAGATCCCAGAGGGAAAGGAAATCAATGGAAGAGTGATCCACCAATGAGAACCTAGAATTTAGCATCAGATGAGTTAGAGTCTAGGAAATTGAAACCCTATAATTTTTATTAGTGATGAAGGACATCACATAGGTAATTATATTTTCATGTAGAATAATCTATTAATTCAAATTTAAACTACATAATATGAAAGGCATACCATAAATTTTTCCATGTAAGTCCAAACAACCTATAAAAAGGGAAAACCTTCTTTTTCCATGGGAAATAATTTACCTTTCCTTTTCAAGATAATCTAAATCACAAAAAATATGAACTATACTGCACACATTCTTGGATAATGTGAAAGTGGAAAAGGAATACCCTACACAAGTGATGCACACATGTACATTTGAACACTAATAGACTTTTGTAGTTGAAATTCAATGCTTGTTTTCATTTAAATGTAGGGTTTTTAAATCAGGGAGAAATAATGGCTGCCAAATTAATAAGCGTTTCTTTGGGAAAAATTTAAATCTTGTATTGGGTGATGAAGATAATAGAGGGTATTGAATCTTGATTCTTGAAATCTAGAGAGAACCCTACAGCCTAACACAATCCAATGGAATTGACCAAAAAACCCAAATAGAGTCAACCCTACTATAGGAGGAAGGGCCTGCAGTAAGAACTTACCATTTTGCAAGAGCTGAGGGCGAATGCTGTTCTGCAAGAGCTGAGGGAAAACACTGAGGGTGAATGCTGAGGGAAAATTTTGTTCTGCAAGAGCTGAGGGTGAATGTTGTTTTGCAAGAGTGGAGGACGAATGCGCGTGTGATATCAGACGTTAATGTAGCTATTGCGACAGATACAAAACAATAAAATCATTTTTATGTAGCGCGCATATAAGTTTCAAATTTTTATGTAGCGCGCATATAAGTTTCGTATTTTTATGTAGTGTGCATATAAGTGTTGTTATACCGACGGCGGAAAAAGCGTCGCTATTGCGATGGCTGCCTCCAAACGTCGCAACTGGGACACCTAGACATTGTGTCGCACTTGCGACGTTTGGAGGCAGTCGTCGCAATTGCGACACTTTGGCCCGCTTTGGGCCAAAGTGTCGCAATTGCGACGTCTTCCTCCAAATGTCGCAATTGCGACACTTTTCTAAGTGTCGGTATTGTGACACTTTTCTATAAACGTCGGTATAGCGACGGTTTTTGGCGGGATGGAAAAAATTTGGGGAAATTTCCGACATTTGGTCAAAAGCGTCGGAACCAAGTGTCGGAATTTCCGCCAAATGTAGTAGTGATAAGGTGTAATATTTTTCATAGTTTGGTGGGCTAATCAATGGGTTTGAAGATAATGCGTATTTTAGCTCCCGAATGATTTTTGGGATTGATCTTCCCATTTGAATGAGATATCCTGACAGAGACGGCATAGGAATCCCTAAGCGCAAGTGGCGTAATATGGGACAAAGCATCTCGGGAAATTGGCTTGCCCCTGCAAGCTTTGGAGTTGCTTGAGGGTTCGAGGTGGTGGCACCTATTTTATGGCTTGGAATTTGAGGGGGTCCACTCTAATCTCTTTTTGGGACACTATAAAACCTAGAATTCGACCTGCATTGATGGAGAAGACGCACTTGAGATGATTCAAGCGTAGGTTGTATTGCCAACATCTTTGGAACACCAGCCGTAAATCGTTGAGATGATCGCTTCGCTTATTGGATCGAATGGTGAGGTCATCCAAGTAGGCAAGGATAAGGTGGGATAGGTCATGGAAGATATAGTTCATGGCCTGCTGGAGAGTGGCTCCAGCGTTTTTAAGACCGAATGGCATAACCTGGTATGCGAAAGTTCCCCATGGGGTGGTGAATGCAGTATTTTATCGATCAGTATGTTGAATTTGAATTTGGTTATACCCTGAGAAGTCCTCCATGAAGGAGATGGCCTCATGTTGAGCGCAAGTGTCGATGACTCGATCGATGAACAGGGTAGGGTAGTTTTCTTTTGGACAAGCTTTGTTCAAATATCTAAAGTCCGTACAGACACGAATGGTGCCCTATTTTTTCATGACGGGAACAGGGCTGGAAACCCATGATGTGTAAGCTATGAGGTAGATAAACCCTGCTTTGTGAAGCTTTTTTATTTCTCGTTTAATTACTTCTGCCTTAGACGGGTGAAATTCACATTGTTTCTAGCGTACTAGTGGTATGTCGAGCCAAGTGTCAATATGGTGTTCTACAATAGTGGGACTGAGCCCCGGCATCTCTAAATAGTCCCATGCAAATATGTCTCTATATTCTTGCAACAATTTTGTGTAAGAGGTTACTTTGTATGGGGAACATGCTTCTCCCAGTGAGATTTCTTTGAATTTTTCAGGATTTCTAGAGATATTTACCTTGATGGTTGGTGAAATGTTGGACATGTTCCCTTCTTTGAATGCTTCGGGCGTCGGAATGGGATTTTTGAACCATCGACTTTCCCAGATGGAAGGAAATATTTTGATTCGATCGCATATATCTCTTGGTTTCTTGGTTTGTTAGGGCTGAATGTCTTTTCGGGAAGAAAAAACGAGTGGTGATGCATTACATCACACGAATAATCTGGTTTTTCCATGGCCTCCAGAATATCCTTGTATGAGTGGAACAAGGAATATAAGGGGGAATTGATTTTGCGTAAGGCCGTGAGGAGGTGGTTCGGTCCTAACGGAGCTGGTCAGCAAACATGAATAGGATTCCATAGTCGATGTTGTGGAACCAGATGCGGTTGACAAGGTGCAGACGGACTAAGTTTAAACTGTCATTGGTACAACTACTCTTGTAGTTGTAGTGGTCTCAACACCAATGAAGGATGAGCAGACATCACGAGTCATGGTTCCTATGCATGATGAGATGAATCGTATGTGGTGTTGCATTTCGTCGACGTTGGGTGGGGGAGGTATTTCCATCGTGGTAGCTTGCATGAGAGAAATTCTAGGCTCCTCACGAGGCGTGCTAAGAGTACTTGCACTTTCCTAGATTTGGAAATTGTGCATGGTGTAGAGGCGCCTTAATGTTTCCATTAAGGGGAATGACTCTGTTTCGTGGTTATGACCGATGAAAATGGTGTGCAGTATCACAGTGCTTACTAAGTAGATGGTATGAGAACCAACGCTACTCTTTCTACCTGATGTGGATGCTTGGAAAGGATTAGGCGTAGGGGAATGGTTTTGCCTTTTCCATCTCCAATTTTTTGGTTTTGGAAGGTCTAGCTCCTTTGGGGGGTTTAGACTTAACGCTTCTCTTTCCGATCGTAGCCTTGGGAGGAACTCACAATTCATCGTATGGTGGAATTGTGAGCAAATACTGCAATAGAAGTGTGTGATCTTATTTTGATTAAAGAGATTGATCTGTGGTATGGGGGTGGCCATGTGAAGGTTTTTTTTAAGGTTCTTCAGTTCATTACATTGATTGATTTGGTGGTTGATTTTATCACATAGCTCACATGTTGTCCTTGGCTGGATCTGGGTCCTGCCAGGACGGTGTGTTGATTTGTCTTGCCTAATGCTTTGGATTGATAGGGGTTAGGCTTCCTGGGGGTAGTCTGCCTTGCATTAGGTTCTCTTGGCTCTATATTAATTATATCCTGGCGGTGTGTTTCCAATGAGCATTTGATGTTGATTAGAGGGCACACTTGGGGGATGTAAGTACTGTGTCAAGTCTGATGGTTGCCTTAACATACTAGACAAGAATGTCATTCTTGGGAATTCCCTTCCCTCTAGGCTGGTGAATAGATTAGATACCATCTGTGGAGTGATTCTAGGTCCAGGCAATTGGCGACCAAATGGTTATGTGCGTTGCATAACACACAGGTTGGTCTTATCCCTGGACGACGATTGGGGGTGACGATGTGACCCCTGACTGGTCGCTTTTCCATTGAAATGAAGAGAATGGATCTTATTGTCACATCCTCTTGTGTTGTTAAGCTTTCCATGGATTATCTATCTGAGCCGTCTCCTAGGGAGAGGCACAATATGGCCATGCGTAAATTGGTTAACGTCGAACGAAATCAAGGGATAAAATAGCAATGATGAACTGGGTGATCGCCAAAAAATACTCGACACAAATATCGGGCTGCTTGTAGGCCATCATAGTATACGGGGTTAACACGATACCATATCTGAAACTGTTCTATATTTTCACATTCAAAGATGAAATGATCGCGTTCATCACAGAGTGCGCAGTGTTGGACGAGAGGTGGAGGGATAAACCGAGGTGGAGGTGGTCTCTCAGGTGACTGCCTCGCCTCTTGTAGGTATAATATGACTCGAGGTTCTTCCTCATTCGTATGTATGGGGGGATGTGAGGGATCTTATTGATATGATTGTTCTATGGCATGCAAGGCATCCCTTTATCAAGACATTTCTAGGCAATGATGAGTGTAATGCCCATAATGGTTGCAGATAGTGCACAGGTGGTTGTTGCGTGATGCTTTCCCTTGATTTTTTGTGGTTGGTTCCTTTTTATGGGAACTTGGGGCCGCGACATTTCTTTAGAAACTTAGAAAAGGTTTTAATTCATCTAATTCTGAGAAAATATTGATAGGATGGCGTACGATATTGCATAATGCACAAGGTTGTATTGCCCTTGGCATGTTGGGGTTTTCTATCTTTTTTCCCTTTTTTGTGGGTTTTCTTGGTCGCTTTAACTGACGTTGCTATGGGAGTTGTTAGCGCTCAAATCTGCCTCAGGCTGAAGAAGGCAAGGTTCGAGGCAACATCAAACCAAGCTTAGCCTCGTAGCTAGCCCTACGAGGACAGGAGAGGGCTCTCTCCGGGTCTATCTCGGCGGAAAATTTTCGAAGGGGCTGAGATGACCGATAAGGAAAACTGATCTTAGGCTAGTAAATTGATATGGATGAGGTTTTTAATAAATGATGAGGTTTTTCTGGGCTGTGTGGGGCAAAGATAGCAAGAGCAGAGATTAAATGAAAAACGCAGATTATCTCCTGAGGCAAGGTAAGCATGAAATTTAACAATTAAATTGAGATAAACGGAATGGCAAGACTGCTGAGAAGTCGACAAGGGCATAGAAGATGGATCCTTGTCAAACAGAAGAAATTACACAAAACATGAAAGCTTCTCTAGGGCAGAGCAGCAAGCTGAATTCTGCCCTTCTCACTTAGAAACATTCAATATTGAAATGGCGATTAATGAAATGTGAACATAACGATGACATATGAAACAAAAGGAAAAAAATTTGCTAAATTTCAAGCCACAAGAATCTCAAGAAACAAAGCTGTACTTCTCCATTAAAATCTCTGTCTAAAACTGTACAATAAAACTCTGTTTTTCTCCTACACTAACGCTCAGAACTCTCTTTCCCCTTACAAATGATTATTTTAATACATTAAATAAACTATTCTAGAAAAACAAATCGACCCCAAAACAGGGGCGCTGTTTCACCTGCAGTTACAACAATAGAAAAGAGCGTTTCCTCTATTCTAAAATAAAACAGCTTTCCTCTAAAAATCCTCTGATGGCCGACACATGGAGCGCAGATCCCATTGAATAAAGTCTGGAAATAGGAATCGAATCCTATTCATTTGGTAACAGGTGTCTTTGTTTATTTTTGGCTGAAGTGAAGGGCCAGGTGTCAAGGACGTGAGCCAAATTTTTCTAGTTGACAAATCCTTTTTGGATATTTTCCCAAACCTTTCGCTCTCCTCGAGATTTCTCTTCATCATCTGTGGATTTTCCTTCAAAAATCACAGCTTTCCCACGTTTCTCTAGCAGTTTAAGAGCCCGGATTAAAACTATGCGATCAATGACTAGAACCCTACTATCACGTAAAATATTTCTGGCACCTTGGCTTCAAATTACAATGGATGATTGCCCCCGGTTTGGATTCGTGAAGATAATTCATTCCTTTTGCAGTCTCAAGAGCAATTCTCACTGCCTTTGCAGGTTGTAAACGTTCTTTCTTTGGAGGTAACTTTTCAAATCTCCGTTTGGAAGATACTCTGCAATGATCATCATAGGAACATTTTGTATGACAGCACCCACAAACTGAACCACATGAAGATGCCGAACCTTTTGTAGCAGTGTCAATAATTTGTATCATTTTCATAGGAATAGAAACCATTCCCATCCTAACCCGGATTCCTTTTGAGAAATTTCAAATACAAACTGTTCAATTGATTGGATACCGAATCAATGATATCTTGGCAGTAAATAGGACTTATGTAATATAGAACATCATGAACAGTGGCACTCAACATAGTATGTAATGCTCTTACACACCTGAATTGAATTTTTAGAACCCACATAATACTGATCAACTGTCTTGAGCCATCCCAGATCATCATGGGTGTGGGAACCGAGATGAACATTGAGCTTTCCCTGCACTGGCCCTTCTGTGTTGTTATAATCAATTGGCAGAGATTTGCATAGAGGGAGATTGAGCTCAAAGCATATAGTGCCAATGGCAGACCAATTCCATTGCAAAACTGTGCATGGGGCCACGAATGTTGGTGTAAAATTAGATTCGATTGCCTAGAGGAATCCACCTCCTTATATACATTGCTGAAGGCTAGGCAACAAACCCACAGGCATATGCTTGTCAAGAGATTAAAGTATGCCTTTCATTCCAGTGATTCCTTGGCTAAGTAACTAGATCTGAGCAATAGTTTAGAACCTGTTTTTAGACAGTTGGAGAAGATTTAAATCGAAACTGGGCGCTTAGCACGATTTTTCTGAATTCTGCTGGCAAGCGGGTCGCTCTTCTCCAAGTGGGTCGCTCTGCCCAAGTGGGTCGCGCCCGTTGTAATTTTGCACTGCGAAAACTGCCCGAGTGGGTCGCTCTGCCCGGGTGGGTCGCTCTTGCCCAAGTGGGTCGCTCGACCTTCAAACCCTGTCAACGATGCTTTCAAAGCTCAAATTCGGCCTTCAAACTCCAGATTTTGATTTGTATGCTGTGGATTGTTGGAAATGAAACTTGTTTGCCCTTTATACATGATGTAAATATCTTTCACAATCAGATTTGATCCAAATCTTTTTAATAACCCATATTACAATGTTTTTGTATTTTCACATTTGGCTTTTTAATACAATCTCTCTTTTGACTTTTCTGAGTTTTGAATTGATGATTTTGTTGTCTTCTTGCAGGGGTATGGCTCTTTAGCTGAGGAAAAGATCAGAGGTCTGCGTTGAAAGTGCTTTTTGGTGAAATAAATACAATTTATTACAAAAATAATATTGAACAATTTCTAGCTCCAAAACAGAGTTTTGGACTAGAAATGTTTTTAAAATGCTAATGATAATAAAACATGAAATCAAAATTTGCGGAACCATCCTCATCCTGCAGGCTTTTATGACATGCATACAAATGACTCGAAAACCTTAGACACTAGGACCCAAGACACTTATTTGACATTTAATGACTATAAATGAAATGATGATGATTTTGAGTGATTTTTGAGGAAATTTTTAAAATAGCACTGCAGGTGTAAGCATGAGGAAACATAAGACAACAGACCCCTTCGTCAGTCAATGGCATGCTCCTAGCGAAATGCAACGAAGTGGAACAAGTGAGACACCTAAGAATGAATATGCAAAAGACGAAATGATCCCTGACGGAGGGCTGTAAGGACCGACTCTAACATTGGCTCCAATGGGGATGGTGGCTCCATGGAGATGCCAAGAACGGCAGATCTCTGGGGGAGTCAGACAGTGCCTTCATCCATTGGGCGATGGAATCATTATTTGAACAGATAACACAAAACCTTTGACACATTTATTGAATGAAAACTTGACTGAAAACTGAATGAAACTTGACTGAAACTTGACTCAAACCGACTTGATGGCAAACTGAAATAACTTGAAAAAAAAAACTGACTCAACAGACCAAACACAAATGACTCATGACTGACTTAAAACAAGACTTTACAAAGCTTTTGGAAAAAAGGCAGCAGTCCATCAAGATTTGGAATCATGATGACAACCACCTGCATACTAATGAAATATGTACAATCATGTATAATTGGCTTTCCAATGTAACCAATCAAGCAGATGGCTTCTTGACTGATTTCCCTGATCAGATCTGCTGGTCAACAATACAAACTGATAACTGGGCATCCAAACACATAGCTGACCATGATCTCCTTCATCACTGAACACTGCAATAATCACTTTCACAGCTGACTGCAACAAATCTGCCATTGGGTCCTGAAAAACATGAAGATTTACCTTCTGCTGAAGAAACAAGGTGTCTTTCTCTCCTGATTCTGATCTGTCTTCATCATGTACTTCAGTAACAATATGTTCCTGGGCTTCAAAAAACTCTGAACAGGTATATGAGCATATCTCCTCTTGTAAAAACATTTCAACACATGAGACATATGAAGAAGAAATTGAAAGGGAATCCTGAATGTTCTGATCTTCTATAGTATGAATGTACTGTAGGTCTTCTTCATATGATATGACAGTCAAATTATCATGTTCCTCATTGCATTCATCAATCATGAGAAAAGCAACTTTAGATGATTCTTGAAACCCAAACATGACATTCCTATCATCTACCGTAAATTCATCCAAAGGAACTGTTTCACTTACTTGAACAAAGATCTCATCTTGTTTTGCATCAATTGACTGGATTACCTCTTTATGAAGGCTCTGTTCTGATGGCATGAGAACATCTGGATCAAAAACTCTATCTATGATCTCAACAGCAAAACTCTCCTTTTCAAAATTCAGCACAAGGTATGCTTGGTCATCACAATCTGAATCTGGATCTGAAATAGCTGGCTGGTCATTATCACAATCTGAAACTGAAACTTGAGTTCCAGGCATGCTGTCTTCTTCTGTGGGCAGATCTGAAATGACACTTTCTCTTTCATCACTTTCAGCCATATAGACCTCTTCAACATGCTGATCTATAAAGCTGCTTACAGGACTGTCATCCTTTTCAGAAAAGGAAGAAGTTCCACCATCACCTTCTTGACCATGTGCACAATGCGGATCTGCGTTAACTTGAGCTGTAACATGACCTTTCAATAGCTGATCTATCTCGTCTTCAGATAGAGGAGATAATACCCTTTGTTTTCTTTTGCTCAAACAATGATTGTCTTCATTGATTTCAAGCGAAGGAGTATACAAACTTTCCTCATAATGCTGATCCATTTCATATAATTCCTGTTCACTGTCAAGATTCAAAATTCCTTCATCTTCCACCGCACTAAGATCTTGATCCTGCTGCAAATTCTCATGATCGTCTTTATGCTGCTAAAATGGATTTTCATACAGGGCTTCCATGATCTCATCATCCATGAAATTATCATCTTCATAATATTTCTCAAGGCTTTCAATAAAAGTAGAAGCATGTTTGCAACAGTCATGAACTAAATTTAATGATGGATAAGATACTTGATATCTTTCAATGAACAGGGCATGAAAATCCTTCAAACAATAAATACAGGCCAGCGGCAAATTTTCATACCAAGATTGGGCTTCACCTTCCAGAGTGGCCAGGAATATCTTCATCAAACAATCTTCAGGAAAATCCACCTTCAACTTGCGAATATGCATGTGAAATCTAACCAGATGTAAAGCAGCATCTTTCTTACCATCATCGTTAAACGTAGGCAGATTCCTCGACCAATCTACCTTGGGCATCTTATTCGGAAAACCTGGGATGTGATCTCGGCTCATGGGAGCATATCTTCTCGTGATTCGGTCCATCTTGAAAATATCACAGCTACTGATCTCCCTGTAGTGAAATCACCATGAAGCATCGATTTATGGATTATTCAGTGAATGAAGTCACCAAGTGAATGATTTCAGCCTTCTTATGTCTGATCGTTGTCCACCATCAACCATCAGATCTGAACTCGATACACGTACTGGGGCAATTTACAAGTTAAATGCTACGATTACAAGTTAAACCGGAGATCGACTGAAGCAGCGTTTATCTACTTCGCTGATGCATAGTAACAGCGTTTCGAAGGCTACCTGGCGTGACTTCAGACTCCGTCTATAACAAGCAAACGTTTTGAGTTTCTCCCCAGTATGGTCGCCACTATGTTAGCGCTCGAATCTGCCTCAGGCTGAAGAAGGCGAGGTTCGAGGCAACATCAAACCAACCTTAGCCTCGTAGCTAGCCCTACGAGGACAGGAGAGGGCTCTCTCCGGGTCTATCTCAGCAAAAGGATCTTCAAGGGGCTGAGATGACTGATAAGGAATGCTAATCTTAGGCTAGTAAAGTGATATGGATGAGGTTTTTAATAAATGTTGGGTTTCTGGGCTGTGTGAGGCCAAGACAGCAAGAGCAGAGATCAAATGAAAACACAGATTGTCTCTTGAGGCAAGGTAAGCAAGAAATTTAACAATTAAATTGAGATAAACAGAATGGAAAGACTGCTGAGAAGTCGACAAGGACATAGAAGATGGATCCTTGTCAAAGAGAAGAAATTACACAAAACATGAAAGCTTCTCCAGGGCAGAGCAGCAAGCTGAATTCTGCTCTTCTCACTTAGAAACATTCAATATTGAAATGGTGATTAATGAAATGTGAACATAATGATGACATATGAAACAAAAGGAAAAACATTTGCTAAATTTCAAGCCACAAGAATCTCAAGAAACAGAGCTGTACTTCTCCATTAAAATCTTTGTCTAAAACTGTACAATAAAACTCTGTTTTTCTCCTACACTAACGCTCAGAACTATCTTTCCCCTTACAAATGATTATTTTAATACATTAAATAAACTATTCTAGAAAAACAAATCGACCCCAAAACAGGGGCGCTGTTTCACCTGCAGTTACAACAATAGAAAAGAGCGTTTCCTCTATTCTAAAATAAAACAGCGTTCCTCTAAAAATCCTCTGATGGCCGACACATGGAGCGCAGATCCCATTGAATAAAGTCTGGAAATAGGAATCGAATCCTATTCATTTGGTAACAGGTGTCTTTGTTTATTTTTGGCTGAAGTGAAGGGCCAGGTGTCAAGGACATGAGCCAAATTTTTCTAGTTGACAAATCCTTTTTGGATATTTTCCCAAACCTTTCGCTCTCCTCGAGATTTCTCTTCATCATCTGTGGATGTTCCTTCAAAAATCACAGCTTTCCCACGTTTCTCTAGCAGCTTAAGAGCCCGGATTAAAACTATGCGATCAATGACCGGAACCCCACTATCACGTAAAATATTTCTGGCACCTTGGCTTCAAATTACAATGGATGATTGCCCCCGGTTTGGATTCGTGAAGATAATTCATTCCTTTTGCAGTCTCAAGAGCAATTCTCACTGCCTTTGCAGGTTGTAAACGTTCTTTCTTTGGAGGTAACTGTTCAAATCTCCGTTTGGAAGATACTCTGCAATGATCATCATAGGAACATTTTGTGTGACAGCACCCACAAACTGAACCACATGAAGATGCCGAACCTTTTGTAGCAGTGTCAATAATTTGTATCATTTTCATAGGAATAGAAACCATTCCCATCCTAACCCGGACTCCTTTTGAGAAATTTCAAATACAAATTGTTCAATTGATTGGATACCGAATCAATGATATCTTGGCAGTAAATAGGACTCATGTAATATAGAACATCATGAACAGTGGCACTCAACATAGTACGTAATGCTCTTACACACCTGAATTGAATTGTTAGAACCCACATAATACTGATCAACTGTCTTGAGCCATCCCAGATCATCATGGGTGTGGGAACCGAGATGAACATTGAGCTTTCCCTGCACTGGCCCTTCTGTGTTGTTATAATCAATTGGCAGAGATTTGCATAGAGGGAGATTGAGCTCAAAGCATATAGTGCCAATGGCAGACCAATTCCATTGCAAAACTGTGCATGGGGCCACGAATGTTGGTGTAAAATCATATTCGATTGCCTAGAGGAATCCACCTCCTTATATACATTGCTGAAGGCTAGGCAACAAACCCGCAGGCATATGCTTGTCAAGAGATTAAAGTATGCCTTTCATTCCAGTGATTCCTTGGCTAAGTAACCAGATCTGAGCAATAGTTTAGAACCTTTTTGTAGACAGTTGGAGAAGATTTAAATCGAAACTGGGCGCTCAACACGATTTTTCTGAATTCTGCTGGCGAGTGGGTCGCTTTTCTCCAAGTGGGTCGCTTTTCCCCAAGTGGGTCGCGCCCGTTATAATTTTGCACTGCGAAAAATGCCCAAGTGGGTCGCTCTTGCCCAGGTGGGTCGCTCTTGCCCAAGTGGGTCGCTCGACCTCCAAACCCTGTCAACGCTGCTTCAAAACTCGAATTCGGCCTTCAAACTCCAGATTTCGATTTGTATGTTGTGGATTGTTGGAAATGAAACTTGTTTGGCTTTTTATACATGATGTAAATATCTTTCACAATCAGATTTGATTTTTTGAATTTGTTTGATAGCCCAAATTACAATGCTTTTGTATTTTCACATTTGGCTTTTTAATACAATCTCTTTTTGGCTTTTCTGAGCTCAGATTTGATGATTTTATTGTCTTCTTGCAGGGGTATGGCTCTTTAGCTGAGGAAAAGATCAGAGGTCTGCTTTGAAATTTCTTCTTGGTGAAATAAACACAATTTATTACAAAAATAATATTGAACAATTTCTAGTTCCAAAACAGAGTTTTGGACTAGAAATGTTTTTAAAATGCTGATGATAATAAAACATGAAATCAAAATTTGCGGAACCATCCTCATCCTGCAGGCTTTATGACTGGTATACAAATGACTAAAAAAAACCCTAGACACTAGGACCAAAGACACTTATTGACATTTAATGACCATGAATGAAATGACAATGATTTTGAGTGATTTTTGAGGAAATTTTTAAAATAGAACTGCAGGTGTAAGCATGAGGAAACATAAGACAACAGACCCCTTCGTCAGTCAATGGCATGCTCCTAGCGAAATGCAACGAAGTGGAACAAGCGAGACACCTAAGAATGAATATGCAAAAGATGAAATGATCACTGACGGAGGGCTGTAAGGACCGACTCTAACAGGAGTCTTGTTAACTGGTGTCACCTCCTGAGGAGTGATGGGGGTTATTCATGTAGATGTGATGCCAGGGCCTCCCAGCACATCTGGTGGGACCAGATACCAGACAGGTATTGTGAAAGACATGTTTGGCAATGTTATCGTTTCCAAGACTTGTTGTGACACAAAAATAGGTGGAGGGTATAAGAATGGAGTTTGGGAGATGGCGTAGGGTAGAAAATCCATTCCAATGGCCTTGGTTTTGTTACTGCTAGTCTCCGTCATCTAGCTTGTTTCGGTGTTTGATCATAACATCATGCACACCGGGGCCCCTGTGACCTCAAAGATTGCTTCTGGTATGACAAGGGGATCACCTAGGAATGATCCGAGGATTGATGATGTTTTGAATTAGCAGAATCCATATTCTTGGTACCGCATCAGCGACTCTGTAGATTTGTCTACATAGGGTAGAATGACATTGGCGACCATCATGGGTCATTTTTCATGGTATGTCAATAGGTCGATGGTGATGATTCGATTCTCATGGGGGAACATCATCACTCGAAAAATGAAGGATGCTATGTCAGACATGGCATACATATAACTCCACCCAAGGAGTATATTAGTCAAGCTGAGTGTCCAACACCTCAATATGTATGAGCACCATTTTTCCATCCAAGTTAATAGGGACATTTTGATAAATACTGACAAGAGCGGAAGGGCGCCTGTCGTATGCTTTGAGCATGATGTCGAAAGGCTTCAGTTTGGGAGATCCCAACTTCTACCAAAATATTTTGGACATGATGCATGTAGATGCACCCTCATCGATGATACATCGATGTATAGTGATGTTTTGGACTGACACCATTATTGGAAAGGAAACTAATGAAGGAAGCCTGGGGGTGGCTTTGTCTAATTCAAAATCCATTAGGTGTGAATCAACAAGGTTGATGGCACCTAACGTGGAAAGTAAGGCTTTCCATTGCTTTGGGAAATATTGTAGGACCTCTAAAGCTAACATGGCAGTGGGACATTGTTCTAGATTGTCCAAGATGTTGTAGTTATAGGTTGCTTTTGAGTGGTGTCCCACTCACCTTGTTGGGCCCTTAGCCATCTCTGGCAGGGTTTCAATAGGCATTTTGGATATAGTCAACGGTGTTTTAGATGCACTCGTGTTGGCCCCTGACGAGTTGTTGTTTTGGGGGGCATCATGGTTTCGATTCCTTGTCTGAAAAAAAATTTCCTCACCACTCATATAGATTTCGTGGCTGCTATTCCCAGAATAATTTGGGGGTGGTTGTTGTTGTTGGGTATTAACCACTCCTTGGTGGGGGAAGGGCTCCTACATTACAGCAGTTTGCTGTGTAAATCCCCTTTGTCCACAGTTACCCTGATTTATTTAGCCCGAGGAGTTCAGGACAGTGATGAGTCTAATGGCCATACTTACCACAAATAGCACAAGAATGGTTTTTCCGTAGACTGGCCCTCTTTTTCTGCCCTTGGGAGTTGTTTGGCTCCTATTTTTTATTTCGATTGGGGTTTCCCCTAGCCTAAGATCGTAGACAGATTTGCTGGTTACTGCCCCCTTGTCCAGAATCTCCCTTCTTCTTTTTTTTTAGGCGTTTTCCTTGAAGGGTTAGGAGAATTACTACGATTCTCCTGGTCGTAAGACTGGTGTAGCTGAGCCTGAGAAGGTTGCACGAAGTTCACCAATGCATTGTTTTGTGGTGGTGGGTTTTGTGCTCGGGAAGGGGAATATTAGGGTCCCTATCCCTGGTTGGTATATGGTTGTTGAGGGGGAGCTCTTCTGTCAGCATTCCTAGCTGTGTATTGGGTCCCCTGCGAAGGAGGGTACGATCCTCCTTGCTAATGGTGGTACGATGACACCCTATTGGTCATATTCTACAGAGGTGAAAAGTGACTCTGGTGGTAGCCCGGTTGCATGATGTTATGTTTAGAATCATACGAGTAACCTGGGTACTGGATATTGTTGCCTAGGTGACCTTGGGTCAGTTACCAGATCAATCAATCTGCATTATTTGATACGCCTGTAAACTCTTTGTAAGTTTGCAGGCATTTGGCATTAGGCAGGATGTTGTAAATGTATCCTGACTAGGTGTATATGAGTTCAAGTTGCTGGGCTTTACTAATGGTGTCCTCCTCGGAGGTAGGTCCCTGGGTTTCCACATATTTTGAAATCTCTGCAGTGAGAGTTTTCAAAAATAGGTCTAGTAAAAATCTATCATCGAGTTTGTCTTTGCACAAACTTCGATGTTGTCGCCATTCATGGAGATGGTCCAAGATATGGACAGCTCACGTTTGCCTAAAATGAGTTATTAACTCCATCCATGAATCATGGTGGATGGGTAACTGAAAATATGTGAGGAATGCAGTAGCGAGGGTGCTAAAGGTTCCACGTGAAGCAGAAGGCTGCTCCACATACCATTTTGCGGCAGGTCCAATTAAGGTGCGTTGAAATAGTCTTAGTTGAATAGTATCATCAATAATACTATTGGACGAACACCATAGGTGGAAATTCATTACATTATTTCCAGGGTCTTCCGCTTTCTTCCCTTCGAATTTTGGAATGTCTGAAGGGAGATTAATGGGAATGGGGGGCCAATTGGGGCTGTGCAAAATGGGATCATTAGTTAGCTTTGATAGATATGGGAGGTTTAATGATTCTAGAAAAGGTAACTGAGTATTGAGTTCCATTGTGTACTGTGGAAACACAGGAATCTGGGGGTGGTTGTGCATGGGGGGTGCCTAGGGAACATTACCCTATGATGTACCCTGTTGTGTGTTATGTTGACTCCCCGAAGGGGTAGACATCCTCTGCCCTCTGGGGGTATTGGGAGGAGTTGTGTTTGGTGACCCTGTGGGGGTTTCCATAGGTGTGGCGTTTGGTGACCTTTAGGGGTTTCCAAATAAAGATGCCCCGATAAAGGATGAACCAATAAGGGTGGTTGTGTGTCATATTTGATGCCTAAATTACAAAATACTAGGCACTCCTCCCTCTAATGGGGAGAGGTCCAAAAACGTCGAGATCGACGAGGTCCTGTTGGGTCCGTTATGGTGTCGACTCGGTTTAATTTTGGAAATATTTTTTAGTTTTCTGAGAGGAGAGGGATTATTATCAAAGCAGATGTGATCACATACATAAAACAAAGCAAAAAATAAAAGGTAATTTTCTCCTTTGGATTAATGCTATCTGATCAAGAAATCAAAAAATGTGGTTTTCATTGTTTCGTGTATGATGCTCAAAAAGCCTAGAAGACCTAATCTTCCTCACACTCTCAAATGTAACTGGGCCTTGTGAATATATCTTCTGATGGGTAGTGGGGCTAATTTCCCAAAATAACTGGCGACGCCTTCTAGAAGCCAAAGAATTGTCCAAGGTAAAGGTATGAGGATCTAATGTTGCCTGCAACATCACCTATAGGTAAGGATTCCCTATATTTGGACACTAAAGTACCATCATCCCATGTGAGCGTTCGAGTCTTGATCTTCTTGGTATTCAGCTACCAGTACCGAGTAATAGATGGGTCAGGTAGCCCCAAATAGTACCGCATGCACCAGGCCTAAGCTTAAGCCCCTCTGAATCGGGTCTCTGTAGTGCTCGGGAATTTTGTTCCGTGGGTGGTGTTAGTGTCCTATAAATTATATGTTCTCAAGGTGATTGAGTATTTTGTTTCAGTAATATTACATTGTAAATAATTTTCAATATGCAAATGATTTCCAAAAAAAATTATATATAAAAGAAAATGAAAAGAGGGTATATCAAAAAGAAAGAAAATTTGAAAAGAATAAAAATAAAATAAGAACCCCACAAAACAAAAATAGAAATAACACTGAAAGTGCTGCAAACTCAAATGCCACTACTAATAGATTAGTTTTCTTTATATCATAATCAAATAAGATTGTGTGCAACTTGTTCAAAAATGCCACAATGACTATATTTTTGTTCAAATCATACAACTTAATCAATATTGAACAACTGTGATTTTTTGTTAATTAGGTTAGTGAATAAAGATTTTCCAAACCATTTAATCTTGGTAAATCAGTTCCCAAGGCTAAGGAAGGAATCCCAATAGAGGTAACCATAGACCAAGCTTTTGACTTGATAGCTAGCCCTATCAAGTCGGAGAGGGCTCTCTCCAAAAGGGTCACATCCAAGAGGGTTGAGGCAATTAGATTTTTTAAGCTAGATATTGAGTGTAGGTGGTTGTTTTGATTTGATTTGGCTGGGGTATCACTGGATGAAGAAATTAGGTCAAGGATAGGTCAGGGCAAATGAGATAAGGTTGCAGGGATCAATGGGGCAAGGTAGGCACTATTCTTATCACTTGAAGAGGATTATGATGAAATGGTGTTGAGGCTGAAAGAAAGCTAGGAAGAGCATGGGAGATGTATTCTTCTTAGACAGATGAAAATGGACAAACTATGATCAATTCCCCAAAATAGAGCATGTGAAAGCATGTATTCTGATTATCTAACTTGAAAGAGATCATACCATAGAGATGAAGTGAACATGAATAAACTAAATTCTAACATATGAAACTAAAGAAAAGACAATGATAGACATCAATACCACAAGTATCCCATAAAATAGCTGCAACTCCTCCTTATTAGTTGGCCAAACTGAGTACAATAGTTCCCTGATTAACTAGCAAACATACAAACTTATTCAAACCCTTGCTAAGAGTCAAGTGATGGAATAAATAGACATCAAAACAAGCTTCACTCATCTCCAGGGGTCGAATCCATGAGGTGAGGAATAGATCCACAAAATACTGAACTGAAAACTGAAGTGTACGATGGTCCAAGTGACTCACTCATTACATTCAACTGATTCATTATGACTCAATGATGAATTTTACCCGATGAATCTAACCTAAGTAACTAATCTAAAACATAATTACATTTACCATCATTAATTACATAAGTAGAAAGATGATTTTCTGAAGAAAATTCAAAATTTGAGAGAAATTTGGAAAAAAATCAGCAAATTTGACATTTGCACCCTCCACTGTTCATTTGCGCCCTATTAGTGTCATTTGCACCCTCTATGTTTAGGGCCACTTTTTGAGACCTTACCAGCATCCAAATCAGGCTCAAGATGGCTTGTTGGAAAGCCTTTACTATCCTGTTTCTGAATATGCCTTAAGTTCTGAAAATGGAGATCATTTTCTCCCTCAGAAAGTCATTCTCCCAAGACTGGTATTTGCGCAGTGCCTAGATCAAAAAAGGGGTAGAAAGGTGATTTTTTGATGGTTTTTTGAGTTTTTCACCCATAAAAAATGCAAACCAAGGCTAGAAACATGGTTTTGTCAGATTCATTGTTCATTAGGAATCCAATGGTGCCTTTCTTCTCCTCTAAAAGTGTGCCAATTTTTTTCATAGTGCCTAGGGCGCTGCGCAAATGCCCAATTTTCTACTAAATAATTGTCTCAAAAAACACAGAGATTTCCAGATTTTGAAAAAAAGCGAGAAAATGCCTGAAAATTGTTAGAATGGCCAATGATGATGTGTCTAATCTTGGAGGGAAGACTCAGCAAGGATTTCCAACTTCTTTTTCTTCTTCATGGTCAAATCTTCAATTTTGGCATTTGCTCTTTTGATCTTGGCCAATGCAATTTTCTCCTTCCCTACGTGATGTTTGAATTTCCTCCTCAACAAGTGATTATCCTTATTTTCCTTTGATATAAGATTCTCTAAGTGTTGATTGGCTCTATCAAGCCATGGCTCCCTATTCTTATTGATCTCTATAGCAAGCTACTCATTTAGGGTTAGTTGGTCCGCTAGCTCAGCTTCCCTTTGTCTCTCTAGAGCTAGAGCTCTTTTCAGCCCTCTAGTTCTAGTTCTCTATCTTGGTACATGTTCTTATTCATCATCAAGTAAGCCATACTTCTCCAATGTTTCATCTAGCATGACTTTGGCCTTTTAAACCTCCCTTTGAGCAGTGAAATACTTCACCTCATCAATGACTTGTTTGGTCTTCAATTTCTCATTTTCTTGCTCAAGTGTATAACATATATAGCTCTGTCAAGATTATTTTGAAGCTCCTTAATCTTGATATCCTTACCTTTGATGGAAACATTTGTGATTTTGTCATCTTCATCATCATATAGGTCAACAAGCTAAAATTATTGCTCAGTTTCATGATTGTCCTCCTCATCATGGGTGAGTGCCTCAATGACATTTTCATTACCCTTGTCCATTTTTTTTGTTGATGTAGAAGGCATGGCCCCTTACACTCCATGTGGATCAAACACATGCTTGTGGCCTCTCTAGTAGGTTTTTGGCAATGGCTTAACCTCAACCATACTAGCCCACTTAGGCTCAATGTCCTCAATCCTTCTAGGTGACCCAAAATCATGATGAGATGGAGATGAAGGAGGTGAAGGGGATCGATCCGATGATGATGAGTGAGCCATGGGTTGAGATGATGAAGGGACATTTTGTGCATGCTGAATGGATGGCTCATTGAAAATATCATTGGCTATGATGGTGCTCCATGAAATGTTCAGTTTATTGAGATGGTGGAGGACTATGATTTTTATGAGGGAATGATGAAATAGGCTTCTCATTTGATGTTCATATCACTTCATCTAGGAAATTTATGCCATCTTCTCTATACTCCGGAAAATACAATAAGGCATGTTAAGCATCCTTACCCTAGTGAAATGCATTAAGAGCTAGATATGATAAGAATAGAGCCTTGAAAATATGCCTTCACATGAAAAATATTTCATGATTATCTTCATCATTGGTGCATATTTGACCAAGAGGTGTGAAAAAGGAAGAAACCTCTTTGTTTGATTTTAGCGCCTTGGTTTTAAGAAGAAGTCAAAATCCTGTTTCTTCAACCTACCTTTCTTGAACCATTTATCCCCCAACATTTGGGATCCATGTAGCATATAAAATGACAGCATTAGATAAGGTAAAAGTGACCCCATATAATTGAACTTGGTTGTCATGGAGTCCAGATATGAAAATTCTAGTTAGCATGGGGTGGTGTTTAACCCTCTGAATTTTCTCACAAAAATCATAACAACCAAATTTTTTTAAACATGTGACAGTCAATGGAGAAGCTAAGAGTTCCCTAGTGTTGGAAGGTTCAAGTCTGAGCACTCTTCCTCCTTATCTATGTTTCCTCTCCTTCACTGAATTATGTGTTTTCCTCTTCTGTTGTCATGGTATTTGTTTTTAAAACCATGGGGATTAGGAAAGGGAAATGGGAAAGGGAGATGGAAAAGGAAAAATGAGGGAGATGTTTGATAGGGATATGTTATATGGGGAGGGGATAGGGAATAATGATATGGTAGATTTAGGGTAGTAATTTTTAGGAATTTGGAGCCTAGGTAGATGTAACACCTAGGATTTAGGGTTTAGGGAGAAAGTTATAAGAATAGGGAATTATGAAAATGAGGGGTTTGGGAATGGGTTTTTATACTTGTGGGAAGGATGCAAAGGGTAAGTGAGTGAAATTTGAGTGATTTAACAAATATAATGAGATATTAGGGTTTTTTCTCAAATTAAACACCAAATTATAACTTCAACTTGCAAAACTTCAACACGTAAACTTAAGAAGATGATTTTTCATGGCATGTGCCTCTTACTGGTTTACTGGAGGTAAATCACTGATTGGAGGAGCTCTGAAGGAAATTTATGATCACTTGGACACTTTGCAGAGCTTGCTGGTCATTTGTGCCATTCACAATGCATTTGCGCCCTTGATAGGATATTTGCGCCATCAACAACACATTTACACCCTCCTCAGCACATTTGCGCCATCAACAACACATTTGTTCCCTCCTCAACACATTTTTGCCCTCCTGAATGTATTTTCACCCTCTTTTTAGGACTTGCACCATCCTGAATGTATTTGCGCCCTCGTTTCAAGATTTGCGCCCTAAACTCAACTTATTTTGCCAATTTTGCTCATAAATTCGAGAATTTGATCTCTTAGAGTGAAGGCTTGATATTTGGAGGAGGAAAATGAATTGGAATTGATTTCTATTTGTCATAAATAGCATAAGTGAATTTGAATTTGAATTTAAAAACCCACTTTTCTAATGTCTTTTTTCACTTTTTTGAAAACTTTTGTTGATTGCCCTTTCATCTGATTTTTTTTTCTTGCGGGATGGTGTTGCTGAAGTTTGACACTTTTCTCTTTCATTTTGGCATATGTGTTTTGAGTTGGAAGCTAGGGACCAAAATTATTACATATAGGAAACATAAAATTACATAAAAAATTAAAATAAATTACACCTCTATTTTCATAACAAAATTACAATTTTGATATGAAAATCATAAAAAGCAAAATTACAAATTTAAAAATATCATATTTACATGTTGGTAATCTTCTGCAGATAATAATGAAATTTTTATTAAATCACTCTCACATCCTTGGCTGACCTTATTGGGTTGAAATGATGCATTTTGGACCTTGAAAATTGAAACCTAATGACCTAATGGGACCTTGGATGACTTGACTTCCATGATTGACTTTGACTGACATAAGACATAGTGAAATGAGCTTTTGAAAAGTGTTTTTATGCTCAGCAAGACATGAAGGTGGGCCAGAAAATGAGAGTTTGTGAGGGAGAGTGAGTTCTTATGACTAGGGCTACAATCAGTGAAACAGTTTTTAGCATGACCTAATGGAATGATATAAAAATTTCAAAGTGGGACACCTAAAATGAGAATGAAAAGAGTGATTTTGATCACTAATGGCAGAATGCATATTCTAACACTAACAAGTACTTAGGTAGAAAATGAAATTGATTCAACTTCTTAATCTGAATCAATAGGAGAAATAAGTGATAAAGTAGATTAGATTTTTCATAAAAAAAAAAGTGATGTGGGTTTGGTAGCCTAAATGCACGCTTAGAAGGAAGAAGAAAAAATGTTAGTCTAGTAAAAGAAATAAAATTCAATGGGTTGGTAGAAGTGTTTTTGGAGCTTTAGAAAGGATTAAAATGGTTATCCTAAAGTTTGGTTTTCAAATGTATCTATGCATATAAAAGGAAAAAAGTGATACCATTACTGTATCCTAACTCTAAGTATTTGGGCGCATAAGTGAAAATCTTGGCATATTAACCATATGGCCTAAGTTTTTACTTTCATAATTAAAACCCGTCGTTACCTGACAACCTGTCAATTCATATCACATTAAACTTTACCCATCTATCAACCCTTCAACTTACCCACTCCCGATCTAACGTTCCACGACAATATTCCCCCCCCCTTCTCCATTTGAGCTTTACATGTGAGAGAGGTCCAAGTTTTTTTAGCTTGCGTGCCCATGGTGACATGGAAGCTTCTCCGCATTTCACACACCCTTCACTCATACCAATTACCACTTCATAACCCCCACCCCCCCGAAAACTACTTTCTTCGCCATTCCTAAACCACTCACCTATCCGTTGCACCCGCGAGTCCATTGTGCCAACTCATATGCCCTTTGCCAATCACATCCCTTCTCGCAGAAATCAATCTGCTAATGCATTTAATTAAACAAATGACCATTAATATAACGGATCCATGCCATAATCAATAGAAAAATCCAACTGTGTATAAAACGAGGCACTGTAAATGATTTTAACCTTTAATCTACTCATTTTCTTCCATTTCCATTGTTTTTGACGGGTTTTATAGCATTCCTATTCGATTCAACTGTTCATCACCTACCCTAGCACTATGTTCACTGCACCTTCTTCAACCAATCTAGAGCATTACACAGTCCTTGTAAACTTGATCCATGCTAAATTATTTTGACTTCGTCTAAAATTAATTCAAAATGCCTCCTAAGAACAAAAGCTAGGAGGAGCCATTTAATCCTTTGATCCATCCTTCTATTGATTTAGACCATGTCCCTATAGCTGATAGAGACTATAAAATCCATGAAATTATTTGTGAATTTGAACTATTCGAGATGTATGGTTGGTTAGAGGAAAAATGCATAGATAATTCGGATGACATTAGACTTTGGGAGTCAAACTTGCCACACTATATTTCCCCCCATACCCACAATGCCCCTGAATTCATCTGAAAATGCCAAGCCTGCTACCTACCTAACCAAAGAGCCATAATTTTCCCCACAAGTGAAATTATCTTCACCATCACTGCACAATCCATTGATCAAATAATGCAAGCCCCGTCTGTAGAAAATGGCACCCATTTCTCCCTAGAAGCGCTTCATGAATTGTATCAGAAACTGGATTTTTCCAAAAGGGCTAAAACCTTTAAAATTTTTCTAGAAGAAGTTACTCAATTGCCTAAAAAGAACCCTCCATACTCTTCCTCCGTCTTCCTTGACAAAGCCAAGTAAATCATCACAGTCATTTCATACCTCCTTGGCTACTATTCTAACCAATGGATAGATGAGCCAATCATAGGTTTCCTCTCCATATTTTCCACATATTCTAAACTAGCTAACATTTTCAATTTTAGCCAATTCCTAGCAGATAGTATTCATGACCAATTTTTCAAATTTCAGATAGAGGAGATGTTTAAATATTCCTATTTTCTAGTGTACATGTTTCTATATTTCTAAGCAGATAGGTTTTAATTTGGAATGCAGAAATTGGATGATGATGGCAATCAGTAGTCAGTCATCTTCTGGGCCACATTAGTAATGAAAAAGTAGGAGTATTCATACAAGCATTTCATTGAACTATTTGTACATCCAAAAATAAGCCTTCTTAGCAGCATAGCTAAACCAAGAGTTAGTGAAGACATCAAAAGGATTCTACATCTATTAGATCATGCAAATATAGGAGATTGGTATTTATACCAGAACTACACAGAGTTGAGAGTTTATGGTTGTGAGCTTCCTCCTTAAAAGCTTCCAAAATTCCTCCCAATGAATATTTTTTCCTTAGAATACATCAGGCTCATGTTGAATGTTGATGAAATCCACTTTCTATCAGCAAAGAATAAATCACAGTTCAGGATCTAAACACAGATCGACCCATTCATTTGCAACAACAGGTTAGCAGGGGAGGAAGTAGACATGATCTTGAAGGAAATGAATTTTAGTCTCAGCTTTACTAGGTCCTATGATCCATTGGGAACCATTTGAAAATTTAGGGTAGAAAACAAGACTCATAGGCTAGAAATAGAGAGGTACATGAACTGGTTGGAGTGAGTTGAAAACACTTTGCAGGAAGCTGAGGAGAAACTACTCTCAACATCAACATCACAGACTCTCGTTCCATGGGAAAAAGTGGGAAAAAGCTGGAGAGAATAAGATTCACCTTCAGCGACTAACACTACAATAAATGACTTCAAGATAATCTACATGAAAATAACCAAACTTAATCCTAAAGTCAATCCAGATAAATATTAACAACAGGAGGTTTTCATAATCACTAAGGAGACACCTACATCCTCTCATGTTAGTGACCAATCCACCCTTTCTCTAACTACATATACAACTTCACAGGACCAGCAACAAGATATTCACACAACTAAGGTTGTCCCAGGGGAGAAAGAGAAGACAATGTTTGATACCTTCAGGGAAATAGAATTTAAGAATGAGATTTTGAGAACAGTACATACATTCAATTCAGGAAGCAGACTTCCATTTCTCAAAGTACGTTGTTGTTAGCTTTTGATTCTGAGAAAGGTAAAATGAAAATGGCCTTTCTTGAGGCACATATTTCACAGCCTAAGACAACAACTGACTATAAGAAAATTTCATTTGAGTTTGACATCAAATACATTCATCCCATTGGTCAAATGGAGATGCACAAGAAAACAGGTGAAATGATTTCCTCTACCTTAACTAATACAACCATGAGTTTATCTAAATTGCAGGTTCCCTTGGAAAAAATTCAGCCACAATTAAAGATGGAGAAAATCTCCACTCTCGCCAAGGATACAAGGATAAAATATTTGGAGGACTTGGTAGTTAAGATAGGATACGATCCCTCTAACATGAATGTTATAAAGAAGATACTAAAGAAGAATAATGTTGACATAGAAACATTGAGGAAACAAATGAATTTGGTTAGCAACATAAGACCCCCTCACTAAAGACATTGAAGAAACAGAGTCTCAAAATATCGATATGATGAAGCTCATCATGGAGCAAAATGCAGAGTTGAGACAAATGGAGACAGAAATGGAAAAAATGATCAAAGAGAGGGAGTAGACTGCAAAACTTTCCATGGTTCTGTTGGATGTTGTACCTCTTACAGCCATCCCCACAGTTACAATTTCTACAACAAAAACAACATATGGTGCAGAACAGTTGACAAAGCCAGTGGAGAATCTGTCTATCCAGACAGGGGAAATCAAGATGCTGCAAGATCAAGTCAAATTGTTATAGGACCAGAGATCAAGGACTAAAGCCTCACATTCAGCAGAGACTCAGAGAGCACAAAAATTAATAGAGAGATTACAGAATTCAGAGAGAGAATTAAACATTGGAAAGACCTTGGCCCAAGCCAAGGAAATCATCTGGGCAGATATTATGAATTCTATTAATTAAATCTGGCCCTGCATCCAGATTATTTTTGAACAAAAGGAATTAATCCAGAAGGAAGATGATTTTGTCACAAATATCAAATAAGAACTTGGAGATATGCCTGTTACAACAAATAACATCATCAAGTTCCTAAAATCCAAGAACATATATGAGGTAGATGACTTGGGAGTGGATGACATAACATAGACCATCTTAGAAGTAAAGAGGATTATTACCAAGAAGAATATGGCTAGTCAGTTAGAAGAGAAATGCCATGGTTTAGAGATAGAAATGAATAGATTCTTCAACAGGATCGAGCCTTTAATACAGAAGGGTTTTCCTTCTCTGTTTGTTATTAATGATAATTTAATCACTCAGGAAGATTATGTGAAGAAATTGAAGAAATTTCCAGGGACAACACCAAATTTTCTAGTATTAAAGGCAGTATGACAGATAGAGAATTCTTGGAAGCAATCAGCAATGAATTTTTTATTCATCATGAGGTAAATCACATATTTGTGGTAAAACCTACCTTTGCTAGATATACTGAGGTTGATGAGATTTACCGAAAGGTAATCATATTAACCATCCCATATGAATATCGATGGGATAAATTATGTGAACTACAAGAGTGAAAAGTAATTGAGAAAAGTCAGTTGTAGCCAGCACAACCCACAAATAGGTCCACTCAACATTTTCCTCTAAAACAGTGCCAGCGTTCCAGATGACCTCCACCGAGCCTATTTTTTGTCATAGTTAGAGTTTATTATTCAAGTTTTGCTAATAAAACATTTTCTGTTGAGACAACATTAATGTAATCAGTTTTGTAAAAGATTAGTATAAATACTTCACTCTTCGAAGTATTATACGTTGATTTATGAGTATATTTTTCCTACTGAGAAATTTTAATTTTCAAGTTTTGTTGGGGCATCAATAATACAAGGACTTATTATAGGATTCATGTGGTGTATTCACTGGTGAATTTTCTTCTTTTGTAACTGTGTTTTTCATTGTTTTTCCTTTCTCTGTAAATTTGAAAAATATTAATTGTAAAAGAGAAAGTGTGATGAAGAGGACATGTTAATAAGAACACCTTATTCTGGCTGCCTTTTCAATTTATATGTTTTCTAATGAAGTCATATTGAATAATAATTAATTTCTTTTCAATATCTACTGAATTTCACTTGTCTTCCACCTCCATAATCCATTTAAAATATTAAAGGATCCAATGAATGAAACCTGTCTTGCCCTGTCATAACTCTTTTAAATATTGATGCAAAACCAATTATATTTTTTACTCCATAGCCCAATGGTAATATATTCACTTAATCAACCAAACAATAAAAATCAAACAAACAATCAAGCATAATCATAACTATCCTAAAATTTATTAAAAACAAAGTTAAATTTTATAGAGAGATCCCTCTCTGA